>CM065729.1:63590724-63595724 GCA_033310375.1 Conus canariensis
GAGTGGAGTGCAAAATACATGACCCAGCACTGCCTAGCAATGGAATAAGACCACTGTGACGCATAATATCTCCGCAAAAGGTGGTAGTACATGATCAATATGGAACGAGAAATATGAAATTCATGACTCAGCTTTCTATCCGCGGTGAAATAAAACAACAGGGATACATATTTTTACGAGTTTTAAACTCTTCTGTTCCATACTTATTCAACTCAGTCTTACGCCTACATTCAGCAGCAGGTTTGTCTTGTTGTTTCAGTGGCGGCGGAAGCTGTCCAGGATTAGGGGGGGGGGGGGGGGGGGGGGGGGGGGCAATGGATATTTCAAATCATTGAACTCCGACAATCACAATATGGCAATGTTCGATTAAAAAAAAAAATCCAGCATGCAATATTCAGTTCACACACACACACACACACACACACACACACACACACACACACACACACACACACACACACACACTTGAAATACACTTTGTATAGCTGCAATTAAAACGTTGTAGAAACTGAGAGAGAGAGAGAGAGAGAGAGAGAGAGAGAGAGAGAGAGAAAAGAGAGAGAGAGAGAGAGAGAGAGAGGGGGGGGGGGGGACAACTGTCAGACTTTCTGACTGCATAACGTAATAACATTCCTTCTCTCCATATTCACTGGACATTAGGCACCGTAAAATGCAGTTACTAAGTCATGATTGTCACAGTCTGAACATCAGCAGGTTACACCAACAGCTGGAAGGTTACACCTTTACACATTTAATTTTCCGAAGTAACTTTGACGTCGTTCGTTTCTGCAAACTAACTCGGAAAAAAATTTCAGCGAGATTGAGCTGATCAACCTTGTCTTTGAACACATGCATACTGAGACAGCTGTTGCAGCTGTAACTGGAATGGTCAAGTACAGCCTGATAAGTTTGTCTACCTCACTCAACATTCTTTTAACATTGTCAGAAGCTGTCAGTTCTTCTAGCAGTGCCTCAAAGATGGACTTCTTGTTGTCCCCCAGAGCATGTGGAAGGATGGTCAACAGTGTTTTGAATCTGTCCATGTCAATGTCCGCAGCATATGAGTCTTTGAACTCTTGAGGAATTTCTGGATTCTTTCCTGCAGCTCCGTCACCCAAGAGAATTTCGATCTTCCTTGGAAACTTAAGACTTTGTTGGTCAAATCTGCGCTGTATATGCTCTTTGACGTTGTCTATGGCCTCATAGTACTGCTGTCTGTAATAAGCAGAAGGGTCAGAGTAGCTGTGACCCTGGGAGCCCTCATCAAGTCTCCGTGGAGGCTGTCTCTGTCTCGGAATGCGGGGCTCATCACACGCGTTTGCAGCCGTGGTTGAGATGTCGGCAAAAAACGTCTGGAAACTTTTATCCTGGCGCATACTTTCAAGCGTTCTCAGACAGAGGTTTGCAGCGTTTGTTGCATCCACACAGGACGTTTGTTTCCTTTGAACAGCAGTCGCCAGTTCTTCAGTCACAGCAAAGACATCCTGTGAAAATGAGAGCCCAAGAAAGATGGAGAACTGCTGCATAAGTGCTAGAAGGCCGGATGCCCTCCTGGCATACTCACCATGTCCTTGTGAGACTAGTTCAAGTGTTTCTTGCAAAGCCTCATAGTTCTCAATGAGAGAGTCAAAAGCTCTTTTTCGAACAGTCCACCTTGTTGGACACACTGGTTTAATGGACGGGCTGCACAAAGTTGATGTTTCATGTTGGATTGTTGTCGTTTTGGTGATAATTTGATCAACTGAATGACCTCTGTGGCAAAGTCAAGGGCATCTCTTATTACTTTGACCTTTCTGGAAGCCTCTTATAACACAAGATTGACTGAGTGTGCCAAACAGTGTACAGCTATTGCTGACGGGACCTCATCTTTGAACCGTTTTGCAACTCCTGAAACGTGACCCTGAAAATTACGTAGGCCTGGCCCCTACACTTCTGCACTGGCAAGTCCAGCCTGATCAAGCAATCCTTTGTCTCAGCACAGGTATTGTCAACATGCACCAGTCCCACATGCTCCTCTATGACTTCAAACTGCTCAGTTACCCATCTTATGCAAATTACAACCTGCTCCCTGTTTGCAACATCACGGGTTTCGTCAGCTAGTATCGAAAACCAATTCGCTTCTCTGATTTCAAGTACAACAGATCGCAAGACTTTATGTGCCATAATCCTAAGGATCTCGTTGACAATATCATGTGACAGATACTTTGAACCTGTCTTTGTTTTTTTCCTTGCAGCCCTCTCCAAAGCAGAACTTCAGCAGCTGTTGAAGGTTGCCTTCCTGCTCGTCATGTCCACGGAGAAGCAGACCCTGACGCAGGAGAAACTGAAGGCTCTTTAGTTCGTTCATCAGGCTTTGCAGTGTTTCTTTTGTTCTGTTTCATGCTGACACATCACTGGAGCATACACTGACGTTGTAGACTGCCTACATTTTACGTCATACACGGCTGCTCCATGTGAAGATGATTTTTCGTGGCTTGAGAACTTTTCCAGTGCTTTCTTCCAGTTGTCAAAACCGCTCCATACAAACGCTGCATCAGGTTTGCAGCCTTGATGATTAGCCCTCATGCAGACGAAACAACATACCTTGTCATCTGTTGTGCATAGGTGAAGCCAAGGGTATTGCTGGAACCAAGATCTTTGGAAATAGCGGGGCCTTCCTGAACTTACCCTGGTCAGTTTGGAGAGGACTGTGTCGCTCTGTGGCTGAAAGGGGTTGACTGCGTCCTTGCAGCGCACAGTAGACTGACATTTTGGTTTTCTTACAGTAGCAGGTCGGTCAATGTCATCACGAGGAGACTGCGCAGGTCGGTTGGCGTCGTCACGAGGAGACTGTACGACTGATGCACCTTCTGTAGGAGATGAGAAAACACTTTCTTCCTCCTTTTCTTCATCATTTTCACTGTCCTGGTTTGATGAAGTGTTAGGCTCACAAAATGTTCCTCGCCTATTTGCCCTATAAGGACAGGTGGAAGGGATGATTCAATGTCTCCCGCCAAGATCTTATTCATCAGGTACCATATCCTGGAGCTCTCTTGCTGACTTGTTACGATGTGTATGTCCCTACCAATCATTTTCGCCATAGCTTGCACTACAATAGCATCAGCATATATGCCATTCTTGGCAATGTTGGTCAGGTACTGGTCAGTAATGTGTGACCAAAGTGGGTCAGCTGCAGAGAGGTTCCCGAGAAATGTGTTGGCATCTTTCCTGAGCGAGTTTGACAGGAAGTATGACAAGTATGGCGACAAGGTGATGCACCATCAAACATCTCTCTCTCTCTTTTCTCTCTCTCTCCTTCTCTCTCTCTCTCTCTCTCTCTCTCTCTCTCTCTCTCTCTCTGATTTTTTGGAGGTGCTCAATATTAGGGGGGGGGGGGGGGGCAGTATATAAGGCTGCCCCCCCCCCCCCCCAATATTTTTCTGGAGGGGGGCATGGCCCCCCCGCCCCCCTGCTTCCGCCGCCTGTGGTTTTGTTTTTTTTTTTCTCTTGAGGGAGGGAGTGGGGAGGGGGGGGGGGGAGTATTTTTCTCACAAACACCCACATTTGCTAACAACATAGCCAGACTTGAATATATAGAGGCCGGGTGTCCATACAGCACTTTTTGAAACACTGTGCGTCTGTCTGTCGTTCGTGTGTTGGCGAAGACCAACTGATCCATCAGCTCCAGACTCACTGACCAACTCCAGGACCGCAGACCCATGAAACCACCACGGTCCAGGACCCGCTCCATGGCCACAGGCGGGCACTGCATGAAATGAGCCCCCACCCTGAAATACAGGTGCCAGACAGAACATTGACTCATGGCCAACCGACTGGTGAACGGCAGGGGGCAGAGCGGCCTGTAACCACACCACCCCATCGTCTGAATGGAGTCATCGTCGTCGTCGTCCATGAGGATGAGTGGATCGGCTGTCTCACGGCAGGGAGATAAGTCTGCGCTGCCATGACAACCAAGCTGCAACCACGACAGTCTTTGTCTTTTTGTACTCCCAGTTCTTATAGAACAGGGTGTACTTTACAATAGGAACGAAGAAATGCTGTCTGTGAGTCTGTCTGTGTGTCTGTCTGTCCGTGGTCAAAATGTCTTCCACTCGCTCCAGACAAAACCTCTGGGCCGATCTTTCTGAAAATTTGTAGGTATGTTCATTATGGGTCACGGATGATGTCCGATGTTTTATTTTAGCAGAATACGGCCCAAAACGGTTTTTCTTCTTTATGGAATATTGTAGATATTATTGATAACGCAAACAAAAATGACGTCAAAGCTTCTTTGCGTCATAAGCCGAAGTGACAAAATACATTAGGGCGCCTGTTTGATTGTTACGTCATATTCAAGATAAACTGGGAGTACGTTTATATGCTTTGCATCTTGTATTTCTTTTCTTCTTTCTTTGTTTTTTTCCCCATCTTCTTCCTTTTCTTTTTTTTCTGTTTCATTTTCTGTGCCATTCCAGCGGCACTGCCTCCACGCAGCTCATTTTGGCCCCCTGTCCACAGCCACATCCTGGGCTTTTCCCTGTGCACAGCCACATCCTGGACTTTTTCCTGTGCACAGCCACATCCTGGACTTTTCCCTGTCCACAGCCACATCCTGAGCTTTTCCCTGTCCACAGCCACATACTGGGCTTTTCCCTGTCCACAGCCACATCCTGGCTTTTCCCTGTCCACAGCCACATCCTGGGCTTTTCCCTGTCCACAGCCACATCCTGGGCTTTTCCCTTTCCACAACCACATCCTGGGCTTTTCCCTGTGCACAACCACATCCTGGGCTTTTCCCTGTGCACAGCCACATCCTGGGCTTTTCCCTTTCCACAACCACATCCTGGGCTTTTCACTGTCCACAGCCACATCCTGGGCTTTTCCCTGTCCACAGCCACATCCTGAGCTTTTCCCTTTCCACAACCACATCCTGGGCTTTTCACTGTCCACAGCCACATCCTGGGCTTTTCCCTGTCCACAGCCACATCCTGGGCTTTTCCCTGTCCACAGCCACATCCTGG
>CM065729.1:63600724-63605724 GCA_033310375.1 Conus canariensis
CCTTTAACCAACATGGACAACAATAAATCAAAGCAGGCGACGTATCGCTCCACCCACCCACCCCTCCCTGCCGTTATCATATCCCTCCCTCCCTCCCTTCCTCTTCTCCCTCTCACACCCAGTGCATTGCTGGCCTGCACAGACGTCACTGTGGATTGCTTTCACTTCACCATGGTGTTGTGGGACACACCCCATAGAATACCTACATCGTCAACCTGACGACACTCCCTGCTGGTTTCCCAGACAACGTTTGGCTGAGCTTTGGCAACAACGCTCTGCTCGTTTCTAAGCAACGGCAGATACTTCTTTAAAAAAAAAAAAAAAAAGCGCTTTAACCAAGAGAGGTAACTCACATAATTTATAGCGGGTCATTCTGCTCCTTGTTACACAAGGCAAGACATAATATGATCGAAACGGATCTCACAATAATCAGCGAGATGGCTGTCTTATTGTTGATGTACAACAATCGCGACACAACAACAACAACAAACAACAACAAGAAACAAAGACAAAAACAAACGAAATATACACAGAAATGAAAACACACACACACACACACACACACACACACCACACACACACACACACACATACACAGATAGATAGCTAGAGAGAGAGAGAGAGAGAGAGAGGGGGGGGGAGAGAGAGAGAGAGAGAGACAAGACAAGACAAGACAAGACAAATGTTTTAATTGAACTAGGCCACATGCCCGTGTCAATGGGAACAGAGGGAGGGGGTAGAAACAAAATCAAACTGATCGCAAATGAAATAAGTAAGGAAAGAAATCAATGCATCGTCAAATACAGTATATGCATAAACACACAAAACTAAACAATAAATCTCGCGAACATAATCAACGATCGTTGACCTTGTTCGCTCTCTCTCTCTCTCTCTCTCTCTCTCTCTCTCTCTCTCTCTCTCTCTCTCTCACCACACCACACCACACACACACACACACACACACACACACACACACACAACTCAATCACACGCTATCGGTGTGATATTATTAAGGCAACTTTGACGGTGCATGCAGGAACAACGGTTCTAAGTCACATCAGTCTGTCCACATCTGACCTCAAGAGCTTTCGTTATGAATGTAGCCACAGCATTACAGATTTTTCCGTTAGCGAGCAGTAACGACATCTTAAAAGCCGATGGTCGTCTATAAAACTTGAAAGGTATGTAACGCTCGCGAATAACTTTGTACTTAGGACATACTATCAGAAAATGGTATTCGGATTCCAACTCACACGGACAAAACGGACAGCACAGTGCTTCACGGGGGACGCTCGAATACCGCAGTTTGTGTGTGTTCAAACAGGATACACCAAGTCTGAACCGTATCAAGTTTTTACGACTGCTCACGTTGTTTACAGTGAATAGATAATTTGGCATTTCCCAAAACTGCTTAAAAGAAAAATAAAAGAGAAATCGGTCCTTAGATTCTATGTGGCTATACCATGCTTGTAAATGACAATCGATTAGCCGACTTTTGAATTGTGAAAGGAAAACTTTTACGTTGGGAACTCCTTGATTTTCCCATACATATCCAAAACCGTAACGATTTAATGTGAGGCAGACTGACGTAACCCAATTGTTTTTACCCGGCAATGTAAATCATATAACATTTTATACGCTTTTTTGGGAAGACGATTGTCAGGCATATTAACGACATGTATCCAATACTTCACGCATTTAGTATAAATGTTTATATAAAGTGGAAACCTACCAGTTTCTCCATAAACCAAGGCATTAGGCGCTTTTATAGAAACATTCAGGAATCTCTTGAGTGCAAACGAATGTATTTTTTCTATAGCCGAGAGGTTTGCAGTTAAGCCCCATACTTCAGCGCCATAGGCAAGGATTGGCTGGATCTGACAATCAAAAAGTTTGAAGAATAATTTTGGGGCCACACTCTGATATTTCCACAGAAGTTTCAATATAATAATGACCTGATGTTTTGCCCTGGATGCTAAATCCTCAAGGCAATGAGAAAAAGTAAGGCCAGTGGAGAATATAGCACCTAAATATTTATATTGATTAACAATCTCTAGTTGCATACTATCGTAAAACCATTTTTCTTTTGAAGCAATATAACCGCCATTTCTAAACACAATAACTTTTGATTTTTCCAGATTCACTATTAAATCAAGTTTCTTAGCTGTTTTACTCAAAACGTTCAGCTGTGTCTGAAGACCTATGACAGTGGACGCCACGAGCGCCACATCGTCAGCGAACAGCAGAATCAATAGCTCTTTGAAGTCAGGAGATAAAGGAATACCATGCTTACCATACTCTGTAATTTCTTCAGCAAGTTCATTAATAAATAAAGAAAATAAAACCGGGCTACATATTTCTCCTTGCTTTAGACCTTTAGGACACATAAAAATATTAGTTAAGTCTCCCCGTACTTTAACCCTAGCCGTGACAACGGTGTACATACTTTTAATTGCATTGTACATCTTTCCTTTTATACCCTTTTTCTTTAAGACTAACCAAAGTCGATTTCTATCAATCAGGTCGAAAGCCTTTTTAAAATCAATAAAAGCCACGTATAGTTTTTGGTGGTTAGAAAGTTGCGAATAGAGAGAGAGAGAGAGAGAGAGAGAGAGAGAGAGAGAGAGAGAGAGAGAGAGAGAGAGAGAGATACATACATATACAGAACAGACAGACAGACAGAGACAGCGAAGGGCAACAGGCAACCAAATGACCACCTGAGGAGACACATGGCCATTTTGCTGGAGCCTGCAAAACCAAAGAGCTGGCGTATATGGCCATAGCTCGTTTCATTTTGTTGTTGTTGTTGTTGTTGTTGCTGTTGTTGTTGTTGTTGTTGTTGTTGTTGTTGTTGTTGTGTGTTGTTGTGTGTGTGTGTGTGTGTGTGTGTGTGTGTGTGTGTGTGTGTGTGTGAGTTGCTAGGTAAAGCATGTCTCAAAACAGACAGACACGAACTTACCTCAAGCATAAATGTCATGCTTGAACAGCCACAGTGTGGAGAAACGCTGACGGGCCTCTGGGTTGACCATGTACTACAAAAACCGCCTTGGACTAGCATGTGTGTGGTGGGTCGGCTTGACCCCCCCCCCCCCCCCCCCCCCCCCCCTACAGCAGTGCTATAGCAGAAGAAGCCGCCACAACCAGCAGTGCCAGCGCATTCAGTGTCTACAGCACCGACTGCAACAACAACTTCTTCCATCCCAACTATTCGTTCGTGTTTGGAACTCTCTCAAAGACTGTTATGGCCCCTTCCTTCAACACTTTTAGGTTGGAGTGCGCTGAGGATAGTCTGATAGCCAATCATATCTCTCACTGTTACCCCCCCCCCCCCCACCCCCCCCCCCCCCCCCCCCCCCCCCCCCCCCCCCACACACACACCCAAGCTGCGCAAATTTCGGAACCGCATAATGCCAGCAATTGTCAAGTATGACAGGTGGCTATAAGAGGAGGAAGAAGATATTCACATTTATTCTTCAGAGTGACGTACAGACATTTTCACAAAGTATCTTACCGGCGGTTACAAAGTTGAGAAAGTTGCTTTTCCGTACTTCAAGCAGAAGAGTAGCGTGGCTATTGCCAATCCAACTGCAATCGTTGCCGTCTTGTCTCCCTTTACGACGTTCGAGAGCTGCTTCAGAACGTTTCAAGCGTTTGCGGTGAACGTGCCGTTGCCCAAACTGAGCGTCAGTCTTGCAACAGAACGCTCTGCCCGGACAACGCAGCCCTGGTATCAACCAAGGACATGAATCTTCGGCTGAACAGCAGAAGTCGGTCAGTACTCTCCCTTCTTGGGTTCAGGGGTCATAGTAGTCCAGGTTCATCAAATCGGCACACTCATTAGGTCTACAATACCCTTTGCTATATATAGACTGTCAAGAAATTACCCGCTCCAGAAAAATCTTGCCGAATTTCACAGTTGTCTCTGATCTTCATGCGAGCGAGAGACCGTTGCTCATGCGTATGCATATGTATGCGCACGCGGGGCGGGGGGTAGAGGAGGTGTGTGTGTGTGTGTGTGTGCGTGTGTGGGGGGGGGGGGGGGGAGGCGTGCGTACGGTGTGTGTATATCTGATTGAGGAAGGAATCCTCTAAAACATGAGGAGAGTATTCACGTTGATCGTTTGTGCTGTTCGCGCAACGCTTAAAAGCCGTATGGTTGTCCCAGTCTCGCTAACATTTTCGTCTCCTCTCTCTCTCTCTCTCTCTCTCTCTCTCTCTCTCTCCTCTCTCTCTCTCTCTCTGATTTTGCCTCCGAGTAGGAAACGTTGGGCATTGACAATGTGTCCTGAGCCATATTCTGCAGTAACAATAAAAGACCTCGTATGGTCACCGGTGATTAATATTGACTTTGTGGGGTCGTTGGATTCATGCGGGGATGATTTGTGGATATGATGATTACACCCACGATGACGTGTTCAGTAATTATGAGCACGCATGTATCCATACATCTCCACCTCAGCTGCAATGGTCTGATCTTGGTAGATTTTGATACTGGTTATAATTTCTGACCCGTCTTTTATCAGGTTATTGTAAATGATAGAAATTTTCAAAATGTAGTTTAGATACATTCAAACTATTACAGAAAATCTGAATCGCTGATTTACGACCGTTTCGGCTCAACGACACCTTCAGGCAGGGTATGGTTAGGCTGATTCGGCTTAAACCTTTGTGGAAGACCTAGGAGGTCGAAACGCGTCGTGTTATTTGTTTGTCCCTGTTGTTTGGCGGACTCATGAACAGTTCTTTTTCAGATTTGTTTTAATTTCCGCTTACAGTCACCTCACTTTGAAACTAACTGAATCCTTTGAATTCCCTGGGGAACATAGCGTTGAGGCAACACTCGTCCAGCGGACTGGGTTCCGGGCTGACCTCTTTAGCTGGGCCCATGTCATTCCGGATGCCTTCACTTCAGAATCCACGTACCGGCGCCAAATCTGTCCAGTTCGCCCCCACCATCGTTTTTCCGCTGTGGCTTCCATTCCAGTGCCTGTCTTGTGATG
>CM065729.1:63610724-63613224 GCA_033310375.1 Conus canariensis
GGGAAAAATCCCTCTGTACCGAAACGGCCCAGCGGAGATTCGAACCCGCAACTCTTGGATTACGAGTCCGGCGCTCTAGCAACTGAGCTATTCCGGCCCCATCGAGATCCACATCTGATGGTTCCAAGCAGACAGATGAAAACGAAAGAAACGCAACAGTCTAGCACTGTCCTTGTTGAGTCCTTCAGCCTGAAATTAACATGATGTCAGTCGAGGCGTTGTTCACTTGGGCCTGCTGACTGGTGCAACTGACAGAAATCCTCAGCTATCTATGAAGTTGGCTAGGTAATGCTTTGTGAACACTGACGTTCACTTCGAATTTGGTTTCCATAACAACATAGTGTCTCAAAATGCTGACGTGGATTATGTTGAATGTTTGAACAAATGTCTAATTGTTACATGTGATCTTAACAACGATGTAATAAAACTGTTCGCCTTCGAGAAAGAAAACGGCAGATAACCCATGTTGAAGTGAAAGCCTTCCAACTCGCTCTCTGGGATTTTATTCTCACCCGGCAAGACCTGCACCTTCATAGCTTTACGGAGCATGTTCAGCCGTGATTTAAATATATCCTGGATTAACATGTTCTGAAAAATCTGATTGGTTAATAACCACAACACAACAGGAATAACTATCTGTCCCGCTTCAAAGTGCATGACTAATTGGTCATGTTATCTGAAGAATTAGGATTCCATTTGCTGATAAAATCGAGTGAATAATAACGAAAGGAACAGTTACAGTCACAACATTTATCGATCAGTTTAAGGTTGCAGGAAAATCCAATTACTTGTTATCAGTGCCGGTCGATCGATTCTTGTTTTCCCTTTAGATTGGAGCGATTGCGAGTCATAGAAGCCGAACACATAAACGGATATATATACATATGTAAACATATATAGAGCACGCAACGCGCGCGCACACGCACACAAGCTTGCACACACACACACACACACACACACACACACACACACACACACACACACACACACACACATACGGGCACGCACGCACGCACGCACGCGCGCACACACACACACACACACACACACACGTGCGCGCGCGCGCGCGCGCAATATTACATCCACAAAGAGAACCGCACAGAGAGAGAGAGAGAGAGAGAGAGAGAGAGAGAGAGAGAGAGAGAGAGAGAGAGAGAGATGAATGAGTGGCGGGCGACTTTTCTTTCCTCCACTCTGACTCACAATGTTTTATTAGTTGTCAGCTTTTTCGGATATGAATCAGAAGTAACAAACAAACAACAACAAAAGCAAAAAACAATACATCATCCAAGCTGTCAGTCTTACTTCATCTCCTGCCGCCATGTAAAGCACCAAATGCCACAGCCCAGTCTTCTGTGAGGACTGTCTCTCTCTCTCTCTCTCTCTCTCTCTCTCTCTCTCTCTCTCTCTCTCTCTCTCTCTCTCTCTCTCTCTCTCTGGTAGATGCTCCATGAAGTTTGAGGCATGTTGGGCAATATAGAGTGCCTTGCGCCTACTAATCTGAATGTGTCAGGACTCGAACGTGTGTACAGTTACTTCCCTTTATTTCCAGTATTCAACGCACATCTCATTACGGTCACTGTTTCCTTCAACGAATCAAGAAATAAACATGACTGTTTCCTTAAACGAACAAAGAAATGAACGTTACTGTTTTCTTAAACGAATCAAGAAATAAACATGACTGATTCCTTACACGAACAAAGAAATAAACTTTACTGTTTCCTTAAACGAACAAAGAAATTAACATTACTGTTTCCTTAAACGAATCAAAGAAATAAACATTACTGTTTCCTTAAACGAATCAAGAAATAAACATTACTATTTCCTTAAACGAATACAGAAATAAACAATATCAACAAAACAACAACAACAACAACAAAAGCAACAACAACAAAAACAACATCAACAAAACCACCACCACCACCAACATCACCACCACCCACCACCACCACAACAACACCAACAACGAAAAAAAAAAAAAAAAAAAAAAAACCAGCACAGGAGAAATTGATAACCTTTGCTCACAGCTGAGAAATTGTGACCGGAGGTGTAGGGTCCACCACACAAAAGCCACAGCCAAACCATTCTCTTGGATTTTTTTTTTTTCGCGTCTCTTTTTCATCTGTCAGGAAATGCGCCGGTGCCGATTGATGACGAAACACACAAAGCTCTGGGTGCGAGGCTTGTGTGGATTGGCCTGCGATGAAAAATGAGTTAATTACGCTTCCTTGTATCAGACGTCACGAACGCTGACGCATCTCACTGCTTGAGCACAGGCTCGTAAATAGCGTAACGATAGTTTGTGATGAATGACGTGGCGTGTTGTTAATACTTGGAAGAATTTGTGTGTGTGTGTGTGTGTGTGTGTGTGTGTGTGTGTGTTGTGTGTGTGAGGAGAGAGAGAGAGAGAGAGTACAACTAAGAGTCAATCTGACAATAAATTAATTTGTGTGTGTGTGTGTGGTGCGTGCGTGCGTGCGTGCGTGCGTGCGTGCGTGCG
>CM065729.1:63623740-63626240 GCA_033310375.1 Conus canariensis
CTCTCTCCTCTTTTTCCCCCTTTTCCCTGTCTGTCTGTCTGTCTGTCGTCCCCTCTCTCACACACACCACCACCACAAAACCACACACACACAAAAAAACACACACACACACACACACACCCCCACACACACACCCGGGGCGGGGAGGTATTCTCTTTTTGCCTGTCGAAAAAATTTTTGCTTACCATAGGGGAATCTCGCTATATGTCCCGCGTGAACGTGTTTTACGGATATGATGGGTTATAATTTTGTTCCCCTTCTAAAGGGGTCTGCCAGCGAGTTGGGCTGATGCACACAGTCAACATCTGCAAAGTCTTGTCTACAACCCCTCCCCCCAACCCTCCCTTCCTCCCCCATCTACATTTCCCACTTTCCCCCTTTTTCTCGGCCCCCCCCCGTCTGACCCCCCCACTTTACATACCCTTTTCGCCCCACACACAACCACACCCACACAAAACAAAACATGTCCCCGATCACATTCAAAAATTTTTCTGTATTTCAAAATTTTACCCTGATTTTTACCTATTAAAACCGGGGTACTATCTTTACTCCCCACCCCCCCATTATCCGAAAGCGTTTTTTTTTGTCTATACATGAAATTGTTTGGCCCCCGTTTCTCTCATCCCCCGGGGAAAAGACAACTTTAACACTTCTTTTTTTCCCCGGCAAAACAACTCGTGCACAACGGGTTTTTTTGCATTTTGTTTTTTTGTTTTTTTGTTTGTTGTTTTTTTTATCTTATTTGTTTTTTTAAATAAATCTCGTCTATCATTTTTATTTGTTCATGTGTAAAACCCCCGAGAGGTAAACCAATACCTTTATACGTCCTTTGTTTTCATCCCTCCACAAAAAAATCGTTTTTAAAACCGGCTTGATTGGTTTGGGGCCCCCCCCCCCCCCCCTTTTTTTTTTTTTTTTTTTAAAGCAAAATTAGAAAAAAAAAAACATAAAAGTTTGAAGGAAATTTTGGGGAGGATAAAATAGGATAGGGGGGGGAAAAACCATTCATTTGGGGGGGGGGGGGGGGGGGGGGGGGGGGGGGGGGGGGGGGGGGGGGGGGGGGGGGGGGGGGGGGGGGATCCTGGTGCCGTCTAAAAAATTGCTTAAAACCACTGTTTTGCCACGTGGATTAACTACGCAGTATTACTTCCCCACGGCAAAAAAGGGTCCCCATTGGTCACATTATTGATGAGATTTTGGAAAAATTTCCAAGGACATGAAAAATGTAAAATTCCTTGAAATTTGAAATGCCTATGAAATTCAAATTTTTTTTAAATTTTTTAATTTTCACAAAAAAAAATTTGGTTTTTTGTTTTTTTTTTTTTTTTTTTTGATGCCTATTAAAAGAAAAAAGTAAAAACCAAATATCCTCTTCCAACAATTAACCCCCCTTTCAGAAAACCATTTTACTTTCACATCAAAAATAAACGGTTTTTTGCACTGACTCAATGGTAGAACCAAGGTTCGATCGATTTTTTTTAGAGACTGCTCTCTTCTGAAAGCCCCCCTCATTTCCAAGGGGTTTGCAGCCTTGTCTACAACTTTCATCCTGCATTCAGTTGCCTTTTAACCTTTTTTTTTCTTCTCTTTTTTAAATTTTCCAAAAATTGAGAAGGGAACGCGAATGGAAAACGAAAGGGCAGTGATGCGGGGAAAAAGACACAGGCGCCATGTTTTTCTCCCCCTTTTATGAAGAGGGGGGGGGAAGATTGGTGCGGGGGAGTTTTGATCTCCGGTCAAAAGACCAGATTTAGTAGAGGGGGTGGAAATGCCTTGAACGTGTGTACATAACGAAGAGGGAGAGACGAACAGTCGGAAAAAATTTTGAGTACACACACACACACACACACACACACACACACACACACCACCACGCGCCGGGCGCGCGCCCCACACACACACACACACCCACAGAAGAGAGAGAGAGAGAGAGAGAGAGAGAGAGGAGAGAGAGAAGAGAGAGAGAGAGGAGATTTTTTTTACACAGAAAATTTTAAAAGTGTAACGGGGGTTTTTTTTTTTTAAAAATCTATACCTACCGAGACCAAAACAAAAAAAGTACGTTGCAGGCCCAAGAATAAACAACAGAACAAACTGAATGTTTTTCGTAAAAATTTTAAAAAAAAAACACAACACACACACACACACACACACACACACCACACCACAACACACACACAAACAAGAGGGGGGAGGGGAACGGGGGAGGGGGGGGGGGGCGGGGGAGGGGGGGGGGAATAGAACACGAGAAAAAGGGGGATGGGGGGGGGGGGGGGGGGGGGCGGGGGGGGAAAGGGAGTAACAAAAGAGGCAGGGAAGGGGGGACAGCACCACAAACCAGTTACACTGATGCTGACCATGCCTCCTCTCAGCCCAATAGGAAAAATGTCCCAGTCATCCAATCAGTTTGGGGGGTTCCAAGGGGAACTTCCGGGGGCCCGGGGCCGCCCCTTTTTTGATGTTGCCCCCCCCAACATTCATAAAATTTGGGGTTGATCAA
>CM065729.1:63636240-63643740 GCA_033310375.1 Conus canariensis
TCTGTCTGTCCCTTTACATACCCAAGCACGCGTGCGCGCGCGCACACACACACACACACACACACACACACACACACACACACACACACACACACACACAAGCACCCACATGCGCACACACATATACACATTGATATACCTTCACATTCACACATGTAAACACTCAATCACACACACACACACACACACACACACACACACACACACACACACACACACACACACACACACACACCCGGCGCACGCGAGTGCGTACATGAACATAAAGCAGAAGAAAATGGTCAAGAACAAGGTGGACAAGAAGGGAAGAAGAGAGAGAGAAAAAACAACAAACAAACACGAAAGAATGAAAGAAGGTGAAGTCAGAAAGAAGGAAAGAAAGAAAGAAAGGAAGAAAAAGGCGAAAGACAACGAAAGGGTTAAAAAAAAAACAAAAAAAAAAAAACGGTGGAAAAGAAAAAAGAAAGAAAAACAAAGGGAGAAATATTAGATACCAATGGAGGGGGAAAAAAGGGTGGGGGGGGGGGCGAGGGGAGGAGGGACGACAAAAGAAAGGAAACCCCGAGAGGAAAGACAAGAAGAAAGGAGAGCAGAAAGAGCAGAAGTACGGAAGAGAAGAAAAGCACAATGTCCACTGCTGTCCGTCTCTTTGTCATGGATCTATCTCACCGGGCCAGGCCACCACCAGCAGCACCATACAGCGTGAGTGAGGTCTATGAACCCTGCATGCTGTGAAGGAGATGAAGATCATCATTCATGACGTGGATCAGTCAGTCTTTCTTCCATCAGACCAGAGAAAACAGAAGATGAAATAAAGAAACAGCACAGAAGCAGCAGCAGCAGCAGCAACAACACCATCGAGGACAAGAACAGCATCGCCGGAGCGAGCGAGAGAGAGAGGAGAGAGAGAGAGAGAGAGAGAGAGAGAGAGAGAGAGAGAGAGAGAGAGAGAGAGTTCTCCAGTTACCCCGTCTGGAATTGGTGTGGCATAGGTCGGTTCTGATCGATTGGACTTGTGGCCTGGGTCTTATGACTCCTTATATATATATATATATATATATATATATATAAGACTCCACCACCCTGCCTTTCCTCCTTCCTTTTTTTTTAATCGTATTTCTGTTCTTTACCAACGCTCTCTAGACAACGCTTTCCCTTCTTCTTTACCAAACCTCTCACCTCCTCCCACCTACCTCCTTCTCGTGCACCCCTGTTACCCACTCGAGCCCCCTCCCCCCCTCGCAACCCCCCTCCCCCACCTATCCTCTCCCCTCAGTATCCATAGTGCCCTCGCCCTCATCTTTACTTTTTGCTCATTTTTTTTTCTATTACTGTTCCCCCTTTTTTTGTACTAGCACAAAACTGCAAATTGAAGATTCAAAACCAAACCAACAGTGTCGCGGCCCAACTCATCTGGACCAAATTGAAGCTATAACTTAATCACCTGTGTTTTGTCGATCGATCGTTCTGTTTGTGTGTCGATCCATATATCCACCAGGAAAAAAAAGAGGACGGAGGAACCAGTTCTATTCTTTCGCACACCACCGGCTTAATCTCTCCTTCAATTGTTACGAGAAAGGAAAGAGGGTAGGTAACAGTGGGCGACACTGGCGGAAACTTCATCAGATCTATACATTTTTTCAGACGGCTACGAGTATTTATTTAAAGTGGAGGAGAGTAACAATTCTAACAGATTTTGACTGTCAATCAGAGGACGTTGCGACAACAATAACTACAATTACTGCTACTTCGACCACAGCAACTACTACTTCTACTTCTACCACTACACTCCACCACGACCACCACGACCACCCCAACCCACCACCACCACCACTACTATTACTACTACTACTACTATTACTACTACTACCACCACCACCACCATGACGACGACCACCACCGCCACCATCACAACCACTACTGCTGCTACTTCTACTACTACCACTAATCGATCTCCCTCTCTCTCTCTCTCTCTCTTGGGTGAGTCAATAACTATCCCTTTGTCTTGAAACAGTTCTCTCTCTCTCTCTCTCTCTCTCTCTCTCTCTCTCTCTCTCTCTCTCTCTCTGTCAGTCTGTCTGTCTGTCTCCCTACCTCTCTCTCTCCCCCCTCTCTCTCTACCCCCCCCCTCTCTTTCTCTCCCTCGCGCACGCGCGCTCGCTCACTCGCTCGCCTTTTCGTTTGTAAGCCTGCTTTCCCGTCTTTCTATATGTCTGTCTCTACATATCCCTGTGTGCGTTTGTGTATGTCTGTCTCTCGTTCACTCTCTTGAAAAAAAAGTCTGAATCGCAACTATATGGCTCCCTGCACGTACGTGCAAGAACTGCTTTCTGTATCTATTACGTACGCTGAGTTCCTTCCTCTTTTTTTTAAAAATTTTTATCTGTGCCTATCGGTATGTTTGTCAGATCACGCCATAACAATTGAAGTGATTTGTATGAAATTCGGTGAAAAGATGGAATGTGACTCCCCCTTCCCTTCTCTCCACCCTCCCCTTCAAAAACAGCAACAACAAATTGGGTCACCCACCACAGATCCAGATCCGTAGGAAATTTCAGAAACCGTTTTGTCCATTTTATCAGAGGAAAGTGATACCCCGAGTGCTCTTCAAGTTAATCGATGTATTCATCATTTCAAATTCTACGTTTTATATCAGAGGAATGTGATATTCTGAGTGCTCTTCAAGTTAATGTATATATTGATCATTTCAAATTCTACTTTATTCTGATTTACTCTGACAGCATTGAAAAACAACACCAACACCGCAAAGATTGACGCTTTCGAGACCAGGTGCTCCCGACGACTCAGACTGATACAGACAGGTGATTAATGCGTTCCGCTGCACCAGAGTGCCATTCTCTCCTTACTGGTATATTGTGCGCTCGATCGAGCCCTTCCTCGCTGCCGTAAACTGCAGGAAATGAAGTGGTTTGGCCTCACGTCACACCACGACTTTCTGGTCAGAAACCATCCTGCGCAGCACTGTGAAGGGCAGAAGAAGAAAGACGTAGGAGGAACGGGGCAGACAACATCAAGGCGCGGACAGCTCTGAGCATCCCAGACCTTCTCTGGTGGAGCAGAAGACAGGTCAAGATGGAGGCAGTTGTCAGCGCCTGTGTCTCCTTCCCCCCCGCCATCCCGCAGCCCCTCTCCCTCCCCCCGCATCCCTCCATACCCACCCTCTTCCTCTACCTCTCTCCAAGCTCCTTGCCAGACACGGGACTGAATCTAATTTACGTAAATCAAGCGACGAATACCAACTCACATTTACTGGACATCTGTGACATGTTTGATGCTGCCAGTGGTTTTTTTTTGTTTGTTTCTGTCTTCTCTTCATTCTAATCTCACACTTCAACAATGGATCATTTGTCAAAGAGCTAACCCATGTGGACAAGCTGTCATCTTGCCACTGTGAGGCTCAATCGGCTGAGTAATGTTGGCGTACGTATTGCCTTTTGATGAATATTATCTGGAGTGAGCTTCCACTGCGACTGCAGATTAATCATGCCACTGAATATTTCCATACCGTGCCTAGAACCTACTCCATCTTGCCAGCGGCCAGCAGGTAAGATCTGAGCTCCAGTGCTTTGGGGAAAAAGCGGTGTAGCACAAGCTGGGAGGTTATAGTTCGAATCTCATCACTGACATATAATGCCTTTGTGGGACATTTTGGCCTTAACTGGCTCCTACCCAGAGCTGATGAGTACGCCATGGGTTCAGATAGAAAGACTGGAACAACACCGTCCAATTTCATTCAGCTAATGACTGCATTACTTAGCCAGATTTCAAGTGTCCTAAGCAACACTGCAGGTGTTCGTATCTCTCGGGCCTGGCAGGCGCAGGAAGCACAGAGTACAGCCCTGCCCCGTAGTCTCAGACCAAACTGCCATAACACCTGTTTCATTATCCATATTTTCAGAGAGGACAAACAAATCAAACAAACAAACAAACAAAGTTCAAGACCTGTATCCCTCTGTGCTCTGCTTTCGTGGTGACCTCAGTGTCGGACTCTTGTTGGATGGAGTTGGTAGTAATCTCTCGCCAGACCAGGAGGCTGATTGATGCTGGCTTTATGAGAGAAAGGAAGGACTGTCATCAATAAGGGGGCGTAGTGGGTAGTGACACTGGATCAGAACAGGCACCACTGAACAGCACCGACGTGACTCAGCAGTTGTGCAGTGTCTCCTCTGGTGGGTTACCTCAAAACAACCTGCTGTTAATTGGTGACTCACTGTGGGCTGCTGCTACTAACAGCAATGCAGGACGATTCTGGGCAAGGCTGCATATCATGGAGCTGAAAGAGGGGCTGAAGGTAATGCCACTGAAAAGGGTTGTAAGAGAGAGAGAGAGAGAGAGAGAGAGAGAGAGAGAGAGAGAGAGAGAGAGAGAGAGAGAGAAGAAGACAGACAGACAGACAGACAGAGACAGACAGACTGAAAGAAAAAAGAAAATAAAAAGCGTGTGTTGGTTAGTTTCTGAGAGCAGTACACACTAATGGAATGCATGCGTCATAACACAATGAATCTTTTTGCGCGAGTTACGTTTAGCCATAGACAATGCAATCTGTACCACAATCACTACAAAATGCAGACCGGCAATTTGGTTAAGAGAATAGCGCGTGTTTTCCTGTCTGTCTGTTTTCCTTTGACTGATGTTTAGCTTTGATTATATTACATAATAATCGATACACTGGCTCCAAGTTTGTCTGAAAGCTGGTATATGCTACGAGCAGTCGGTTTGCCAAAGCTGATTTGATCGTTTCAGAGAAGTCCAGGTGTGTACGGCTTTCATCGGCAGTGAATGTTGGGCCATAACTACCTATTGATTGTAGCCAATGACTCACTCCCAAGAACAACCAAGGAACATCTTCATCCAACGAGTCGTCAGTGTTGCTGATTAGAGTTTGATCGGGTGAGAACTGTGAACGTGTTGTATCACCTTTTCTCTAACCCCCACTTCATCCAATCACCCCCATCCCCACCCCACCCCCAGTCTTCACTCCCTCGCTCGTCCCGTCATTGATTGTTTTGTTTTATCCCTAACACTTTTGTGTGTGTTAAGGTGTTTCAGTAAAACTGAAGATTATTGGGCCTGTGTTCGCATTTCTTACAAGTCTCCCATCCCCTCCCCCCTCCCACTCATCCCCCTTCACCTCTTTCGCTTTCCACTTCACTTAAAATTGTGGTCCGATGTCTAGTGTTTCAACTCAGACATAAATTAAATCGAGGTTCTGTGTCCAACCCATGCTAGTTTCAAAACTACTCCCACCTGTCATTAATCATTCTGCCAAAGTTAAGCTTGATTGGTTCAGAAATATGGAAATGAGTATTGCTTTCGTGTTGTGTGTGTGTGTGTGTGGTGTGCGTGTGCGTGTGTGTGTGTGTGTGTGTGGGGAGTGAGGGGTGTGTGTGTGTGTGTGTGTGTGTGTGTGTGTGTGTGTGTGTGTGTGTGTGTGTGTGCGTGCGCGCGCGTATGTGATGTTTAGTTGCAATGACATATTGATTAAGCAACAAGCTCACTGCACGTAGTAATTCATAACTTGTCCATATTGCTGTTGATGAAGGACCAGATCTGAAATCGATCTTCATTAAGAATACCAGCGTCAGGATCTTTTTTCTGTTCTTTTTTTTTCCCCTTAAATGAGTGTTCAGCACTAATAAGGACAGGCTTGCTGTGGGTCAATCTGGAAGCAAATGAATGGAGTACAATTTTTGTACAACTCTCATGCCTTCATTCATAGCCTCTCCCCCCCCCTCCACCCCCTCAACCCTCTCCCCTACCATACACCACCCCTTTTTTCATTCTTTTTCTGTTCTTTTCTTTTTTCTCTTTCTCTCTTTCTCTTGCTCTATGTCCTTACGTTCATACAGATTTAAATAATCCCTTTCATCTGTTTTTTTTCTCCTCCATACATGATACGGAACAATACACACAACCGTTTTATGATTAAGTAATGGACACGTTTGGCATCCTGCATAAAAGCTTCTCCATGTTGCCAATTGTCCGTGTGTCAGATTTGAGACAGAACTACTCAATATTACATACTGTCTTACTGAATGCCAAGAGCGAGCGAACCATTCAACATTATCGACCGTCTTACTGAACGTCAAGACTGAAGAGTCCACACGCATAATCAACAGGTGACCAACGTGTCTGTCTGCACTAGAGTCCCATTTTTCTCCTTGCTGTTACATGGTGCGCTCGATCGAGCCCTTCCTCTCTGCCGTAAACTGCAGGAAAATGAAGTGGTTTAGCCTCACGTCACACCACGCCTTTCTGGTCAGAAACCATCCTGCGCAGCACTGTGAAGGGCAGAAGAAGAAAGACGTAGGAGGAACGGGGCAGACAACATCAAGGCTTAGACAGCTCTGAGCATCCCAGACCTTCCCTGGTGGAGCAGAAGACAGGTCAAGATGGAGGCAGCTAGCTGTCAGCGCCTGTGTCTCCTCTCCCCCTTCTCCTCTATCCCGTAAACCCCCCCTCCCTTGCATCTCTCCATCCCCACTCCATTCCTCTACCTCTTTCCAAGCTCCTTGTCAGACACGGGACTGAATCTAATTTACGTAAATCAAGCGACGAATACCAACTCAACTTTAGTGGACAGCTGTGTCATAGGTTTGGAGATGCCAGTGGGTTGTTCTTCTCTTTCTTTCTTTCTTTAATACTAAAAGTAGTCTCTGTGAAGGTTTTAATTTCAGTGTAAAAAGTCGTCATTTTTTTCAAATTCTAAAAATGGTCAGTGAGGGTTTTTTATGCTAAAAGTTATCATTATTTTTTTTTTAATGTGAAAAGGAGTAAGTGCAGGTTTTTCTAAGTGGTAAAAGTGGTCTGTGGGTTTTAATGCTAAAATTAGACTGTGGTTTTTATGTTTAGAGTGGTATGTTTTTATGCTAAAAGCAGTCAATGTGGGTTTGTGATGCTGAAAGTCAGTGTAGATTTCCTATTCTTAAAGAAGCCAGTGTTTTTTCTTTAAACGAAAACAATAGTTAGTGTTGGTCTACATGGTAAAAGTAGTCAATGTATTTTTATGCTAAAAGTAGTTTGTGTTGTTTTTTTATCACTAAAAGTCAGTATGAGTATCTTGTGGAAAAAAATAATATGCTAAAAATAGTAGATGTGATTTCTATGCTAAATGTGGTCAATGTGGATCTTTTATGCTAAATGTAGTGAGTGTACACTTTTTTGAACGCTAAATGTAGTCAGTGTTCACGTTTTGAACGCTATATGTAGATGGGGGGCGGCGTTTTTATGCTAAATATAGCCTGTGTGCTTTTGTACGATTGTGTAGCTCTCTCTCTCTCTCTCTCTCTGTGCGAGAAGAGAGAGAGAGAGAGAGAGAGAGAGAGAGAGAGAGAGAGAGAGAGAGAGAGATGTGTGTGTGTGTGTGTGTGTGTGTGTTCTAATCTCACACTACAACAACGGATCATTTGTCAAAGAACTACCCTATGCAGACAAGCTGTCATCTTGCCACAGCGAGGCTCAATCGGCCGGGACACGCTG
>CM065729.1:63658740-63661240 GCA_033310375.1 Conus canariensis
TATCCTCAGGTATTTTAGTCCAAAGTCACATCCAGAGAATCTGAAGTTTTCTGTTCAAGGTATTCAAATGGTCACAAAGTATGAGGTGTGTGTGTGTGTGTGTGTGTGGTGTGTGTGTGTGTGTGTGTGTGTGTGTGTGTTTCTTCCCAATCTGTTGTGTCCAACGGAACCACGAAGTAAACACTTCTATGCTCGAATCTAAACAAGTGACTGAGTTTCTTCTTTTTTCTTTTTTTTTTTTTCTTCAAAAATTGCTTGTATCTAAGCAAAACAAAGTGGGGGTGTTTTTGTCTCCAATATATGAACCACACAAAGTATGAGATTTGTCTCTCGAATTTATGGAACACAAGATGTGCCGTTTTTCTCTCTCATGTTCAGGCTAAACAAAGTGTGATCTGTCTGTCTCTCTCTCTCTTAAAACTAAACAACGTGAAGCGTGAAGTTTTCTTTTTCGTCTTTAACCGAAAAAATGTGAGATTTCCTCTTCTTGAATTCAAACGAGCGCAACGTGTGAGACTGCTGTCGCTGGAAGCTAAAGAACACAAGGTGTGGATGTTCTCACTCCGTATTCAAACGATCACAGAAAATGAAGTTTCAAGTTATCGTTCCAACCCAACACAGACTGTGAGGTTGTTTGTACCTAAACAACACAAAATATCAGCTTTGTGCTTCTCATATCCAAACGAACACAACGTGTGAGGTTTCTGTACTTTGTGTTCAAACGATCACCAAGACTGATGTTTCTATGTCCAGCTCTCGAATCTATGCGTTCACGAACCAAGTTGAAAGTGTTATCATGAAAACCGTTTGTACATTACAAAACAACACACGTGTGCAAAAGCCCTTGAAAACAGGATCGTCAACAGTGTACGTCATTGATCGTTGGTGGCTGGCTGTTTCCGTAATTTCACGTCAATAATGCACGTGCAGTTGTAGACTGAAGAGCTCCCCTGGCCGTCTCACTCAAGCCGATTACAAACCGTTGGCATGCAGACTAAAAGGTGATACTGCAGACGGTAAAGAACAAAAGTTGCTAAACAGTTTCATTCAGTCTCCGTACTAGAAGAGCAACCACCTCCTGCCAGACTTTCGTTCATCACCGAAGTTCCAGAACAGGTGATGACAATTCTCAGAGTGCTGGGTGGTCACACAGTTCATGTGGTCACTGGAGCCGTTGGTGGACTTCGTCGATGACTCTTCTCGCTGTCTTGTTTTAACAGTTTGAAGACAAGGTGACAGCTGGTCTGTTGAGTAGACTCGATCTCCCTCCCCTGCAGGTAGGCACACCCTCACGTCTTGTTTCTGAGCTAGCGGGCGGATAAAGGCTACACACGCTACGTCTTTTGTCGTCTGATTCGTCACCACTGCCGTTTGTTGTGCATCATTAGCCGGCCGTTCATCCGTAGGCACATCTACAGAAACACACACACCTGGATCAAGAGCTTGTTCAACCTCCCACGAAGTGATCGATATTTAGCCCCACCGGTTTGTACAAACAGCGCTGAGAGCTGGTAAAACACTCCAGGGCAACCAAAAACCCAGTGGCCTGCTCATTGGCCAAGGGCGTAATTCGGAGGAAAGCAAAGATTGTCTGATTTTGAGCCCGCGCGATAAAACTAACTAACCCAGCACAATTTGTGTTAGGTCATACACAACACGCGCTGCGTGTAATTGTGCTTGTGTTTGAAAAAGTCGTGTGGCCTGCAGATATTGACAAAAGAAACATGGTTTCCGATGAAAAAAGAAAAAGAAAACAAAACAAAAATAAACACAAAAAACCTCGGTGATGAATATACCTGATGGATAATGCCCTCAGGGAAAGAATTCTGCTGTTTGGCTAAAACAGTGCTCCACATCAACCAGTACAGTGATCAGGCCATTGTACGCAGCGAGACAGACCAGGCTGCAAGTTACGAGGAAAGAAGACAACACAGCCGCCGTCACTTTCTGCCGCGCTTCCAAAACCCGTGGCGACGCTCCGTTCTGGAAAACAGACGCTTCGGAAGTCCTGTCTGAGACGACCTTTAGGGGAAAGTGTCACGTCTCTGCTGGTAGTTAGTTGTTTACTGGCACTGTCACTGAGGCTGTCAGAACACAGGTGGGGAAAACAAAATCACATACACGCACTCTGCAAGCACTTTAGACATTTTGGTTTCTTCTCTTTCTCAGATGATCAAAAGCGCCCTGGTAAGGCTAAGATGGTCTTCGCGGTTTGCCTCACAAGAAACACCGATAAGTGAATGACCTGTTTTATTTTGTCCTAACCCTTAATCCTTTAAACCCTACACGACCCGATATCTACACATAGCCCGCGTGCATTGTTCATATCATACAGCACATGTGGCATCATTATTCCGGTGCGGCTTGATTACCACTACCTAATAAAACTGAACATGTCTAAGAGCAACATTAAGAAGACATATAGTATGCACACATACATCTTACATGTTCTCTCGTGTGGACGACCTCCACACTCTCCCTCTCCCCCTCCACACACACA
>CM065729.1:63671240-63679362 GCA_033310375.1 Conus canariensis
AACAGGAGGGGGGGGAGGGGGGGGGGGAGGGGGGGGGCGGCGAATGGAACACCCTTACCGACAAGGGGAAGGAGTAAAGGGTAGGTAGGTGGGTGGGTGGGTGAGTGAGGTGAGGAAAGCAGAGACTCGGGAGGAGGGGTGGGTGGGTGGGTGTTACATCGCTGTCAGATGTATGGTAGCACAGTAGCGTCACCCACCGAGAAAATTGTTTTCCCTGTTTTCTCAAGAAAAGCAGGAACAGGTTTGCAGGAATATAACTATAATGGAAGCATGAGTTATTCTAAGTTATTATTGATCACAGCTTTTTTTTTTCAGGAATATAGCAATAATGGAATCATAAGTCATCCTTAGTTATTAGTGATCACAACTTTTTTTTCAGGAATATAGCAATAATGGAATCATAAGTCATTCTTAGTGATTAGTGATCACAACTTTTTTCGGTTTTCCCGTGGGGAAAGCCATTGCTTGTCCTTTCCTGAGGAAATGGAGAACACAGCTATAATCCCTGTTCTTGCTAAGGATCATTATTGGTTTTTCCCTGTTTCGCTGGCTATCGTTTCCGGTCTCCATCGCAGCAACATCAATGCTATTTGTGCCTACGGACACGCCAAGGGAAAACGGGAAAAACAGCAATGACAACTGATTTCCTTCTTGCCGCTGTTTTCCTCAGCGGGGGATAATTGTTTTCCTCCAGATAAAATGGAAAGCAGTTATCATCCCAAGGAAAACAGAAAAAAAAAAAAAAAAAGTTCCGAAGTTTAGATATAACAGGAAAAAACGCTTCATAAAAAACAACGAACAGAACAGAGATAGCGCAAAGTAATGCATAATTATTAATGCGGAATACGAAAGAGACAAGTGAATTTTCGACAAACAGGACTTCTACAGACGTTTCAATCAAGAGACATAAAAAAAAAACATAAAACAGTACTCCCGTCAGCATCCTAGTCAGCATCACACTCATGTTGCTTGAAACGTGTATCTCTCTCTCACTGTCTCTGTCTGTCTGTCTGTCTGTCTGTCTGTCTGTCTCTCTCTCTTCAAATTTGCGTATGTTCGGTGCATGGGGAATCATGATATTTGTTGTGTAGATTGCCTGTTTGCATCGCTGTTAGGTTCTTCTGATCTGTTCTATCTTCTTTCCTGTCTTTTAATTTAAACTAAGATTTCTACAAATTTTCCCATACGATATTCAGCATTTTTCTTTCTCTCTTACGTGTCATTGTTGATTATGCAATCCGCCGATGTTGTTTTTTTTTTTTTTTTTTGTTAAATGTTCCGTCACCGAGCACATTATAAGCACTTGCTTGTTGTTGCTTCAGTTCAGTAAGTTGTTTATGTACACATCTATTCAATAAAGAAACGTTTAAAAAAAAAACGTGTATTAACAGCAATCTAACAAACAGGCAAAAGAGTTTCTACGCTATGGAAAACAGGAGTAAACAGAGAAAACAGTTTCTACGCTATGGAAAACAGGGGTAAACAGGCAAAACAGTTACTACGTTATAGGAAAGAAGGGAAAACAGGCGCAAAACAGTCGTGAAACATGTTGACAGCAATTAAACGAGCGGGAAAAGTCAGGTACTACGCCAAGGAAAAACAGGGTTATATAGGGAAGGGTTGTGATTCATGCTAACAGCGATCTAACCAACAAGAAAAACAGTTACTCCGCTAAAGAAAACAGGAGTACACATGGAAAAGAGTTGTGAAATCAGGTAACAGCTGTTTAACAAACAGGAAAATGGTTACTACGTTAACGAAAATAGGGTTAAGCAGGGAAAACAGTTACTACTTTAAGGAAAACAGCTACGTTATTAAGGAAGACAGGTTTAAACAGGGAAAAGTTACTGCGCAAAGGAAAACACGGCTATACAGGGAAAAGTCACTACTTAAAGGAAAACAAGAGTAAACAGGGAAAAGTCACTAATTAAGGGAAAACAAGAGTAAACAGTGAAAAGTCACGACGTTAAAGAGAACAGTGTAAACAGGGAAGAGTTACTACGTTAAGGAAAACGAGGGTAAACAGGGAAAAGTCACTACGTTAAGGAAAACGAGGGTAAACAGGGAAAAGTTTACGTAGAAACGAGTAACGAAAAGTTATACTACTTAAGGAAAACAAGGGTAAACAGGGAAAATTTACTACGTTAAGGAATACAAGGGTAAACATGGAAATGTTACTACGTTAAGGAAAACAAGGGTAAACAGGGAAAACTTACTACGTTAAGGAAAACGAGGGTAAACAGGGAAGTCACTACGTTAAGGAAAACGAGGGTAAACAGGGAAACGTCTCTACGTTAAGGAAAACGAGGGTAACAGGAAACGTCCTACTAGGAACGAGGGTAACGGAAAAGTTACTACGTTAAGGAAAACGAAGGGTAAACAGGGAAAACTTACTACGTTAAGGAAAACAAGGTAAGCAGGGAAAATTTACTACGTTAAGGAAAACAAGGGTACACAGGGAAAAGTTACTACGTTAAGGATTTCAAGGGTAAAGAGGGAAAAGTTACTACTACGTTAAGGAAAACAAGGGTAAACAGGGAAAAGTTACTACTACGTTAAGGAAAACAAGGGTAAACAGGGAAAACTTACTACGTGAAGGAAAACAAAGGTAAACAGGGAAAACTTACTACGTTAAGGAAAACGAGGGTAAACAGGGAAAAGACACCACGTTAAAGAAAACAAAGGTAAAACATGGAAAACAGTTGTAATCGTTAGGGATATCAGTGAAAATAACTGCTTCCACATCATCGCTGTTTTCCTGCATAATAGTGACTCGGTTTCTTCAGATAAACAGGGAAAACAGTTGTTATCGACTTTTGACGCTAGTCGGATGTCATACATCTGTCAGCAACAGGCCTCTTGGCATGCAGGAAGGACATCGTGCTAATGGTTTACACCGCGGCGTCTTCCCAGTCCTAACCTAAAGGCGCCCATCGACTTATCGGCGCTGTCGGTACCACCATGGGTCATTTTTCGTTGGTGATTGACAGAACACATCACTAGAATCCAGCTGCATGAATGAACGATTGCGCGTGTGACTTATGCTGTGCCTTAACAAAAGAAATTTCTCCTGCACCGTCGGTGTAGTTGCTGCATGAGGGGAAGGATGGGGTTGGAGAGGATGGGGGGTGAGGGATTAGGGGGTGGGGGGAATGGGATGCAATAGATAAGGAATGAAGGACAAGGAGGCGGGAGAGTGGAAAGGAGAAAGAAAAAGAAGAAGAGAGAAGTGGATCAAGGTCATAATCTAGATCATAATGAACCAATGGATCCAGGTGTAGTAACGCAAGCATGTAACCACTACCGACACTCACCGCCCCTAAACCACACACATCACAGGAAATCAGCATCCTTTCTCCCCTTCCCCCTGTTCCCCCTGCCCCTGCCCCTGCCGCCTCCCTCCCCCCCCCCCCCGTCCCCCATTCCCCACTCCCTGCCCTTCCTCCTGATCCACGCACAATTCCAGTCTATCGGACATGGAATATGCACAAAGAAAATGTGTTAATGGCCGTAAAAGAAGTAATGTTTCCCATGACCTACGACAGTCGGCGGATCCAGTCTAGCATTATTTTCCATTCGACACAGAGGTACAACAATGACACTGCGTGTCGTCTCACTCCGTCACTGCATTCATCACAGTGCTCTCCCTCAGTTTCTCTACACAGGCGTACTGTCCCTGTGTCCAGTAGTGGTTAGGTCCTCACTGGATTGGTGTATCGTTCCAAACTCGCTTCTCTCCACACTTTCCACCCCGCAACCCCCAGGGATCACACGTCAGAACATGCAGACCAGAACCTGCCATCAAGCCAGCCAGCGACTGTGGATCAACTTTCATCTGCAGAGTGGCGCCAGACTGGAAAGTCACTTTCGACGAAGATTGGTGTGATTCTGGCTTAAGACCGAACTGTTTGGTTTGATTCTGGTTTAAAGACCGAGCTGTTTGGGTTGATTCTGGTTTAAAGACCGAACTGTTTGGTTTGATTCTGGTTTAAAGACCGAACTGTTTGGTTTGATTCTGGTTTAAAAACCGAGCTGTTTGGTTTGATTCTGGTTTAAAGACCGAACTGTTTGGTTTGATTCTGGTTTAAAGACCGAGCTGTTTGGTTTGATTCTGGTTTAAAGACCGAGCTGTTTGGTTTGATTCTGGCTTAAATACCGAGCTGTTTGGTTTGATTCTGGTTTAAAGACCGAACTGTTTGGTTTGATTACTTTGGTTGGTTTAAAACCAACTTTTGATCTGTTTAAGACGAATGTTTGGTTTGATTTTTACCGTTGGTATTTGGTTAAAGACCGAACTGTTTGGTTTGATTCTGGTTTAAAGACCGAACTGTTTGGTTTGATTCTGGCTTAAAGACCGAGCTGTTTGGTTTGATTCTGGCTTAAATACCGAGCTGTTTGGTTTGATTCTGGTTTAAAGACCGACTGTTTGGGTTGATTCTGGTTTAAAGACCGAACTGTTTGGTTTAATTCTGATTTAAAGACCGAGCTGTTTGGGTTGATTTTCGTTTAAAGACCAAGTTGTTTGTGTTGATTCTGGTTTAATTTAAAGACCGAGCTGTTCTGGACATGGAGCTCTGAGCTCTTACCAGAAAACTTCTACACCAGTGGTACACACGTGTCACACCACTGTGTCTTAATGTGGCGGATGGTGTCCTATCGTCGATCAGCACCTTTAGCTTCACAGAAAACACCATCAGCCGTCTATCAGTCGTCCGGCAGTCAAATTTGCCACCTGCGACGAACCCAGGGATCGCGCGGCATAAAGACCTACGTCTCCAGAGACCGACAATTAAACACGTGGAGGGAAATCCCTCCTCTTCTGTTTAATTCATGTCGTGTCTAATCTCAGCCCATGGCTCGCCTTCAGGCGGCCTTCGCGACCGGCTGGGTTATAAACCTGGTGGGTTTAATCATGGTGAAGGCTATCTCTCTGGGCTTTGAGGTTCGCTTGGCGAGGACCACTCATCCCAGATTGGACGATAGCTACGACTGAGGGACAGACAACACTGCTGGCGTCAGGACAAGTGGGAAATAAGCCAGAAGCAGAGAGCGTGAAAGACGATGACCAGAGTGGGAAGTTCCAGACATTAACAGTCACAAGTTTGCAAAGTACTGAACCGTCCATTTTCAGTGATTGGCAGAAGTGAAGGGCCAAGGTCAGATATAATGTGGACATGATATTATGGTTGTGGACCTAACCGGAACCGCCAAAAATGGGAAATGACTATCACCATTGCAAAATGCGTTATGCCTTTCATTATCATCATCATCATTCATCATCATCATCATCATCATCATCATCATCATCATCATCATCACCATCCTCCTCCTCCTCCTCCTCATCATCATCATCAACATCACCATCATCGTCATCATTATTATTCTACCCTTGACACCCACACAGACACGGTTCAGGGCGGTCAAAATCTTATGGAGGAAAGACCATACACAATGACTACTACTACTACAACCACGACTACTATTTGCACTAAACTAACACTATTACTATTACCACTACTACTGCTGCTGCTGCTGCTGCTGCTGCTGCTGCTACTACTACTACCACACCACCAACACCATCACTACTATTAACATTATTACTATGATTATCATCACATTGCTATTGTTATTATCATTATTGCTATCATAACCATTTAATTGTAACAATTCTTCATATTCTTCTCCTTCCTCCTCTTCTATTATTGCCATCCTTATAACAACAATCATTTGTTATCATTGTTAAGGATTATCATTATATAAGTGTAATACCATTATGATGACGATTGTTATTGTTGTTATCATTATCAAAATTATTCTTATCATCATTGTTGTTTCAACCTGTCACATCTTCTACCCTTCAAACTGGGTTCCATTCCGTAGTTTTAGTTCTTCACCCCAAACCAAACTTTGCACCCAGATTTAGGAGATAAATGACTGTCCGCTCGTTCTTCGTTTTCATTGTTTCGAATGTTGTTTGTCCTGCTTGAAAAAATCTAATCAGTCAAAACGCATTGTTTGTTTCATGATTTGTTTGTTCCTTCGTTTGGCAGCCGGCCCGGTAATCCTGTTTTTGCTCTGGCCACATCGTATGAAACGAAGGCCAACCCCTCCGCCCCAACGGTTACATCCTTACAAAAAGGGAAACGACAACTACAGTATACAATTGATGACATGCAGCTTAACTGCTGGCATCCTCACGAAGGAGACAGAAGACTCGTATGGAAAGCACACAACCATTCCGCTGAATTCACTGGTCAAAAATAAATAAATAAATTAATGAAAAACATTTACATGTAACAAAAATATGATTGAGAGAAAAGAAAAAAAAAAAACATATCGGCAAATTGGTTCTGCAGAGCGAGCGGCGAATGTCCACTCCGGACAATGTGTGAGATTTTCACTACCTAGTTGCCAGGCTTACAACAAACAAGCGGACATCTCATAAATTGTGACCAGAGAAAAAAATAAAAAAGGTTAAAAGAATGATCGTGATAGCTTGAACACACGTTAAAATAAGGAAGACGAAATGCACAACTTGGCCCGATCACGACACGAAATGGGTGCCGCTTCATCTCGCATGAGTCGATAGATTGTCTCCCCTCCCCTCCCCTGCTCTCAATCATGTCAGCTCCGCAGGAAACGTGGCAGCCACCATTAACTCGGGCCTCACGTTCACTTCCTGTTAATTAAATCGGACGGGGCGGAAAGCGCCCCAGGGGGGATTCTACGGTAGTCGCATGCCGTGCAATGCTTGGTACAGCTAATTGTCTTTTGACACGGCCCCGTGTCTCACTCTGCAGTCAGTATCATGGAATGTCTGTGTCTGTCCATCTTCCTGTGGTGACCTCGGCCACTGCCGTCACACCAGGGGCACACAACGCGGGAAGGTGTACTTCTGTCTCTACAGCTGATAATTAAACGCGCGGATGATATTGCCTTTGTTCAGTTCAGTGTGTGTGTGTGTGTGTGTGTGTGTGTGTGTGTGTGTGTGTGTGTGTGTGTGTGTGCGTGCGTGCGTGCGTGCATGTGTGTGTGTGTGTGTGTGTGTGTGTGTGTGTGTGTGTGTGTAAGTGCGCGCACGCACGCACGTGTGTGTGATTTTGTATTCTTCTTCCAGTCCATCTAATCGTGGAGGTGATCTACGGAATGAAAACGTATGAAGTGGAAACAACAACAACAACAACAACAATAACAACAACAACAACAACAACAACAACAACAACAACAAAACATAGATTCTGGAGTCAGCAGAGCTGAGGGACACACTTAGATGACTTTAAGCAAACTGCATAACGCTGGGATGAACTGTAAGTGGAAAGACGTGCAGGTAACGTAGTCTCATAAGTCAAACACCATCTTTGTTTTTTTCCCCCTTTTTGTCTTTATATACAAATAAGTAATCATATTTTCGGACAAAATCAAAAAGTGGTAAGCAGCTTCTACTACTAACTGGAAATGAAAACCATACAAGTCAAAATATCCGGAAGAATACCGTTCAGAACTGGAGAGCACAACTTAGACTGGTGAGACTCCGGAATGTACATGACTTAAAAAATGACAGACACAGAGCCAATAGTTAAATCTTAAAAACAAAACAAAACAAGAAACCTAAACAAACAAAAAGGCACATACACATATTGTCCCCCGCTACTTCTTTGTTCTTGAAAAGGTTTTATTTTAGACACGACTGAACCAAAAAATATACATCGGAAATGAAATGAGGCAGGGAACAGTAAACGATAAACAGTAAACAAGTTGGGTATTTTTTGCTCCCATAAGAAAACCTAACACAGAGTAACTTTTATTCAAGACTGGCACAGCCTTTTAAACTTGAATAAAGTCAGACAAATACATAGACGAACAATCTAATAGTGGGGGAAAAAACAAGCGCGGGCCAACAACTGAACTATCTTCATAGTAATGACTTGGCAAAGATTTGGACTTAAGGAGGGGGGGGGGGGGGGGGGGGGGGGGGTAATTTGAAGATGGAGAAACTGGGAACATGAAATTAAGAAAATATGTTACAGATATGAAAACTCTTCACTAGCTGCATAAGGGAACCATCGCAATCTCTTTTGAAGGCAGATATATTTGTATTGCCTGCTCCGAGGCCTTTCGTCCG
>CM065729.1:63679462-63681962 GCA_033310375.1 Conus canariensis
CCCCCCCCCCCCCCCCCCCCCCCCCCTCCTTAAGTCCAAATCTTTGCCAAGTCATTACTATGAAGATAGTTCAGTTGTTGGCCCGCGCTTGTTTTTTCCCCCACTATTAGATTGTTCGTCTATGTATTTGTCTGACTTTATTCAAGTTTAAAAGGCTGTGCCAGTCTTGAATAAAAGTTACTCTGTGTTAGGTTTTCTTATGGGAGCAAAAAATACCCAACTTGTTTACTGTTTATCAAAAAATATACAATTTTTGGAACTGGCTAGACAGACGGTTAAGGGGATAACTTTGGAATTGTTACAAAAAATGTTGAAGTTAAGAAACGATTGAACAGGAAGACATGGTTTTGGAACTGAGAAAACGGATTTTTAGGAAGTATAACTTTGGAAATGTTATACTTTGGATCAAAGGCTCCGTATACAGCACTAATCAACATCTCTTTGACAAAAGGAGAATGAGTATGTGGCCCTAATGAGCCTGTTCTTAAAATCGATCAATCTGTTACCCGTAGATGGACGTGTATACATGATGCTGCACGCCGCATTGACTTAGAAGTCACGTAAAACGATTTTGTTCAACAGCAAAAAGTGAAGACCAACGATGAAAATGACGTAAACTAGGGTGAAGTTTGGATTTGTTTCCTAGAACGGCCATTCTTGTGCCAATTGACGCTATGGAAATATACCAGTTCTGCAGACTGTATTGGAAACTGTCCCAGTTCTCCTCCCCCCTCCCACCTCCCATCCCACTCCCAACCAACCTGTGGTTATGTTTAAAAGACTCAGTGGATAAACTCTTCGAGACGCCTGATAAAGCTAAACCAAGGCTTTCTCAAAAAAACTGCTGTGGATTGTGTGTCTTCTTTCACCGATTGATCTGAGGGTGGTGTATGTTCAATTTTACTCCTAACGGATTGCAGCCCTGGCACTGTGGGTCTGATGGTGGTGTATGTCCAATTTTACTCCTAACAGATGGCAGCCCTGGCACTGTGGGTCTGATGGTGGTGTATGTCCAATTTTACTCCTAACAGATGGCAGCCCTGGCACTGTGGGTCTGATGGTGGTGTATGTCCAATTTTACTCCTAACAGATGGCAGCCCTGGCACTGTGGGTCTGATAGTGGTGTATGTTCAATTTTACTCCTAACAGATTGCAGCCCTGGCACTGTGGGTCTGATGGTGGTGGTGTATGTCCAATTTTACTCCTAACAGATGGCAGCCCTGGCACTGTGGGTCTGATGGTGGTGTATGTCCAATTTTTCTCCTAACAGATTGCAGCCCTGGCACTGTGGGTCTGATGGTAGTGTATGTCCAATTTTTCTCCTAACAGATTGCAGCCCTGGCACTGTGGGTCTGATGGTAGTGTATGTCCAATTTTTCTCCTAACAGATTGCAGCCCTGGCACTGTGGGTCTGATGGCAGAGAGGATGGGGGGAACAGAACTGCCGCTTCTTCGCGCTTGATCTGAGGGTGGAGAGGGTGTCTTCTGTAACATAATGTAGCCCTAAAACAAAACAAAACAAAACAAACCTGAAAAGAACAAGAAAAACAAAAACAAGAAAAACGAATCAACAAAATGATAAACAAAGGCACTGTGAATCTAGCACTGAAACAAACAAACAAACAAACAAACAAACAAACAAACACACTGTTGCTCTAGCACTGTTGGTCCTGATTATAGACGACATCTCTTCTTTAGTAACTTTGTAGCTCTGATACTGTCGGTCAAATTGTGGAGAGGGTGTCTTTTCTAATAGGCTCTAACTATGCGAGTGAGAGAGAGAGAGAGGAGAGGAGAGAGAGAGAGAGAGAGAGAGAGAGAGAGAGAGAGAGAGAGAGAGAGAGAGAGAGAGAGAGAGAGAGAGAGAGAGAGAGAGAGGAAGGAACGAAAGGAAAAAAAACAGTAGAAGGATGACAACATAAAAGTTGATGAAAACAGTTCTACTCCTGAGGACAATCTTCCTGACATCGAACAAGTATCTCTCATAAATCACCCACCCTCCCCCCTTCCCCGTCTTCCTCTCCATGGAAGGGTGATGTTGACAGAGAGAGAGAGAGAGAAGAGAGAGAGAGAGAGAGAGAGAGAGAGAGAGAGAGAGGAGAGGAGAGGGAGAGAGAGAGAGAGAGAGAGAGAGAGAGGAGAGAGAGAGAGAGAGAGAGAGAGAGAACTCAACTCAGATACTTTAATTGCAAAGGCCATCGACCTATCGGCAATGAGGTCAAGAACAAAAGTAGAACACATGCGCGCTCGGCGCATATACTGAAAATTATGAAAGAAAATATTTACATAACAAAGCGTTCTTCCTCAAATTACTCTGACATTTGTGTGTTAACTGATAACAGTTCCTCTCTTCGTTTTAGTGCTTTGAAAATGAACATAGCTACAGAGCGAGTTACAATTCTCTTTTCATTTTGCAGTAAAAGAAGCAATGACACTTGATGAACATTTCTAGTATGAGCCAAAATGTATTTATCTCTTAAATCTTTACAGGATGGACAAA
>CM065729.1:63696962-63704462 GCA_033310375.1 Conus canariensis
AGAGAGAGAGAGAGAGAGAGAGAGAGAGAGAGAGAGAGAGAGAGAGAGAGATAAAGTCTTTACAAACAAGCTTCTGAACTGCAGTAACCCAGTCCTTCTCTCCTCACTCTCCAATATTCCTCAACAGGAAATGAAAAGATTCGAACAATGAACGTCAGAACCAACGGAGAATGGAACCGTCGGACGAACCGAGGTGACCCGATGAACATACGAGGGAAAAAAAAACAACAAAACAACCTGGCGGCATTGCAATAAAACGTGGAGATAGCTTCCATTGCGCGTCGTTCCCTCCTCTCTCTGCGAGTGATCGTGGTCTGTGATTAGGTGGACTTGTCTGTGGGATGGGGGCTTTTACGTAAATGATGTTTTTGGTGGGATCATTCAGTCACGTTTTCAGCCAGATCATTTAGCCATAGGCTGGTGCATGGGTGATGCATCTTCGCTGTTTTTGTGTGTGTGTTTTTCTGACCTACTAAACACAGACGTAGATTCAGGGTACTTTAATGGGTCTAATTCGACTTAGGTAATACTAGGAGAGTTTTGAGACATTAGATGTTGGGTGAGGAATTAAATTACGTGCGCGCGCGCGCGCACACACACGCACACACACACACACACACACACACACACACACACACACACACACACACACACACACGCACACACACATACATATCATTACACACACACACTACACACACACACACACCCCACACACACACACACAACACACACACAAGCACACACAAGCGCACACACAAAATACACACAACACACATACACCACACACAACACACACACACACACACACACACACACACACACACACACACACACACACACACACACACACACATCCTCTCCTTACTCACTAGGTACTACTATCCCACACTGTCAGAAATCCAGTGTATTACCCAGCTGATTTTTGAACGATTGAACTTTTAAACTTTTTCCACCAAGTCTCTACTTGAAAACACAAAACGACCGGATTGCAAGGTGTTAAGTCATCATCAACACCTGCCTGCGACAAATACCTCGTATCATCAGTGAAATCCCCAATGAAAAACTCTGGCGTCGAACCAATCAGAGATCAGCAAGGGGACACCAGCAGAAATCTAAACAACATCTCACGACATGCGCTGCACGGGATTCCCAAGAGAAAACGTAAAACAGGACGGCCGGTAACAACATGGCGAAGGCTCCCTGACAACGAGCTGCAAACAGCCAGAATGTCCCGAGGGAAGGGGACACGGACAGCCCAAGATCGATCACGTATGAGATGTGCTGTGAAGAGCCTATGTTCCAGTGGGAACCAAGAGAACTCGGTCAAGTCTCATACAAGATAAGATGGTTTGACTACTACTATTACTGTTACTACTGCTTCTGCGTCTACTATCAATAGTGATAACTAGAATAGCACTTGGGAGAGCATAGACGTACGCTATGGTCGAACAAAACTTTGCATCCGTCCTCTGAGTCAGTTCATGAGCGAATGCCAGGTAATAGTTGATACTGTCTGACACAGTTTTTCCCATGTACTTCTTTTTTTCATACACATACATCAATACCAACAAACCTTCTGTATTACTGGAAAGTTTCAATTTTCGAGGAAAATGTGTCACTTGTAGATAGTTCTCAATTCCTAAATAGTAATTTAATGATGTTCATGTCAGTGGAAGCTCGCAGTTATCTTGCTGTAGGGATACTGGATCCACCGTGAACCAGGATCCCACCAAACATGGATCTGCACTGAACACACATTCCGGCTTTCCACCAAGCTTGGTTACAATCGGTTCAGCAATGTCTGCATAATCCCACTGACAGACAAACCAAGGGACGAGGGTGTAAACGTAACCTCTTTGGCAGAGGTAATAATAACAATGATGATGATGATGGTGATGATGATGATGATGATGATGATGGTGATGATGATGATGATGATGATGATGGTGGTGATGATGATGATGATGATGGTGATGATGATGATGATGATGGTGATGATGATGATGATGATGATGATGATGATGATGATAGTAGTGTACCAAAAGTGTGGAAGTAATGAACAGACTGGACTCTACTGACAAACAAAATGGAGAAGTCAACATGGCACTGCAATATAACACAGGACAGCTTTCAACACACTTTAACACACCATTGCTTTTTCTTGTTCTGAGTATTCCTGGATTGTGATTTCTTAACCCACTTGTTTCTGGATTGGGGGTTTACGTGAATAGCCTTCTTTTTTTTTTAACCCCAAACGCTTTAACCAATATTCTCTCTCACTAATAAAAAAAACCTCTGGCGCTGACCCAATCAGAAATCAGCAAGGGGACACCAGCAGAAATCCAAACAACATCTCACGACATGCACTGCACGGGATTCCCAAGAGAAAACGTAAAACAGGACGGCCGGTAACAACATGGCGAAGGCTCCCTGACAACGAGCTGCAAACAGCCAGAATGTCCCGAGGGAAGGGGACACGGACAGCCCGAGATCGATCACGCAAGAGATGTGCTGTGAAGAGCCCATGTTCCAGTGGGAACCAAGAGAACTCGGTCAAGTCTCATAATAGAAAAGGCCGTTAGACTACTACTACTGCTACTACTACTACTACTACCATTGATACTGCTACTACTACTACTACTACTGCTGCTGCTACTACTACGACTACTACTACTACTACTACTACTATACTTACTACTACTACTACTACTACTACCACCACACCATTGATACTGCTGCTGCTATTACAACTACGACTTCTGCTACTTCTACGACTACCACGAATAATGATGACTGGAATGGCTCTTGGAAGAGCACAGATTTCCGTTATGATCAACCCCCCCCCCCCCCCCACTTAGATCCGTCCGTTAAGTAGTTTATCTGCGACCACTAAACTTGTTTTTTTTTTCCGCCAGGGGAGGTAATACTTGGTTCGGATTGACACAGCTAACCTTTCTACGGCATGCATATACTACAAGATATGGTTCATACGGCATGCATCAGTACTACAAGAAAAAGGTTCATACGGCATGCATCAGTACTACAAGAAAAAGGTTCATACGGCATGCATCAGTACTACAAGAAAAAGGTTCATACGGCATGCATCAGTACTACAAGAAAAAGGTTCATACGGCATGCATCAGTACTACAAGAAAAAGGTTCATACGGCATGCATCAGTACTACAAGAAAAGGTTCATACGGCATGCATCAGTACTACAAGAAAAAGGTTCATACGGCATGCATCAGTACTACAAGAAAAAGGTTTCAGTATTACAGGAAAGTTTCAAAATTCAAGAAAAATGTGTCACCACACAGATAGTTATCCATTTACAGACAGCAACGTCATGGTGTTCATGTCAGCGGAAAGACATAGCTCTGTTGCTGTAGGGATACTGGATCCACCGTTGGTCAGGATCCCGCCAAACACGGATCTGGTCTAAACAATGATGGATCCTTCCTTTGGCGACATTCCGGCTTTCCATCAAACTTGGTGACAGTCATTTGAGCAGGACGACTGTGTAATCATGACCTCTTTGGTGTCGCTGGTGGTACACACACCACACACACACACACACACACACACACACACACACACACACACACATACACACACACACACTCACTCACTCCCTCACACACACACACACACACACACACACACACACACACTCACTCACTCCCTCTCACACACACACACACACACACACACACACACACACACACACACACTCACTCACCTCCCTACACACACACACACACACACACACACACACACACACACACACACACACACACCACACAAACCCACCTGGCATTTTCGTGGTCGAAGTTTTGCCGTGGTGTCGGTACCTTAGCATTAGTATAGTGTGAACCATAATTACTCTCATCATCCCTCTATCCCCCCCCCCCCCCCCCCCCCCCCCCCCCGCAGTGTCCATGGATAACAACGCCCTGTGTGCCAGACCTTTTGCTGCCTGTGCACTTTAAGCCTCAGAGGAACTGGCTAATTGGGCAGCAGCGCGGCGCGCATGCTAAGATGGGCCATGATGTGGACACTCTTCAGTCTTGACCTATCAAGCCGTACCGGATATGGAACCTCGGGCCTTACGGGCTGAAACCAAAGGCATGAAACCTAGGGCCATCAGTCAGTCCTCTCCCCGCATGGCCTAACACGGGAAAGGAGGAATTATGATAAAAAAGGAAGAGGCAGGAATAGAGACAACGAGGATATGACGAACGTGTGCGACTGAATCGAATACAAACGCGCGCGCGCAAGTACACACGCACTCACGCACACACACACACATACGTGCGCCCCCCCCCCCCCCCACCACACACACACACACACACATCGGAAAAGAAACAGCTGCATCGTACCCTATCAACGACAGACACAGTTCCGGCATGCAAAGACTTTTCCCACAGGTTCCAGACTTTTCCACACAACAGCCTGAGCGTCCTGCTCGCTGTACAGGAAATGACGGGTTTTGCCGTTAGTCCCGACTCCAGCCTTCCTTTCTTCCTCGAGGCGTATTACAGGAAACTATATAAACCTCCTACCAACATCACAAGACGACAGAGACTGGCATGGGGCCCACATGGGAACAGGAAGGTGGGATGACGTCGACAGATTTGGCACTGGTGCATGGATTCTGAAGTGAAGATATCCCGGAATGTCATGGGTCCTGCAGGAGAAGTCAGCCCAGAACCCAGTCCGCTGGAGGGATGTTGCTGCAGCCCCGTGTTGCCTAGGGAACTCCCAGGATGAAGTCAAGTTACTAAGCCAGCATTACAGGAAGATGAAAGAGCATCTCTCAACGTGTACAGCAGACAGGATCAGTATCTGTGTATTTCTCAAGCTTGGAGTCCTATGGTGCAGATTGAGGGCCTTCACCACTTCCTGTTCACACAAGTCACAGAAGATGCCCTGAATGCCATAGAGCGCCTACCAGAACTGGAAGAGCTTGACAGAGAACCAACCATAGAGGAACTCAACGAAGCCCTGGACGCTCTTGCCTCTGGCAAGGCACCAGGGAAAGATGGTATTCCCGCCGAAGTACTGAAGTGCTGTAAAGAGACACTTATCACCGAGTTGTATGAAATCCTTTGCCTCTGTTGGAGTGAAGGCGAAGTACCACAAGACATGAGGGATGCTAACGTCGTCACACTGTACAAAAACAAAGGTGACAGAAGCGATTGCAATAATTATCGTGGCATATCCCTCCTTAGTATCGTTGGGAAAGTCTTTGCACGAGTAGTACTGAAGAGGCTCCAAGTACTTGCAGAGCAAGTTTATCCTGAATCGCAGTGTGGTTTCCGTGCCAACAGATCCACTATAGATATGATCTTCTCCCTTAAACAACTTCAGGAGAAATGTAGGGAGCAAAGGCAGCCACTCTTCATTGCCTTCATAGATCTCACAAAGGCTTTCGATCAGGTCAGCAGAGATGGCCTCTTCAAGATCCTCTCCAAGATTGGATGTCCACCCAAACTTCTCAGCATCATCAGATCCTTCCACGAAGACATGAAAGGCACTGTCGTCTTTGACGGCTCAACATCAGCTGCCTTCAACATACGGAGCGGAGTGAAACAGGGTTGCGTCCTGGCTCCCACCCTGTTTGGAATCTTCTTTGCTGTGATGCTGAAACACGCATTTGGTCCTGCAGCTGAAGGTATCTACCTCCGAACCAGGACAGACTTTCCGTCTTCAACCTCTCCAGACTAAGAGCCAAGACAAAAGTCAAGCTGAAGTGCCTGCGTGACTTCCTCTTTGCAGACGACGCAGCAGTAACCGCCCACTCAGCCGAGGACCTACAGCAGCTCATGACTTGCTTCAGCAATGCCTGCCAAGACTTCGGGCTTATCATTAGCTTGAAGAAAACACAGGTCATGGGACAGGATGTTGACTCTCCCCCAGTCATCAGCATCAATGACCATGAACTGGACGTCGTCCATGACTTTGTTTATCTGGGCTCAACTATCTCAGACACCCTCTCACTTGACGCAGAGCTCAACAGGCGCATCCGCAAGGCAGCTACCACCATGACCAGACTGACAAAGAAAGCATGGAACAACAGCAAGCTGACCGAGCACACAAAGATCCAGATCTACAGAGCCTGCGTCGTGAGCACCCTCCTGTATGGCAGCGAGTCTTGGACTTTGCGTGCCCGACAAGAGCAAAAGCTCAATGCTTTTCATATGCGTAGCCTCCGACGCATTCTGAACATCACCTGGCAGGACAAGGTCCCAAACAACACTGTCCTGGAAAGAGCTGGATGCACCAGCATGTACACGCTGCTGAAACAGAGATGTATGCGCTGGCTCGGCCATGTCGTGCGCATGGATGACGGACGGATCCCTAAAGACCTCCTCTATGGAGAACTTGTGCAGGGAAAACGTCCCACAGGCAGACCACAGCTGCGATTCAAAGACGTGTGCAAGAGGGACCTAAAAGCCTTGAACATCGACCAGAACAACTGGGAAGCAACAGCCCTCGAACGGTCAGCCTGGAGACAGACTGTGCAGAAAAGTCTCTCCAAGTTCGAAGAGACACTCGCTCAGCAGCACGGGGAAAAGAGAATGAGAAGAAAGGCTGCAGCCCAGGCAGACAGACCAGCGTCAGACTTCATCTGTGCCCTCTGCCACAGGGACTGTCATTCCCGTGTCGGACTGGCCAGCCACACCCGCCGCTGTACCAGAATAGACACCTAGAGCGCAACTCCATAGTCTTCCGAGACTGAAGGATGCCTACATATGTTCATCTGTCTGCCTTCTGTTGACGCGCTTACTGTCCTTGGACCATATTTCGTTGCTGGTTTGGTCAAACTGTCAAAATCACTCACGCTGAATGGCACACGCGCAAAGGTTTCGTGCCAGCAGCAAGCTGATTTCGCTGCACCATGGACAACAAGATGGATGACGTGATTACCTGAGAAGCGTTCCACAGAGGCGAGGTGGCAAGAATTCTGGCTTGCTTTGCGAGTGTCAGTGTTTCGAAGCACAACCCTTATAGTGAGCAGGACCAGCGAAAGGCGATGATATGCTAGGTTGTCATGGGGCTCTCTCGCTTGCGAAGGAAAAGGTGAGACAGTCGCAATGTTCTCTGAGCGATGCGTAAAACGATCAAAACGCTAACCTATCATGAAGAACAGCTTGAAGAAGTGACATCATTAATTAGTATTTTTGTCTTGAGCTCGTTTCTTTACAACCCCTCACCTCTTACATCCCTTGCTACGTGGACATGCTACTTCCTTGCCAGTTCCCGCGTCTATGACACTTGCCTCAGAAAGTACAGCCCAGCTTGTTATTATCAATACTTATATAGCGCCTATCCTCGGCTAGAGACCAAACTCTAAGCGCTTAACAATTCTCAGTCGTTTATATAACGGGCTGTCTACCTGGGCAGTGCCGACTGAAGAGCTGCCAGCTGGCGCTTCATTCAGTCGTTTCCCGTGTCATCCGGTCAATATCGTTCAATATCGTTCACTCAGTTTCCT
>CM065729.1:63706962-63716962 GCA_033310375.1 Conus canariensis
TACTACCTCTGCTGCTACTACTAACTACTACTGCTACTACTACAACTACTGCTACTGCTGCTGCTGCTCCCACTACTACTTCTACTAGAACTACTACTACTACACTGCTGCTGCTGCTGCTGCTTTCTGCTACTACTACTACTACTACACTACCACTGCTGATGCTGTTACGACAGCGGATTCGACCACTACTGTTGCTGTTGTTACCCCGCTGCTAATAAGGCTGCAGGTGCGTCTGCTGCGTCCGCTATGTTTGTTGCTGCTACGACAACAACTACTACCACTGCCACTGCTGCTGCTGCTTCTATTATCACTACCGCTACCACCACCACTACTACCACCACCACCACCACTTTCAACACCACCATCACCACCACACCACGCACACCACCACCACTACTACTACTACTGCTGCTGCTGCTGCTGCGAGTTCTACTACCACCACCACCATCACTAACCACTACTACTGCTGCTGTTGCTGCTGCTGCTACTACTACTACTACTACTGCTGCTGCTGCTGCTGCTGCTGCTGCTACTACCACTACCACTACTCCTACAATTACTACTGCTACTGCTGCTACTACTACTACTACTACAACTACTGCTACTGCTGCTGCTACGACTACTACTACGAGGACTACTACTACGAGGACTACTACTACTACTACTATTACTGCTACTACTGCTGCTGCTGCTGCTGCTACTGCTACTACTACTACTACTACTACTACTACTACTACTACTTCCGCCGCCCCAGCCTTCACGCCAAACTCTCTTCCCTGTCTTGTCGTCAATGTCCAGAAATCACTTTTGACAGACCGACAACATCCATAAACTATTAATGTCTGGAATTCCACAGCCCCTAATCTGCATAATCTGACAGGCTGATACCCCACCTTCATCCCCACAGCCTCCCCCCACCCCCACGCCCGCCTCCTCCCATATTAGATTCTAACTTACTTCTTCCCTCCTCCGCCCACTCCCCCCCCCCCTCCTTCCCGCCTCTTTCTTCTCTTCGTTGTCACCTATCCAGTTTCAGATCTTTGTACCCGCTACCAAATTTCAGTGCCACTCCTGCTGGCTGTAACTGCGCTGTCCATTTTATCCAACAATCCTGTAGAAGTATCTCGCCGTGACACAGACAGACAGAAAGACAGACAGAGAGACAGACAGACAACGACAGACAGACACACACACACACACACACACACACACACACACACACACACACACACACACACAACCACACCACACACTCCCAATCTAGTGCAAACGCACGTCCCTGCGCTTTCCCAGTTTTCTCCCAGAACATGACTGAGGCTTGGGGTCAATGTGGACATTGTGAACTGTCCATATTGGGCCCAAACCCGAGTCACGTCTGTCCAAACCTGAGTCTCCCTGATAACTGTATTGTCGGTGTCTGCAGTTGACCACAATGACGTATTCGTTTTAAGAGCAAACAGCAACGTGTGAGGCGATCAATTTGGAGCAAGGAGGGTTGGTCAGTTTAGCACCAATTTTTGGTCGACAAATGCACGTGCACATTATAGTCTGGGCATAATGCACATGTATCTCTCAAACACACAAACACACAGACACACACACACACACACACACACACACACAACACACACACACACACACACACACACACACACAACACACACAACACACATAGCGCGCGCACACACACAAACACACACGGACGCACGCCACGCACACACATACACGAGTGCGCATGTGTGTGTGCGCACGCGCATACACCCACACACATACAATAGTGCGCACGCTCTTACACACACACTCACACGAGTGCATACACACACACACACACACACACACACACACACACACACACACACACATGCGCGCGCACGCAGGCACCCACACACATACACCACACACACACACACACACACACACACACACCACACACACAACACACCACACACACACACACACACACACACAACACACACCACGCACACACAATAAGAGCAGTACAAACAAACATAAAAATACACACACAACAACAACACACACGAACAACCAAACACACATCTTTATTAACAAGGAAAAATCATAAGCCAATGTGTTTTGTTTGTTCTGTTTTGTTTGTTTGTTTGTCTGTCTACAGTTTTTCTCTCCAAAAGCTAACGCAACAAAAGGCAACCCACCACTGCAGAAGGCACGTAACGCAGATTGGTCACGAATTGCTGGACTCTGTCCACCACACCAGTCCACACCGTCCACTGCAGCAGCTACATGGCCGAGTGGGTAAGACACTCACCTCAGATGAGAGAAGACCCCGGAGACCGTGTTTCAATTCTCCCACATGAACGAAAGTTTTTTTTCACCCGTCTTCTTCTCTATTAGGCCTAAAGTAGCGAGCTGCGAATTTCTCGGATGAGACGAAATATCATAATCCCATCCCCCAACGATCGTAAAAAGTGTTAGTACTGTCATTGAATACCCGAATTTACGTCAGTGTTTGATGGGTTAGGGGACCAGGAGAGCTATTCAGCCTGTACAGCCGTACAAAGGACGATGGCCGAACGGTCTGCAACGGTCAATCACCTCTCCCCCAACCCCCTCCTCCTCACTCCTTCCCATCACACAGACATGTGGATGTGGTAATCGCAGACCACAAGCACTCTCAGAGAGAGAGGAAACGAAGTGCAATGGGAAGCTATCCCCACGTTTTATTGCAATGCCGCTAGTTTTTTTTTTAAACTTCTTTTGTTATCGGGTCACCTCGGTTCGTCCGTCGGTTTCATTCTCCGTTGGTTCTGACCCTTGTTGTTTCGAATCTCCTCATTTCCTGTTGTTGGGGCTGCTGGGAGATGGGCGGAGAAGGATTGCGTCACTGCATTTCAGAAGTTTGTTTTGTAAAGTCTTCGTTTCTTTTTGTTTTTTCTCTCTTGTTCATTCTTGCTTCAGCTCTCTCTCTCTCTCTCTCCTCTCTCTCTCTCTCTCTCTCTCTCTCCTCTCTCTCTCTCTCTCTCTCTCTCTCTCTCTTCTTCTTCTTCTTCTTCTTTCCCTACCCCAATCCCACCCCCTCGTCATACTCTCTCTCTCTCTCTCTCTCTCTCTCTCTCTCTCTCTCTCTCTCTCCCTCTCTCTCTCTCTCTCTTTCCTTTCTTTCTCTGTTATTCGATCTCTCTCTCTCTCTCTCTCTCTCTCCTCTCTCTCTCTCTCTCTCTCTGTCTGTCTCTTTCTCTCTCTCTCTGCCTCCACCCCCCCCCCGCTCTGTTTCCCCCTCTCTCTTTCTGTCTGTTGTTATCTTTTTCTGTCTCTTTCTCTTGGTCTCGGTCTCTGTCTGTGTGTGTGTGGCTACATATGCATATCTCCATCTCAATCTTTGTCGTTCTGTTTCCGTTTCCGTATGTGCCACAAAGCAAAACGAAAGAACCGACTAAAAAAGGCTGAAAGAAAACGGCCTTTCATTTCTACACAAAAACCATGCATAGAGCGGAAAGAAAGGCAAACAAACAAACAAACAAACAAACAAACAAATGGCTGTGGTCACTGTGTGGTGATACGCTCTCCCCTTGAAGAGTTTTGTACAGAGAAATCTGTTCTGACAATAATTAATCAATACACTTGAAAAAAAAGGAATAAAATGATAATGAAACGAGAAAACGAACACGGCCATCCACCCACCCACCCACCTTCACCATCCCTACTCTTTGTTGTTGTTGTTGTTGTTGTTGTTGTTGTGACGTTCGTGTCACAAGGACAAACTAAATAAACCTGTTCAACTCGTGACTTCCTGATACGCATCATTCAACATTGTCAGCCGACAAGCAACATTTGATACTCTCCATCCAGATTGTCGGAATAATGTATCACCGCTCTTCAACGAAATTGTCGTCGTCATAATGCAATATTCCCCATTCACACTGCCTCCTGTCTTAACATGAACAATGCTTTCCATTTCAAGTCTCTGCGGTAATGACAGAACAGACTCCATTCAGATTTTCTATCGTCATCAGCATAATCCTCCACACTGGCAGCCATTTCCTTACATAGAACCTCCATTCAAATCACAGTCTACGTCATGAATATTTATTGTCTGTTCCAGAGAACAAGGCTTCACAGCACGTTTATATGTCCCAGCCGGCCTCATAACGGACGATACCAAGCCCCCCCCCTCCTCCCCCCCTCCCCCTCCCCCTCCCCCCCCCCCAAAGCAGTCTTTGTCGAAGCCTTTTATCCATTAATAAAAACGATAAACGTCCACAAGTAGCTCAGTCATGTTGTTTACAGCTCAGCCGACAGCCAGGGGCATTATCAGGGCTGACAGTCCGCAAGTATGACAATGGGATATCAGTCTCCTAATGGAGAGAAACTATGTTTCGTACGACAACTGCAAAAGGTGTCACATTTGAAATCACTTTCCACAAATATCACTAGTGCCAGAAGCCAGCGCCAGAATCACGTGAACCCAAGCTGCGGATAATTGTTGAAGTCCTGATACGTGAGATCAGGTAAAGATTCTCAAGACGTGTTCTATCAAATTCCTGCACAGTCCACCATACAATCACCAAAAAGTGTAACTACAAATCATTCACATTTTTTTTCCAAGCAATTTTCATTTGTGCAGGGTGTGGGTTAAGCGCGCAGAGTTTACGTCCCTTTCACAGACGTTTTTTACATTCTTCTGGCTCCAAACTATGGATCCTGGTGGACGAGCCTCAAGCGTCTGGGGATTGTCTAGCATGACTACCGAACACTTCCAAACAAACGAACAAGTTGAAGGAGCCTCAAGACTCTATGAGTTGTCCGTTATGACAAGCGACAGTTCCCCAACGATCTAACCAGCTGAGACTCAAAGCCCTACATCAACTTTGCCTGCTCTATAAGAATGTAAGCTAATGTATAGGAATTGTCTGTTAACGGATACCGACATACCACGAACAAACTTCAAGGCTCCATTGTAAGAGTTGTCTGTTAGGATTACACACAAAGTCCCGAACAGTTTGTCTAGCTGAACGGGCCTGAACACTATGGTATGAGTTGTCTGTTATGGTTACAGGCATTACAGGATTGTCCCGAACAGTTTGTCTAGCTGAACGGACCTGAAGACTCTATGGCAGGAGGGTTTTTTTTTTTGTGGCATCAGTTCTCGGATCAATGGAGCACCTAAGGTGGTAGCTTTTTTTTTTTTTTTTTAAATTTTTTTTTAACTTTTTACTTTTTTTTTCTATGGCAGGCGTTGTCTGTTATGGTTATAGGTCTGTCCCGAACAGTTTGTCTAGCCGAACGGGCCTGAAGACTCTTTGACAGGAGTTGTCTGTTATGGTTACAGGTATTACAGGATTGTCCCGAACAGTTTGTCTAGCCGAACGGGCCTGAAGACTCTTTGACAGGAGTTGTCTGTTATGGTTACAGGTATTACAGGATTGTCCCGAACAGTTTGTCTAGCCGAACGGGCCTGAAGACTCTTTGACAGGAGTTGTCTGTTATGGTTACAGGTATTACAGGATTGTCCCGAACAGTTTGTCTAGCTGAACGGACCTGAAGACTCTATGACAGGAGTTGTCTGTTATGGTTATAGGTCTGTCCCGAACAGTTTGTCTAGCCGAACGGGCCTGAGGACTCTTTGACAGGAGTTGTCTGTTATAGTTACTGGTATTACAGGATTGTCCCGAACAGTCTGTCCAGCTGAACGGGCCTAAAGACTGTACGTAAGCAGTTGTCTGCAATGATTACAGATACGTCCCGAACAGTTTGTCTAGCTGAACGGGCCTTAAGACTCAAAGTTGGGGCTGTTTGCGATAATCACCGATATGTCCCGAACAGTCTGTCTTAAGACTGTATTTATGGCAGGAGTTGTCTGTTATGATTACAGGTCTGTCCCGAACAGTCTGCTATCGAGCTGAACAGGCCTTACGACTCTACGTTTTAGGAGTTGTCTGCGATGATCACTGATACGCCCCGACCAACCTAATCAGCTGGAGGGGTCTCTGGATTCTATGAGTACTGTCTATAACGACTGTGCATAGATCTAGTTGCAAAGGGAGGCGACTGCAGGCGGAAATCTGAACAAATTTGAAAAGTTATTGATAACGCATCGCCAAAAAACGCAGACAAACGAATCACAAGACAAAACACGACGCGTTTCGACATCTTAGGTCTTCTTCAGGCAAGATACAAAACACTCAGGACAACGAAAATGTTCGAGCTATCACTTATCTTCATCCTATTTGGCACAAGATGGGCGTTGAATCCTGCCTGAAAACCTAAGATCCCCAACGATCTGACCTGATAAACAAGTCCCAAGGCTCTACAGTAAATGTCTGTTATGACTTCTGAGAAGTCAACGAATTATAAACTAGTGAGTTGAAAAAAAAGGTCCCCTGGCTGCGGCAACATCATCCTCTACCTGCCGGAGATCTGGCCTGGTTTTCTCCAGATTGCTCTTATTTTTTCTTTTCAAAAGTCTGATTACCTTGGAAAAAAGTCAGTACTAACAAAAAGAAAAATTGTTACAAATTCATTGTGATGCATTCATATGATTTTTCAAAGTTGCCAAATTGTTTCTAAGTCACGGTTTAAAGATGGACATCCCAGATCACATCTTTTTGAAACTCCCTGCTTCATCATTGATTATTACTGAGATGAAGACAGTGTGTGTGGGGGAAGGTGGTAGAGGTAACAGGGTGAAGGGAGAAGGGAAGCGAGATGGTGGAACGGGGAAGAGAGTGGATTTTTTTTTTTTTTCGCGTACGCAGGCTGATACTCCTGCGGACACTCCCTGTCTAGACAGGCAAAAATTAATCCCGTCTATCTAACAAAGGGAATGGATTTTTGTGTTTATGACCGTTTTTTTTTTATCTCGCCATTAAGGCAGCCATACTCCAACTTCGGGGAAGGTGCATGCTATGTGTAACGTGTCATCCATACCAACGGCCAAACTGGCCTTCTCTTCCGAAAGTTGGTGATGGGATTTTACGTGTGTGCAAGATGCTATGCGTGCGTTCACACACGGAACCTCGATTTAAAGTCTCATTCGAAGGACTGTATGGGGAATGGAGTCGAACCAGTGTTAACCCCGTGGGGAAAATCCCCCTCTACTGAAACGGCCTGGCGGAGATTTGAACCCTCAACCCCAGGATCACCAAGATCACGATCTACCACCGGGCTATTCCCGGCCCCCAAGAGAGGGGATGAGAAAGGCTTCTAGAGCTGTATCTTTCACAGATTCCACTGCATCACCCTTCCGCACTCCCTCCTCACCCACTCCACCTCTGCTCCCCTCATCCTCACCTCCCCCCCCCACCCCCCTTAAAAGAGTAACAGTACAAGTCTGTATGGGACAACACAGGACGGTACAGGGCGTCACAGTATACTGCTATGTGACACAGAACCATTCAGTACGATATTGGAGAACACAGTTCAGTTGAACGGTTAAAAAAGAGGGTATGGTCCAGTATAGTAAAACGTCCATTACAGTAAAACGCAGAATACAGCACACGTTACACAACGCGTTACAATAATTCAAAACGATTACCACACACACACACACACACACACACACACACACACACACACACACACACACACACACAAACTCCAAAAAAGCACCCACTACAAAATGTCATGATCAAGCAACACAACACAGTACTGCACACTTCTATAAAACATGCAAGTGGCGAGATGGGATTTTGAAATGCGGCACAATGGCCACGGACGATTACTGTAGATTTGGCTGGGGCTGTCAATACAGGGTTAGGTTACCCCTCCCCTCCCTTCACATTCCTCCCTTCCCCAACCCTTCTCCCTCTCCAAAAGTCTTCATCTCCATCCCTACCCCCCCCCACCCCCCGTGCCCACTCACCAAAATACCCTCTCTCCCTGGATATTGAAACCACCCCACTCTTCCTGAATACTCAACCCCCTCTACTCCTCCTGGATATTGACACCACTCCAACCCCATCTCGCCCACGCTTTTCGCGCCAGCGTAAAACCTAAATAATTAAAGAACTGTTCGGTGGGAGGGGGGGCCGAGGAGGGGAAGGGGAGGCAATTTCAGAGTCTGTAACCTTTAATACATGATCATAGCGTGCGTGCTGACCCATTATTACACCATAGTCCGTTTCGTCACAACAAACCGTAGCCAACGTTGGTCAAGTGAAATAGTACGACAGCAAAAGAGTGTACCACGTGGCCTAGCGTTTGGTCAGTGAGACTTTCAGAATGTTCCCAATGCTGACAGCAGCAAAGCTGAAACGCTTCCTTGCATGTTTGCACAACTGCACCAGCGATGACTAGTTCGTTTCACGGTCCGCTTCCCCTTAGAACTTGTGAACCAAGCACGCCTGAAATCCCCTGAAGGCTTGCCGAGGACACGCCGGCTCTTAAATAGTTCACAGCAAAGATCGTCGGATTTTGTCGCATTTGTGAGCGTCCTTGGCCCTCTTTCATAAACAAAACACGTCATTTTTTCATGGCTTTACGGTCTTAGACATGACTGTGAAGCTGAATGAAATGTATGGGAGAGGACTCGTGTCAAAAACCTACAGTTGCTGTGTGTGTGTGTGTGTGTGTGTGTGTGTGTGTGTGTGTGTGTGTGTGTGTGTGTGTGTGTGTGTGAATGAGAGAGAGAGAGAGAGAGAGAGAGAGAGAGTGTGTGTGTGTATGTGTGTGTGTGTGTGTGTGTGTGTGTGTGTGGTGTGTGTGTGAGTGAGTGTGGTGTGTGTGTGTGTGTGTGTGTGTGTGTGTGTGTGTGTGTGTACGAGAGAGAGAGAGAGAGAGAGAGAGAGAGTGTGTGTGTGTGTGTGTGTGTGTATGTGTGTGTGTGTGTGTGTGTGTGGTGTGTGTGTGTGTGTGTGTGAGTGTGTGTGTGTGTGTGTGTGTGTGTGTGTGTGTACGAGAGAGAGAGAGAGAGAGAGAGAGAGAGAGAGAGAGAGAGAGAGAGAGAGTGAGTGAGTGTGTGTCATGAAACAGCATTAACTATCATTATCATTTGAATCATTAACTGTGTTGCTTTATGATGATAATTTCCTTGCTTTCTAATCTGCTGTTTCTTCATAATTCCATAAATATGAATGTTATCAGTTAGGACTTAGGGGTGGGTGGGGTGGAGAATGTTAACATGCCTCATGAGCATGCAGACTAACATCGTATTGAACATAAGGATAATTGATAGCTGAATAATAATAAAAATACCGTATTTACTGTGTTCACTGCAATTGCTTTACAAAGATCATAAGGTTGAGCATTTTCTTCACATTTTCCCCATTATATGATTCCACTGATGGAAAAAGCAGGGAGAAATATTGCTTTGACCCATCATCATCGTCTTATTCATAAACATTAGTTGATTTCGCGTGAGAATAACTGTTACTCACGAAGTTAACACTTTGTATGACCTTTTGACATGAGTAAGATCTCATAGAAACGGGACTGTAGTGTCCCAAGCCATTGTTTTGATTTGAGTATCTGTCCGATACTTCAATGGCGTCAAAACCACTGAAAAGTATTAACCTGACGCCATATTGCTTTTATCTTTTGAAACACACACACACACACACACACACACACACACACACACACACACACACACACACAGAATTTCTGAAGAGAATTTTGTATCTTAGACGACACTCCATCCCACATCCTCTCTGCTCCCTAACCCCCCCCCCCCCCCAACCCCCTTCGGCAAATCTCTGCCCTGCTTTCAGGACTACGATCAGTAACAGCTTGAAGATCAGAACGTTCCATAGAATCAGACCCTAATTAATTTTCCGATCTAACCCCCATAGCGCTTTGTCGAGCGCCTAGAGAGGTCAGGGGCAAAAGTAGTGAGCCAGGTGTTCTACATGTTGGAGACCCCTAAAGGACAGGCTGTTCCCCCATGGAGGTCCGCCTGGATTCAGGCTGATCCTCTTGTCAGGATTTCTGTTGATTGCAGGCCAGAGTCAGCCAGCAGTGGAGGCGACTGTTCTCTGATCATATTTATTGTTATGTAGAAAAATGCCCGTCGGAGAATCCC
>CM065729.1:63721962-63726962 GCA_033310375.1 Conus canariensis
TCACATCCCCACTCTCCCTCCCTCCCCTGTACTATCCACTACGTTGCAAAAAGGTTCCCAACCATGACATTTGTGCTGGCAGTAGACCCACTGCTACTGTCAGATAATATCACAGCGTTACTGAATCTCTGGGCAGACCCAGACTTCTCTCTCAGACCAACCAGAATATTCCAGCCATTTTATTCCTTTCACATAACACGGTTTGTGTGTTGTTAGGTCGGTTACTGAACAACCCCGCAGCCGTTCGATAACTGATGGAGGGGAAATGTGATATTTGTTGGTGGCTGGGTGCATACAGAGGGTTTTCAGACCGTTAAAATGGGACCCTACGAACGGCTGGAACTCGCGACCCTCAGCGGTGCAGACAAAGGCTCTAACCACTGGACCACGGGGTCCTGTATGGTAACATATTAGTCTGAAAAGCAAGAAAAGCACCCCCAAGAAAGAAAAAAATAAATCATTATATATGAGAACGGTTATTAATATTATTAAAGCTTGTAATTTCTTCATTACATATGAGAACGGTTGTTAATATTATTAAAGCTTGCAATTTCTTCCTTACATGTAGTCCATCTTCCCGTAGTTTAATGTGAGGTGGGATAGTAAAGTTGCTTGTGAGGGGTCAAGGACGCTTACGGAAAACGACGAAGTCGAACGACTTTTACCGAGAGCAAACATTCGGCAATTCGACGGGCAGTCGTGGAGATTGTCGGCTTGTTGCTTGCTGCAGACCGACAAAGAGCAATGCAGATCCCGGCTTGATGAATGAAATCAGTATGGGCTCATTTTTTTGTCAAAAGTTTTTGTCTTTGAAGTAGACAGACGGACAGCTTTTACTACAAAGTAATGTTCTGAGAAACACTTGTCTTATACGGTGATTTTTTACCGACGCTCCTACGGAAGCGAGAGCATTTAATTCAACTCTTTAACTAAACACAGACGGTCTAACATTCAGATGTTTCCTCTTCACTTCATGGAAAGATGGGGTATATAGGTCTGAGTGTTTATACACGTTAACGGGACCACTTTTTGACGGTGAGATGGACAAGTCATGTGTGGCAGATTATTGTGATCGAATCATGTGTCACGCAGATTTATTGAAAGACCCAGGGTAAACAAAGAAAATTGTAACAGAGGTTAGAAATGATCAGATCTCTCTCTCTCTCTCTCTCTCTCTCTCTCTCTCTCTCTCTCTCTCTCTCTCTCTCTACTCAGGGTGAGGACTGGATGTAAAAAAGCGCGTCAGTGCTTATCTATTATCCTCGTAAATAAAGAATTTTGTCTTTTCTTGTCTTTGTCTCTCTCTCTGTCTCTCTCTCTCTCTCTCTCTCTCTCTCTCTCTCTCCTCGCTGTCGCTCTCGCTCTCTCTTCCTCTCTCTCTCTCTCTCTCTCTCTCTCTCTCTCTCTCTCTCTCTCTGAGCGTGTGTGTGTGTGTGTGTGTGTGTGTGTGTGTGTGTGTGTGTGTGTGTGTGTGTGTGTGTGTGTGTGCGCGCGCGCGCGCGTGCGTGCGTGCGTGCGAGTGTGCGTTTATGTATGGCTCAGTCAGTGCATATGCGTTGTATCTGTTGCCGATGAGCATGTGGTAAAAAGGGGCACAGGGGACAAGAAGGGGTTGGGAGGATGCGAGAGGAAAGAAGAGAGAGAGAGAGAGAGAGAGAGAGAGAGAGAGAGAGAGAGAGAGAGAGAGAGAGAGAGAGAGAGAGAGAGAGGGTCTGCCACCCTCTTTAGCCGTCAAAATGGGCCACTTTCTTTAATTGAATCAGTCTCCCCCTGACAGCTTTTCTTCACCCTGCCAACAAGACGCACATTTCTCCTCCTCCCCTCCCCCCTCCCACCCCTCCCCCCCTCCCGATACCCACCTCCACCCCCTCCCCAACCTCATTCGTTACCCCTCTCCTCCCCCCTGATCGGAAGTTCTATCAGCATTTATTTTTACCCCCCAAAGTAAATGCCTGATTCTGTTTTGGTTTTCTGTTTCTTCCTTTCTGACAGTCTATTTTCATCAGCATATCACTTTAATTTCATATTTTCCCCCGGTTCAATATTCGCAGCCAAAAAGCGTTTAATCGCGCGTGCACACACATAATACGCACATACAGGCGCGCGTGCGCGCACGCATGCACGTATGCACGCGCGCGCACACACACACGCACACACACACACACACGCACACACACACACACACACGCACACACACGCACACACACACGCACACGCACACGCACACGCACCGACACTTGAACAGACGCTGAGATTGTGAGATTGTGAATTTTCTTTCTTTCTTTTTTTTTGTTTTTTTTTTTGCGTTCTTTTCATTTTCCACAATAATTGTTTGCGTTATTTTTCACCAGCAAAAAATATACACACTGAATGCTCTCTCTTCCTCCCTCCCTCTCTCTCTCTCTCTCTCTCTCTCTCTCTCTCTCTCTCTCTCTCTCTCTCTCTCTCTCTCTCTCTCTCAAAGCCTGACCAGTGCGCTGGGATAACAGCCAGACAAGTTCTGTCCCTGTGACCCTCTCCTATAAACGTTTCATTTTAGTTATTCACTGATTCAGTCATCTCACTGTCAACCCTGCACACTGCGAGCTCAAGGCTTAGCAGGTGCGGGTGTAGCGTATATGGATTAATCCGCAACGACACTTCCACGTAAAACTGACACTAAAACTGAGACATTGAGTGAAAAAAAGGCTGTATTTCTCTTTTGACCGAAGTACTGACCGTAGCTGATAATTACGTCACTGAATCCAAAAAAGTAGTTTGAAGGCAAAGCTGCAATGTCTGTCAATGGCATCAAAGGTTAACAGATTTCGTCTTGAAAAAAAAACCCAAACAAACAAACACAACAAACAAGCTTTTCATTACTTCGGATATGCGCGCTTCGTATGTGAGATGCAAGATTAAACCAGAGCTCACTGAAATGTCATTAATTAAAAAAAAATAATCAATAACAAAACAAAACATATTACACATTAATCCTGCTCTAAATCCTTCGCCGATGACCAGAGCGCGACGGCTAGGCAAAGCTTGCTATCGGAAGGGGGTGGGACTGTAAGACTTCATTTTCAAATGCATCAGCTGAGAAATTTCGCTTCTTTAACGACTGAAATTTTAACTTTTTGTTATTGAGTTTAGAGTTTTTGTTTTGTGCTCCAGTAGATATTGTTCATACACGGCTGGAAGCTGCGCTGGATGCCTGTGAAAGGTTTCCCAGTGGCGTAGAGCGTCGTCATTCAGTGAAAGATTCAGACTGGAACGAACGGAATTCACAAAATCGTGACACTTACTTAACTCTGAACAGTGCAGGAAACAGGATGCTGCCTTGAGGAACACAAAGTACCTGTTGATATAAGAGTCGGACAGAATTAACACAACGTGGAGTTCACGCTTGGCCGTCGACCGAGGCGGACGTGTGTAGTGTCGCTCGTCTTCTCCCAGTGAACTCGCCTCACTATGTAGCCAGTGCAGCAAGCCTTGGAGTGAATGTGCTTCTGTGACTGGGATTTGTGACGGAGATATGTGGCGGTGTTTTTGAAACTTGACTTGATGACTCTTGTGTGCTTGTGTGCATTTTCTCCTCAAGTGTGCCATTTGGTGTTACTGTGATCTGTTTTGATGAGAAGTTTCAAGATGAATATTTCGCGAAGCACACCGGACATTAACACGGGATTTTAATACTGCCTGTGTTATTATTTGGACTAGCATGAGTTCATCGATTTCAAAATATTTTACAACTAAAGTGAATAGTTACAAGCGTAAGCCGTCCTCTACGTCCTCAGACAGCTGTGCTAGTCCAACAGAATCCTACCCTCCTGATAGCAAGAAGCAGGAAACGAAAAAACAGAAAACAGAGCTGGGCCCAGACTGCAGTTTAGACATGGAGGAACTGAAAACAAACTTAGAATGTATAAAGGAAAAGTTAGCGTTCGTGTGTATGAAGGATGACATCCAAGCGCTCAGAGAAGAGATATCCAAAATCTCGGACACTTTGACTCGTAGGGTGGACATTTTGGAGGGGACACTATTTGAACTTCAGCAAGATAAGGACAGGCTGGTGGAAGATGTGAAACAGCTGAAGAGGGACAACACGTCGCTGCGCTCCCAACTGGAAACAGCCAAGAGGGAGAATGGAGACCTGACGGTAGCCCAGAACGACATGGAGCAGCACGGTCGTTTGTGGAACGTGAGGGTGCACGGGATCAAAGAGGGACAGCGGCCTGGAACGGAGACGGTGACAGACTGCATTCAGAAATGTGTGGACGTTTTTACCAAGAAAATGGGTGTGTCTGTGCGTTCTGAGGACATTGAGATCGCTCACCGTGCAGGGAGACGAGGGGAACGACGGTGGACGGGGACCACAGCAAACCAAGACCCATTCTTCTTCGTTTTTTCTCCAGGCAAAAAAAGTCTGAAGTTATACACAACAGAAAGAAACTGAAACAAACTGGCATATCAGTCAACGAGGACTTGACCATGGCGAACTATAAACTCTTAAAGCAAGCAGCCAACCATTCTGCAATAATGTCAGCCTGGTCAACAACGGAAAACTTATCGCTAAGCTGAAGAATGGTGTCACGATGCGACTGACTGTAGGTACTGATCTTAATCAACAGATACAATCAAAAATGAATCCTTAAAAAAAAATCCATAAAACCTTACTTACAGATGGACAAATGGACCTCTCTCTCTCTCTCTCTCTCTCTCTCTCTCTCTCTCTCTCTCTCTCTCTCTCTCTCTCTCTCTCTCGTGCGCTTGTCTACAAATACATACGCTCATGCAGACACACATACACACCAATGAGCGTGCACATAGACGGGCACACGCATACGCATGCATTGTCAGCATAGATTATGTTGGCAGGTATTTTGATGTTCTGTGGGCGCCTTAGCTTGTGTCAGTACATTTCTTTATAAATGATGCATTATAGGGGAGTGGGGGGGGGGGGGGGGGGAGTGAAATCAACCACGGTATACACTTTAAGGTGATTCTCAGAAGAATTTCCT
>CM065729.1:63731962-63734462 GCA_033310375.1 Conus canariensis
AGGTGATAAACCAAGGCAATACATAAAAAACTGGAGACCTATCTCACTTTTAAATGTAATTTATAAAATAGGATCATCTTGTATAGCAAATCGGTTAAAGCAAGTTCTACCAAATGTAATTGATGATGATCAAACAGGGTTTATCAGAAATAGATATATTGGAGATAATTTAAGGTTAATATATGATATCATAGCTTATCTAGACAAACATAATCTACCTGGATTGCTTTTGAATATAGATTTTGAAAAGGCTTTCGATTCGATAAACTGGAACTTTATGTTTAAAGTACTGAAAGCATTTGGTTTCAAGAAGATATATGCAGATGGATAGGTACGTTCTATAAAAATATCAAATCATGTGTAATTGTAAATGGTCAGGTTTCGGACTGGTTTAAAATTAAAAGAGGCTGCAGACAAGGAGACCCTCTATCTCCTTATATATTTGTGTTATGCGTAGAGATATGGCTGTTATGGTCAGACAGAATTCTAATGTCCATGGGATCTCAGTGAATAATGTTGAACACAAGATTTTCAGTACGCTGATGACACAGAATTCTTACTTGCAGGAGATAGGAGTTCTTTTGAAAACTGCATAAATGTTCTTGATAAGTTTGGTTCTGTGTCAGGCCTTCATATAAATGTAGGAAAAACTAATGCCGTTTGGCTGGGAAGTGAGAAAAATTCTGAAGTCCGTTATATGGAACATTTAAGTATGGAATGGAATCCATCTAAATTCCGAATATTAGGAGTGTGGTTTACTAACGATCTGAAAGAATGTGTAGATATAAATTACTCGGAAAGACTAGCAGATGTCAAACACTTATTCAAAATATGGGTAAAACGACAGTTAACACCTCTTGGTAGGGTAGCAATACTAAAATCTCTTATCCTCTCAAAGTTGACACACCTCTGGTTACTATTACCAAACCCACCAGACATATTTTTTCAAACATGTCAACAGGCTTGTTACAAATTTGTTTGGAACAAGAAGCCAGATAAGATTAACCGAAAAACTGCCCATAAAAGTATCAAAGATGGCGGTATTGGTCTTCCTGACCTAAAAACGTTTGTTTTATCTCTGAAGCTGTCCTGGATACGTAAAGCTGAAACGTCAACCCATAAATGGCGAAATATTCTGTTGCATAACTTCCCTAAGTGGTCGCTTATGAAAAAATGTGGTCCAGAATTTGTTTCAAAATTCACCAAGTATAATCAGTTTTGGGTTGAAGTTCTTGATGCATATAAAGTTTTTTACTACAAGTGTTCCCCGCAAAACTCCACCGAACTTCTTGCCGAACCATTATGCCATAATAAGCGATTTCAAATTGGAAAGAAGTGTATTGTATCGAAAAAACTAAGTAGCAAAGATATTAACTGTCTCGCCCACTTTTTTGATGATAAAGGAAAGTTTTTGCCACATGCACTTTTTAAAGAAAAATATAATGTAAATATTGATTTTGTTACTTTTGCTGGCTATAAATCGACTATAATGGACTATGTAAAAACGTCTGGTATCACTATAAAAAATGATAAGTACATAAACTCATCATTGTGCTTTAAACACCTTTTTGCTATAAATAAAGGTTCCAAATTGTATTATGATATCTTTATTGCAAATAACCTTAAGCCAAAATGCTGTGATAAATGGGACATAAAATTGTTAATGCAAAATGATTGGAAATCTTGCTTTTTGCACGCGCATAAGATTCGTGATGTAAGGCTGCAGTGGTTTCAACTGAAAATATTACACAGGTGTTTATGCACAAATGTTGTTTTAAAGGAGATTGGAATCGTTGAAAATAATAACTGCAGTTTTTGTAGCACATTCAAAGATAGCATTGATCATATGTTTTGGAAATGTCACCATGTACAAGTATTTTGGAATGCCCTCATTGGTTTAATGAAAGAAAAATGTTTGAATGCTGAAAATGTACTTTTGACAGAAGCACTCGTACTATTTGGCTATGACAATATGATTGTTGGCGACACCGTCTTTTACTTTATAATACTATTTGCGAAGCATTACATATATGTTTGTAGAATAAGCAACACCCTGCCACAAGTACATGTATTCATAAACAAATTAAAATTTAGATACAAAATTGAGGAACATGTTGCATATTTAAAATTAAACCATGCAGAATTTTTGACCAGATGGCTGGCATACAGACCATTAATGGATACTGTTTAACAGTTATACCCTTTTGTTATTGTTTTCTTTTCTTTGTAAACAACTTGCACTAATAGATTCAGAAGTGTAAGATGAAGTGTATGAATGAACACTTTTTTGTGCATTATTAGAGGCCTGAGTGTAATATTTTGCCAAATGTAATGATGTAAAAAAAACGTCCCTGTCAGCATGATTTTTCTTAATACATCCACCCCCCCACCCCCCACCCCTCTCTCTCTCTCTTTCTCTCTCTGTTTTTGTTTTGTTTTGATTCGATAATGTTTGCATGAATATGTGAATTCAAATTGTTTGGGATGATTTCTTTCTTTA
>CM065729.1:63741962-63754462 GCA_033310375.1 Conus canariensis
ATGTAATGCAAGATCGAGCGGATATTCTCCCTCATAAGTAGTTTTGTCTGGTGTAACTATAAATTCATGAACGGCATAATTGTCAGTTGCAAAGCCTAACATTTTAGCTAGCTCTCCATCAAAAAGGTAACTTACTTCTTCTTCTTCAGGTTTGAATGTCAACATTATTTTCAAATTTGCATTGTTAAGTTTGAGAGTAATGTCGAAGTTACTCATTGCTTCTTTTAGCGAGCAAAACCCGTAATAACCATCAGGTATGGTTAACTGGCTAACTAAGTTTCCTCTATTATCAAATTTTTTAATCTTATTATTCTCCTTGGATTCAGTTATATTAAACCATACGACTTTGTAAAAAATTTCATGGAGTGCGACCCTTTGGGTTCCGCAGTTATTATCAATAGCATATTCTAAAAACGAAGGACTGTCTTGAGTTGTTATTGTTACAAACATTTTTAAAACAAATTTAAAAATGAGTGCATTCAAATATACTAATGCAAAATATTCTGTTGGACCGCACTACAGTCCTAAAGATATAACAACTGATACCCTCGACATTTCTGTGACTCAGACTGACGCCTTTCAAGTAAAGGTTAGTACTCCATTGGATCGTTATCTTAACCCTCCTATCAAAAACGACTACATCCCGAAAGTGTGGTTCAGTCATCCGATGCAGTTTTATCAGAACCAGTTAAACTTTGCTGTGTTTTGCGCATCAACTGGATGTGGAGTGTCGTATGCTGATCATTTAAATCATCCTGATCCTTTGGTGAGGTCAGTGTATAGATTTCATTTTTATTACACCTTCAGACGTATTTTATCTGAACTGCAAGCGCCATTACCAAATGACAAAACGTTTAATCCATTCAGCAACAGAATAGATTACAAGGCTTTTGAAAGGATCTGTAACGAATTTGATATTGACCCAAAGACAGACTTTAGACAAAAGTTGGATCTTAATCATGGTTTAGGCACCCCTTATTTTTGGGGCGTGCACAGAAAGTATAACTATGATTGGAATCCTCCTTACACATCTTTCTCTTCAGGCACAACTGTTCACCTCGGGTCCATAGAGCAAGAGCATAAAACAGCATGGACAACATTTATTTTGGATACTTCTAAGGGTCTAACAAAAGCAGGAATAGAACGAATAAACGACTCTATTCGTACTTATGTTTGGTGTTTGCTAGGTTCGCAAGCACAGGCAAGATCTAACATAATTGATCCTTCTACTGGCTTTGATGCCCAAAAACAGTATTTAGCAAATTTAGAGGACGCCATTAATTCTGCAATTGATTTGCCTTCAAGTATTAAAAGGTACCAAAATGTTTTACAATTTGCAAGATCGAAAGTAGACTTTGCTGTCGGCACTGGTTTATACATGCTGCCTTCTGACCTCAGGCTCCAGGTAGGAACAATAATAAACTACAACAATGAAATCCTTGTTGCAGGAAATGAACAGAAGGTTGGACAAAACGACATAAATTCTGAGCCAGTAATATTACAAACAATAAAAAAACAAGATGGCCCCCCAAGATTAAGTCATCCAATCCCCAAGGCCCAAAGCCCAAAGGTCATTGAAGACGCGCGTGATGACCATGAATATGAAAAGACAGCACTTGTTATTGGATTAACTGCCCTAGGATTACTTGGTCTTTATCTTACTATAAAGTAACCCAACTATTAAGACAACTAATGCCCATAAGTGCTCAGCCATAAAGCCAACTACTTTACTTGCGGCAGACAAAAGCCAGCTAACGATCCCTCCTATTATACCAGGCAAAGAATCTATTGCCTTACTGGCTAATTTTTTTTAATAAACTTGCAAGATGATCAAGTTGTTTTTTTACCCATGATTTATCTGACGACGGAGTTGGCGGGCCTGGTGGCACTGCTCCCCCACCGCCACCGCCTGTAATAGCCAACACCAGTGTACTTATTGCAAATCCTAAGGCTGTTATAACACTTGCTAATGTGACACCTTGCTCTCTAAACAGTGTTCTTATTCGTTCTGCTAACGTTGTGTCTTCATATAAAATTCTTTGGATAGTTTCTCTTATTCTGCTCACTTGAGTTCGTAATTGTTCTCGGTTATTAGACAACACTTCTAGTCTTGCTGATCTCTCTTGTTCAAGATCTTTTAGTCTTTGTGTTATTCTTTCTTTAACACCAGGTCCTAAGTTGTGGTCATCAGCCTCAACTAGTTTTTCTTTTTCTCTTTTTATATGCTCATCTAGTTCACCCAGTTTTGCTAAATTGTTTGTTAATTCGCCTCTGATGCTTCTTAAAGCATGATCAAGGGCTGTTATTTCTCTCATAGGTAGCGGCGGATCGTGCATAGTTTTTAATGCTGTTTCTTCTGAAAAACTGGTTTCTGCTTGTATTATTTCGTCTGCTGTTGGGCTTAAATCTTTAAGGGGTATGTTTTGAATTTGGTTTTCTGTTGGGAGTTTTTGTAGTGTGTTTTGAAGTTTAGCAACTGCTTCCCTATCTAATTTTGGTTTAGTAATGCCAAGGCGATTTTGTTCGCTCACACTGAGCCTTTGTCTAATTGTAGTCTTTGCTAAAAACTTTGATGGGTCTGGTTTAGATGTAAGCTGTACAGGTTGTCCTTGCTCGTTTTTAAAAATCAAATGGCCATCTTTTGTTTCAAAATCATTAGGGTCTATAAAATCAGGAGGTTCTTGGCCTAAACTTTGATAAAATGATTTGACCTTACTTTCTGTTAATTCACGCCGCAATGATTGTAATGGATGTGTCAAAGGCGTCATTTCACTCATGTCGTCTCCAGGATCAAAAACATCATAATCTTCTTCTGCCATGTTTTTAAACAATTAACTTTTTATTTTGTTTTATAAAAAAATGTCACAAGCATATGGCTCAATTCTTGACCCGCATAGAAGACTGAAAGAGCCCTTTGGCGTGAAGGGAAATAAACAGAATATTATTGTTCCAAATAATCCATCTACTATTGATTCAGATCAAATTCTTACTGTTAAATTTCCAGACCTAGGAGCAGATGAAGTGATTGTGCCGGGATCTGCACGGCTTACTTTCAAAATAGAACTTGATTCAGCAACAGACGCAAACAGGACAGTTGTACAGAATCTGGGACGGGCAATCGTTAAGAAAATTTCTATAAAACTTGAGGGGCAAGAAATATTTTCTTTACACAATGCAGACATATTTCTAATCTATTGTGATCTATGGCTAACCGCGAATGAAAGGGCTGATCTTGCGTTTCAAGGAATCGAAAATAACGAAGCACTAAAACACAGAATAGACGCCGAAGATGCTAAAGCCGGCAACAAGTATGAAGCTGTAAGTTTTGCTTATGGAAATCGCTTTTCTATACCCTTAGATTTTGAGTTGTTAAAAGCGCATGCGCCATACTTTCAAGGAGCATTAAAAGACAGATTGTCATATGAACTAACTTTTAATGAATACAAACGTGTCATTAGATCGACAGACACTGATTCCAAGTACAGCATTTTCGACATCTCGTTAGAGTTTGACATTGTTAGCAACCCTAACTTAGCAAGGCTGATTGAGCAACAATATCAGTCAAAATTAGCAATATATTACGAAAGAGTGATTCATCATTCAAAATATCCTAAAAGCAGAGCAGACACTATATGGAATTTTAGTTTTAGCGCCGCAGCACGATCACTTAAAGGTATTTTATTGCTGTGTGAAGATGATAAAGAACCATACCAAAGACAAAGTGAAAAGTTTATCAATCCTAAAATAACGAAAGTACAATGTTCAATTGAGGGTAGTCCTAACCAAGTCTACGGTAGCGGGCTTAAACCTTATCATCATTTTGATGAAATAAGAAAATTGTTTGGAGGCGGGAGGTCTAGAAGTCCAACAGTAGACCTTGTGTCTAAAGATCTACACCTTCACAGTGTTAGACTTGATGAATATTTAACAACAAAATACGGTTTATGGATTGACCTAAGGTCAACAGAGGATAATCAGTTGCATGGGAGTGGGAGAACAGTTAAAGACGTAATAAACATTCAAATTGATAAAGAAAAAGAGAGTGATAAACCACTTAATGTACATTTGTTTTTAATATATGATGCGCAGCTGAATATTCAAGATAACAGATTGAAAGATATCCAATACTAAATTATTTTTATTTTAAAAAAGCATGTCTGTTACGACTTATCCAAAAGTGCCCAAAGAAGAGAACTCTGTTGCTGTAGACATAAAAACTTTCAGATCAACAAACATAACACAAATGCAAACCCAACTAGAGCAGGACCTTTCAAAATACAGTAAAACCAAACGAAGGTATTCTGCTGTCTTTAATGCTGTTACATATGTTAATACTGGAGCATCGACAGCTAGTGCTCTATCAGCAGGAACAAGTGTAGGTCTCTTAGCAACAGGCGTAGGTGCACCAGTAGCTATACCTCTAGGTGGTTTGTCTTTAACTCTTGGCCTGTGTTCATTGGCTGTAAGTGCTGTCAGCAAAAAAATAAAAGCTAAACTCCAAAAGCACACAGCTATGGTTCAACTAATAACAGCTAAACTTAGTTCCTTCAAACTGATAATTGATAAAGCACTTGCTGACTCGAACATCACGGATGAAGAATTTAGTCGCCTACAGGCTGATTTTGAGGACTACAAAAGACAAAAGTTTGATCTTCAAAGAAAGGCAAGGGCAACTTTTTCTCAACAGCCAGACACCGACCAGATAAAAAAGGAATGTTTAAAAAAAGTAAACGAAACATTAAACTCTGTTCTAAACAGCTCACATTAACAACCCCAAAGGGCGTTTATACTTTAGTTTACGAGTCCAAGCACAAAAAGACCGTTGATATTGATTCTGATTAAGTATTTTTTTTTTAATTTAAATAAATATTTTGAGTTAGAAAAGAAACTCAGCATGGATAAGATATATGAAGGTTCAGATGAATTGTTTGAAGCAATGCTCGAGGAAGAGCGTTTGTCAAAAGCTTTAAATGAGGTCGTTTTAGAAGTTATTGATCCAACAAAGGTACAGGCAAGCGTTGTACATGCTATTTCTCAAGTTCCAAGTAAACTAACAATAAACCCTCCAGTTAAAGTAAGGTTAGTTGTTTTAATCGACTATATAACAATAAATGAAGAAAATCTAGAAGTCTGGGTCTCAACTAAACAGCAGACTATTCTTTCCTCTAATGACTTAACACCCGGTTGGGCAGATCAACTTCTTACACAGTTTAATGAAGCCTCTGAAGCAGCTAAAATGAGAGGCTCTGGTTGGTCAGAGGGCGAAGTCCTAGACATCAGATTAAGACAAGCTAAGTATGAGCCAATTGTAGGCAAGGCTTACATTCCACTGCCTCCAACATTAGTTGCAAAGAAAGCAGTTTTGAACATAAAGAATTCAGACGACAAATGTTTTATGTGGTGCGTTCTTGCTAGGCTGCATCACGTTGCCAAAAATGCAGAGAGAGTATCTAACTATTTGCAGTGGGCCAATGATCTTAACTTTAACGGCCTTGAATTTCCTATCGCTGTAGACAAAATTGATCAGTTTGAAGAACAAAATCCACCAATAACTGTTAATGTCTACACATGGTCTGAAGAAACCAACCTTCTGCCAATTAGAGTATCAAAGAACAGTCCAACAATAGGCGAACCAACCAAACACCATGTAGACTTACTCCTAATGCAAAGCCTTAATGGGTTGCACTACACTCTAATACGCACAATGAGTAGATTACTAGTGCATACTACAAAACAACATAGCAAACAAGAATTTTGTAGAAAATGTTTAACAAGAATTCCGTCTGTTCAAGCAGCGAGTGAACATGTAAAACATTGTCTTAGTCCAGTTGACTGCAATACAGAACTAATTACGCCGAGAGAAGGCAGTAAGGTTAGTTTTAAGAATTACAAAAAACTCCAGAGGTCTCCATACGTTGTTTACGCAGACTTCGAATCACTCATTGTTCCTTATGAAGGACCTGCTCCAAAACATTTACCAAAAACAGTTATAATGAATAACCACCAGATTTGTTCATTTGCCTTCATTGTTGTCAGGTCAGATGGTGAACATTCAAAGCCAGAATTATACAGAGGACCACATGCAGCAAAACATTTCTTAAAACGCATGCAGCAAGTGCGTAATGCCTGTTCTAATAATCTATTCTTATCCGATCTTAAGATGACCCCCGAAGATCAAGATCGCTATGACTCAGCCACTCACTGTTGGATTTGTGGTTTAGAGCTAACACCTAAAAGTTTAAATCCAACAGTAAGAGATCATGATCACATTAGCGGAAAGTTTAGAGGAGCAGCACATAACAATTGCAATCTTCAACTAAAGTTTGATCCTAGGACTTGGAGACTTCCTATATTCTTTCATAACTTGCGAGGTTACGACTCTCACCTTATAATGCAAGCAGTAACTAGCGACTTCAGGGTGTCATGCATTGCACAGTCATCAGAAAAGTACATGTGTTTCACTTTAAATAACATGTCTTTCTACGACTCTATGCAACACATGATGGGTTCATTAGAGTCACTGGCTATGTCCTTAAAGTCCTGCCCAATAACAGAAGAATATTTTGACCCAACTCTTGTTAGAAAGGGCGTTTACCCTTATGAGTACATGAACAGTTGGCAAAGGTTTGACGAAGATACACTTCCGCCTAAAGGCGCGTTCTTTTCTAGTCTCAGAGGAAAGGACATCAGTGATTCTGATTACCAGCATGCTCAAGATGCGTGGCAGAAGTTAGAGTGTAAAACGATGGGAGACTATCATGATTCCTATTTAATGGCGGATACCTGTTTGTTGGCGGACGTCTTTGAAAATTATAGGAAGACCTGCATGAAACATTACAGCCTGGATCCCGCGCATTACATTTCTGCGCCCGGGATGAGCTGGGACGCTTTCTTAAAATTTACTGGAGTACAAATTGATTTATTGTCTAACCTGCCAATGCTTCAGATGATTGAAAACGGATTGCGTGGGGGATTCAGTATGGCGTCGCACCATTACTGTAAAGCAAACAACAAATACTTGGACGACTATGATCCAAGTAAAAGGTCTAACTATCTCATGTATTTAGATGCAAACAATCTGTATGGATGGGCAATGGCGCAATCACTTCCATTACGCAACTTTAAAATGTACACAGACGGTGATACGGATAATATTCAAAAAGCATTAAAGTGGTTGGGCAGTTTGACGCCAGATCAACAGTGTGGATACATTCTAGAAGTTGACTTAGAATATCCTCAGAAACTCCATGACCTGCATAATGACTATCCATTAGCAGCAGAAAGTCTAAAGATGGCAAAAACAGAACCACCTAAACTTGTGCCTAATCTTCGAGACAAAAAAAATTATGTCTGTCATTACAGACTTCTTCAATTTTATTTAAGACATGGTTTGAAGTTGACAGCTGTTCATCGTATAATTGCTTTTGATCAAGAACAGTTCATGAAACCATACATCATGAAGAACACTGATCTCAGAACTAAATCCACAGATGCTTCAGAAAAAGACTTTTTCAAGTTGATGAACAACAGCTGTTTTGGAAAGACTATGGAAAATCCGCACAAGCATAAAGATGTTAGATTGGTCACCAGAGAAAACGTTGCAATTAAGTTGACTTCAAAACCTAATTATCAGGACTTCAGAAGATTTCATGATCAGCTTTTTGGCATAATGATGAAAAAAAAGAAAGTCAAATTGGACAAGCCCGTTTTTATTGGGTTTACTGTTTTAGAGCTGTCGAAGCTTTTGATGTTAGAATTTCTTTATGACTACTTTAAGCCCTTGTATCCGGAGTCCAGAGTTCTGTACACAGATACAGATTCATTTGTAATCGACATCCCTACTGAAGATTTTTACAAAGACATGGAATTAGAAGTAGCAAAAGAGCATGCTGGATGGTACGACACATCTGATTACCCTAAAGATTCACCTTTGCATTCAGTTATTAATAAGAAGGTTTTAGGTAAGATGAAGGATGAATTATCTGGAGGTGTGATCAAGGAGTTTGTTGGTTTAAGGTCGAAAATGTACAGTCTCGCTAGCCAAACAAAAACTGTTAAAAAAGCAAAGGGAATATCTCGCAGTGTTGTGCAGTCAAGCATATCCCATGACAACTATAAAAAAGCATTGTTTGACAATAAGACTTTTCATCATGACAACGTAAAACTACGATCTAATCTACATGAGATCAACACAACTGTTGTAACAAAGAAGTCATTAGATAGAACAAACACAAAACGTGTGTTTGTTAATCCAGAGTTTTCGTATGCAATCGGGCATTGGAAAACAGCATAATTACATACCTTCTTCATCCGCGGGTTTATATTTTTCCTCAAATTTATCTAGAAGCTCAATCATATCAATATCCAATTCAGACAAAATTTTTCTCATGTTTGCTTGATGTGCACGAATTTTTTTTATTTTTTCAAGATATTCTTTATCCGTTATTCTGATAATCAAAATTTCGGATCGTAGGCGATCAGGATGCGTTGCCGTGTACCGATGAATCCACTTAATTGTTTCCTTAATAGCTGAACACGTATCATATGATTCTTGCATTAATTTTAAGGTCTCTTTTTTATCATCATTTTAGTTTCATGTAAGATTTCTTCCTTTTGAGCTTCCATTTTAAACTCAAATATATTTACGTAAATTAATTAAGCGGAACTGTGTCTGGCGGGATTATTTGCAGTTCTTCTTTCACAAAAGATCTTTGAGGGGCTGGTCGTTTTGTTGTGTCAGTTTCTCGTAAATAATACACGGGCGGATTCATCTTTACAATTCTTTTTATTTCATATGAGTCAACACTCCAAACTGGATCAGTTGCCCTGATGCGGGTGTCCCCTTCTGCTTCTCCCGGCGAATAAAGGTATCTCACTTTCAAACCAAATGGTAATAGTTTGCTTGATGAAGACTCTCCTTCAACAACATTTATTTTTTGTTTTTTGATTGCTTGTACTGGTTTTAGACCTTTAAATTCTTCATTATTCATTGCACGTAGAACTGAGGGCAGTCTTCTAACCCATTCTGTGTTGCGAGAATTGTCAAACAGCTCTCTGTGATACTGGTAGGAAAAAAGCCTTTCAGATAACTGTTTGTTAAAGTTTTCAACCAAACCCTGTGATCTGTGAACTCCTGGAATGCCTCTTTTAATGGCAACTCTATGTTTTAACAATAATTGATTTACTTGACCTTTAAATTCTTTTCCATCATCGACTTGAATCATACGAGGATAAGTTAAGGGTCCTCGTTGATATATCAGTTGTAAAGCGACAGCAACAGCAGAAGCACTCTTTTGTGTTAATGGTTCCGCATCTTTGTATCTTGAAGCTATGTCAATGACTGTAAGTGCGTACTTAAATCTTTTTCGTCTAATCGTATCATGGGGTAAATATAGAAGGTCCATTTGATGGGTGTCGTTTGGAGTTATATTCACAAAGTGTGGTCTCTGTATTCGTTTAGGCGCTGGTAGATAAATTTGCCAAATCGCTTGTTTAGATAACCATTCCTTTGCTGTTTGTTCACTGACTCCAGCTGCTTGGCTTAGCTTTTTAATTGCTGTTATTCCCTTCCAATATCCTTTTGGCGAATAATAGATCTTGTTCATTTTTTATTCAGCCAATATTATGTGCAACAAAATACACAACGGTCATGCCAAAGGCAATAAACAATATTTCTTGCATCTTTTGTTTTTCTGATGGTTGATAAAAATCGCTGAATTTTGGTGGAAGCAATGTCCCGATTGACTTGCCTGTTACAAGATAATATTCTTTTATTGCCTGGTCAACATCTTTAAATGTGTAAGCTGCATGTCCCTGTTCTTTCAGTTCATCGTTAATAAAATCTAACTGCTCAATTCTCTGCTTTTCATACGCAGCTTGTGCTGCGGCTAGTTGCTCCATAGCTTTGTTATGTCTTTTTCTCTCGCCGTCATCCCGTAGTTTACTAAATGCGTAATTACTTCCGCTAAAAGCAAGCGCATTAACCACAGCGCCACCAATCATCATTACGAGTGAAGCCATTTTTATAAATGTATTTTTTAAATTTTACATATTGATACTGCCTGGTATTATTCCTTGCTTAACTAGAAAATCTTTCGTAGCAAATGAAGCTGTAATAACAGCAATCAGCTTTGCTGAGTCTTCAAAGTCTAGTTTGCCAAGATCTGCTGGTTTTATTTTTAACAGGCTTTTACCAAGCATTGTGTATCCTACACTTAGGCCTCCAATAACAGCAGAATGGTATACAAGGTTAGTAATAGTTTTTTCGGTGCTCATTTTTAAAAAATAAAATAATATTTATTCATTAATAAAACATGAACTGTGATGATTTACTTCCTGAACTTACAAATGATCAAGCTGATGACCAAGCTATTATGCGCCAAAAGGAAAGGCTGTATTCTTTGGCGGCGTGTGGAAAAACAAAACAGTACCTTGGAAATGAATTCAGCATAGAACAGATTCAACAGATGTCAACGCAAGACATTGTAAAGTATCACAATAGGTATGAAGCGCAACTGGGGTCAAGAATGGTAAAAAGTGTTGGGCAAACGGTTCTTAGTTTGTACACTAAACTAGTTAGTAGATTTGCTCCCATTGATTCTGAACAAGATTTTATGTATGATTTAACGCAGGATCCAGTTTTAACAAAGTCATTAGAGTCTCTAGGATGTGATCTATATTACAGATTTGGAACATTGTTATCGCCATTAATCATGGGATTAATTACTTTTAATCATATAGATTTTGTTTCCCTTCAAAATGACCGAGCCAGAAAATCAGCAGAATCAGAAAACATTGAATCAGGTGGAGAAAGTGACCAGTAAAAAGCCTCCTCATCCTGGGCGTGTTGCAGCAGGAAAAAAATTAGCAGAGTGGAACAAACAAAAAAAATTAATGTTGCAATCACAGAATATAACTCATAATGAAAACATAACACCGCCAACGCCAACAGTTGTTTCAATGCCAGCTGTAAATACACAAGTTGATTCAAGACCTACAACACCAAAGTCGTCATGGAATATTGAATTTAAAACAGTTGCCATTTTTGGCGTCATTGCTGCTGGGGGTGGTTATTACGGTTATAAAATATATAAACAACGCCAGCAAAAACCAAAGCAGTCCAAAAAATCTCAGCCACTAAATACAGAAGCCGAACAAAAAAGCATGCCAGAACCGCCAACAACAAAAGATCATTTTGATCCATTTCAGATGGAATAATATTTCAAGAACTTAATAAATAATTATAAAATTGACTTGAATAAGAACTTGATAACGACTTGATGACGACTTGATAAAAACTTAAATAAGAACTTGATAAGAACTTAATAAGAACTTAATGACGACTTGATAAAAACTTAATGACGACTTGATGATGACTTGTTAAGAACTTGAATAAGTACTTGAATAAGTACTTGAATAAGAACTTGTTAAGAACTTGATGATGACTTGTTAAAAACTTGATGTTGACTTGTTAAGAACTTGAATAAAAACTTGTTAAGAACTTGAATAAAAACTTGAATAAGAACGTGATGCCGATTTTTTTTTCACAATTAATTGTTACATTCTTTTCCGGGGAGACAACTCCTCTTCACTTCTGCCTTTATGTAGTACTCTAGGCCAGACATGTCTGGCCACGGCTTACTCAACTGCATAATTGCCGAGTCGAAGCGTCGCACTGTTTGCTGGTTCGTGTCAAGTTACACATAAGGGCGCTAGGCCACCACGCAGCATTGTATAAATTTAGCCGGCTAAATTCCCCACCAGCGTCGTTTAGTACAGGCGTTAGACGTCATTGTATAAATTTAGGCGGCTAAATTTCCAAACATATCAAAACATGTTTCTTACCTTCCCCGCAATCACAAGACTAGATAGAATCAGCTGACAACATTTCCGCCCAGCACTTGTGTTGTTAGCAACTGAACCTAGCTGTCTTGTCATTTTCACATTGGGTTGGTGTGCTGTGTACCTGACCAAGAACGTTCCCGTGCGAGCGGCTATTTATAGGAACTTGCAACATTATTACATCAGCAAATGTTCCCGAACATTCTCGAGAGAATGCGAGGCTGCCACGTGACCGGACAAGAGCCGGCCAGTTTAGCCATGGCTTCCAATGCAGACGGGCGTGTTTTGTTCACAGAGGAACAGCTCTTGCTATAGATGATCATGTGTTTTATTATGGCTGTATGGTGGAGTATCTAAACAAAAGAAAATCAGTCCCAAGCCCAGGATGAAAAAAGAAAAGGCGTGTGGAGAGTTAAACTCTTTGTGAAACTCTTTGTAAAATAGGTGGGAGGCCTGTGCTGCGGCAAAACTAGCCTTGCTGACTGTTACTATAAATAGCCGTTCACGCGTGAACGTCCTATTTTAGCAGCATGAGTCTAACAGGATGTAGTGGCTCTCGTAACTAGGACAAACGGGCATACATGAACGTTTGACATAGATATAGAGTTGCAAGCCCCTCTAACTGTGCCAAACGTGCATGCATGAACGTTTGACATAGA
>CM065729.1:63761962-63769462 GCA_033310375.1 Conus canariensis
TTCTGCTTCGATACCGCGGAGGAGGTGCGAGCAGCCGGATGCAAGTTGTAGAGGTAGGGATGTGAGTATCTTTTCCTCCTCTTCCTATCATAATAATTTTTTGGTTACTTTATTATCATTACTACTACTGCTAGTAATACTACTACCACTACCACCACCACCACCATCAGCATCATCATCATCAGCAGCAGCAGCAGCACCACCACCACCACCACTACTACTACTACTACTACCACACCACCACCACCACCACCTACTACTACTACTACTACTACTACTACCACACCACCACCACCACCACCACTACTACTACTACTACTACCACACAACCACACCACCACCACCACCACCTACTACTACTACTACTCACCACCACCACCACCACTACTACTACTACTACTACTACTACTACTACTACTACTACTACTCACACCACACCACCACCACCACCACACTACTACTACTACTACTACTACTACTACCACACCACCACCACCACCACCACCACTACTACTACTACTACTACTACACCACACCACCACCACCACCACTACTCACTACTACTACTACTACTACACCACACCACCACCACCACTACTACTACCTACTACTACTACCACACCACCACCACCACTACTACTACTACTACTACTACCACCACCACCACTACTACTACTACTACCACACCACACCACTCACTACTACTACTACTACTACTACACACTACTACTACTACTACTACTACCACCACCACCACTACTACTACTACTACTACTACACACCACCACCACACTACTACTACTACCTACTACTACTACCACACCACCACACCACTACTACTACTACACTACTACTACTACACTACTACTACCACTACTACTACTCACCACTACTACTACTACTACCACCACCACCACCACCACTACTACTACACTACTACTACTACCACACCACCACCACCACCACCACTACTACTACTACTACTACTACCACACCACCACCACACCACTACTACTACCACTACTACTACATACTACTACCACACCACCACCACCACCACCACCACTACTACTACTACTACTACACCACACCACCACCACCACTACTACTACTACTACTACTACTACTACTACTACCACACCACCACCACCACTACTACTACTACTACACTACTACTACTACTACTACCACACCACCACCACCCACTACTACTACTACTACTTTGATTATCACCACCACCACTATCATCATGATCATGATGATGATGATCATTATCATCATTATCATCATTATGATGTTGATGATGATTGTTTTTCTTGCTGTTTATGTTGTTGTTGTTATGGCCATCATCATCATCATCATCATTACTACAACTGTGATCATTATAATCGTCATTTTCATACTGGAGTGCAACCGTTTCCATGTAGTCCCAGATCAGACTGAATCTCCACAGCATCAACTACCTGAGGAAAAAAAAAAACAAGAAACAAAACAAACCAGACCCGCAAGAATCTGTGATTGTTCATGCCCCGGTTTTTATGGCTACTTGGAGTCTGAACTAATCACGAAAGCTGAACAGTCTACAAATGACTGAACCAGACATCCCTGTAATTCAGCATCCATGCCTCGGGAGATCTGGAGTCAAGGAACCTCGTGACAGCAGATTGTGCACGACTGAAGGCGGATGAAGGAGGGTTTGGCCTGTCCTGGGTGGGAAACTCAGTAAGTCCAAAGATGTTCTATCTCGCCTTGCTTCTCTTTTGTCGGAGTCCTGTTCGCTTGCAAAGGTCATTGCCCACTTCCTGTCACTGCGTGCACTGACGGAAGTGTTCAGTCGACTGGGCTGCCCCTTAAGGAAACAACGTATGCCAGCAGGCCAGGTGGTGATGGTGGTCTGCTTTTCAGTGAGGTCGGCGTACTGCGCGAACCATCGTGCCTGTGCTTCAAACTTGACATTGTGACACAACCAGTGACGGAATGTGGCCAAGAGACAGGCAGCCCGTGCTCAGGAAGCAGACAGAGAGCTAATCAGATCAACAGGAAGTGGTGAATGCCTTTAGTACGCACGATGGAACTGTAATGAGCGAACGGTGAAGGTGCTTTTACACCATCATCCTTCTACATCTCTGGTCAGTCCGACTCCGTGAGTGAGCGATGATTATCATCAGGGCGGGAATCAGGGGAGGTGGTGCCTTGTGTGTTTCAGATCACAACAGGCATCACCCTGCACAGGCCACTGAGAGGACTCAGTAGCAGGGCAGTGTCTTCCCTGGTGGGTAGTCCCATGACTATCTAATCTTTGATAGTTAAACTCCTGTGAACTGCTGGAGCTGGGACTACTACAAAATGTTGCGATATATCATGGAGGTGTATCAGACCGTGTGTGGATGTACAGCCATGGGGGTATAGCACAATATACAAAAATAACAAAAAGAAACATTCTACCGGCTGCAGCTCATTTTTAATTTCCGTTTATATGTTTATCAAAATTCTATTCCATTATTACCCACGACCGTTATGAGGCTTTATGATCATCGTCATCATAATCACCTCCGTCAACATCATCATGGTTGTCAATTTCGTCACTGTCAGCATCATCATCATCATCATCATCATCATCATCATCATCATCATCATCATCATCTTCATCATCATCATCATCATCATCATCATCATAACAGGGCTGACAGGAGAGAGAGAGAGAGAGAGAGAGAGAGAGAGAGAGAGAGAGGAGAGAGAGAGACAGACAGACGACAGACAGAAGACAGACAGACAGACAGACAGACAGACAGACAGACAGGCAGAGACAAAGAAAGAGATATGTTGTTCGTAGCTCAGCCCATCACACGGTGTCACACCAGCCTGTCATCTCGTCAAAGTCAATTCCTTACATAATTCATGTAAAAAGAAACTTTGTTCAAACACACTTTTGTAGAAACACGCAACCGTTACGTAGAAATATTTCTTCTTTCCACTCTTAGATCTGATGAAAAATGTTCATCTCTTTCAGGAACTCAAAAAAGAAAAAAAAAAAAAAAAAAAATCACTATCTGGTGGAACCTCTCTGAACAAGACACGAATGGAGTCATATCTGTAAAGACGTTGTGTCTGAGATCAAGTACGTCCCAACACTCTACAAGAAGGTACTGAATAGTAAGGGGTACATCACATGGGACGCGCCATAGACTGGGCCTTTTCACCCTATCAGATATACGTGTGTCAAAAGCGTGGCCTGTGTGTAATCCACACAGAACTGTTTCGTCTGTTCGGCCACCAGTTGCAGAGGGTAAAACCACTTCACTGTTTGGACAGATCTGAAGGAGTTCGTTGTTCGTCTGAGTGTTCCAGTCTTCTTGCCAAGAGTCTTTGACGTAAGTCTGGCCTTTGGACTTCGCACAGGTGTGGAAGATTGAGACTCTATACAAGATTTGTGTGTGTGTGGGGGGCAAGTTGATCAAGCACCTCATCGCCTCCAATGCCAATATATGAAAGAACTAGAGCTAAAAACTATGTCGAAACGATCACAGTGTCAGATCTCGGGGGGCGGGAGGGGGCGGGCGAGAGAGAGAGAGAGAGAGAGAGAGGAGAGAGAGAGAGAGAGAGAGAGAGAGAGAGAGAGAGAGATTCATATATGCACAGAGAGAGATATAACATTCATACATGCACACACACACGAGAGAGAGAGAGAGAGAGAGAGAGAGAGAGAGAGAGAGAGAGAGAGAGAGAGAGAGAGAGAGAGAACCAAACAAAGAGCCAAACAGACAGACAGACACAGGGTTAGATACTTATCATCAAACTTCACAGCAGTTGTGATATGAGAGAGAGAGAGGAGAGAGAGGAGAGAGAGAGAGAGAGAGAGAGGACAGAGAGAGAGAGACAGAGAGAGAGAGGCAGAGAGAAGAAGAGAGAGCAAGAGAGAGAGAAAGAAGAGAGAGAGAGAGAGAAAGACAGACAGACAGACAGACAGACCTGTCATCAAGATTCACAGCAGTGATGATTCTAGTCTGTGTGTGTGTGTGTGTGTGTGTGTGTGTGTGTGTGTGTGTGTGTGTGGAGAGAGAGAGAGAGAGAGAGAGAGAGAGAGAGAGAGAGAGAGAGAGAGAGAGAGAGAGAGAGAGAGAGAACTATTATCTCTGAGACTGGCTGGGATCATGCAAGCTGACAGCGCAGCGTGAATGTATTTATCGGTGTGGACCACGCAGGAGACAGCACTTGTGAAAACACTGATGATCTGGGCGCGGCGGAGACGGCAGCAAAACATGAGGGGTAAGACTGTCTGTCTGTCTGTCTGCCTGTGCTCCTCTCTCTCTCTCTCTCTCTCTCTCTCTCTCTCTCTCTCTCTCTCTCTCTCTCTCTCTCTCTGTCTTTGTGTGCTAGTTCACCTCGACGTACACACATCACTTCTATTTTCAGACTGAGATCAAGTTTCAGGTTAAGGCTTGTATTATGAAGACTGCTCTTTATATAAAGAAAGAGAGGGAGCTCTTTATATAAAGAAAGAGAGGGAACTCTTTATATAAAGAAAGAGAGGGAGAACAAACGTGGGGTAAGAAGCGCATAGAAAGACGATGAGACAGATGCAGAGAGAGAGAGAGAGAAAGAGGGAGGGAGAGAGAGAGAGAGGATGGGTGGGGGTGAGCGGAAGGGCAAGAGAGAGTGGTGGTGAGAGAAAAGCATGAGAGAGACAGAGAGAGAGACAGAGAGAGACAGACAGAGAGAGGGTGGGGTGGGGTAAAAGGGGAGAGAGAGAGAGAGAGAGAGAGACAGAGACAGAGACAGAGACAGAGACAGAGAGGGGATGGGTGGGTGGGAATTGTGTGTGTGTGTGTGTGTGTTGTGTGTGTGTGTGTGTGTGTGGAGGGCAAGGGGGAGGAAGAACTGTTATTTTCAGAACTGCTCTGCATGCAAGCTGACATGACCGCGTGAATGTATTTGCCGTATTCCACCAGGGAGCCGGCCAGAAGCTGAGAATGTCCAGCCACGGGGATTACAGGAACACATGGCATGGAGACTGGATCGTCGCCGGTCTTCAGCTCTTTCTGCAAATTCGCCATGACGTAGACATTTTAGTTGACATCGATTTTCAGTCTCAGACCGGGCTTCACGTAACTTCCTTTGAATGTGGAGAGAGAGAGAGAGAGAGAGAGAGAGAGAGAGAGAGAGAGAGAGAGGAGTGAGGGAGAGACAGAAGGGAGAAGGCGGATGAGGATGGGGGCAAGAGAGACAGAGAGAGAGAGAGAAGGAGGGAGGGAGAAAGAGAATGAGAGGGGGGAGAGAGAGAGAGAAGAAGAGAGAGAAGAGAAGATGGAGAGGGAGAAAGAGAGAGAGAGAGAGAGAATGGAGGGAGGGGAAGGGAGAGAGAGAGAGACAGAGAGAGAGAGAGAGAGACAGGAACAGACAGGACAGAACAGAGAGGCAGACAGAAGAGAGAGGAGAGAGAGAGGAGAGGGGGAGGAGAGAGAGAGGAGAGAGAGAGACAGGAGACAGAGACAGAGAGAAGAGATACAGAGGAAAGAGAGAGACAGAGAGAAGACGAGACGAGAGAGAGAGGGCCGGGGGGGGGGGGGGGGGGGGGGCGAGGGGCGAGAGAAAGACGGAAAGAACGAAGGGGCGAATGAACGTTTTTTCCTTTTTTTTGGAGAGAGAGAGAACTCGAACTCGAACTCGAACTCGAACATTTAATTGCACAGACAAACGTCCTTACAATGTCTAAAGACATCCAAACAAAATGGAACACAATACCTGTTATAAACAACAAAATAGACAAATCATGCAGAGCTCTAAGGAGGCACACACACACACACACACACACACACACACACACACACACACACACACACACACACACACACACACACACACACACACAACACACACACACACACACATTACTGAAATGTAGACCTCAGCCGTACAAAAATCAATTTTTCATGGACATCGACTTCTTTCAGTTCTAAGCTTAAAACAATCTGTCAGATACTTTGCGATCATTAATGGGGACAAACTTTGAAGGAAGCGTGAAATCGTGTTAAGGCCATTTCTCTGTATCAATAATGAACGTGGAAAATTGCTTCACGTAAATGTGAATATGCATGACACACATAAATCAAATGAACTTCATTTTCCTCGCTTGCTCCACATAGTGGACAAGCTTGTAATTGTTTGTTATTATTATACCTATATCGATTAGAGTTTAATTCATTCATCCCAAGTCTAAATCTTATTACTGCATCTCTATACCGTCGTACGTAAAGGAACGATAAGTAAGCTTCGTAACATAGGCCATCTTTAAAACTTCTATATTCTTTGAATCGTTCGCTTGAAGATATTTTGTCATGCCATTCTTGTTTAAAACAATCTTGCAGACGTTCTTTCAGGGCTTTTAAAAAGCCAACTTTGCTTCCTACTTGTTGTTCTATCCACACGTAACCAAAGCCGTACCGAAATAATTGCATCTTAACATCAGTTATCCATGTCTTCATTCCTCTCTCGTCTAGCTGCTTCAGATGAACATACATAGCTTTAGGGATTCTACTACTCTCCATTTCTAATAGCTTTAACCAATATTTAACAGCCTTCATGATTGCATTGATAAAAAGAGGATGCCTGCCTAATTCCCCATAGATCATAGAGTTGGGTGTCTTTTGGCTGACTGCTAAAAACTTCTTACATGCATACATGTGAACACGCTCTATTTCTTTTACCTCTTTAATCCCCCATATTTCTGCTGCATACAAGAGGGCTGGTTGAATTTGGCGGTGGGAGAGAGAGAGAGAGAGAGAGAGAGAGAGAGAGAGAGAGAGAGAGAGAGAGAGAGAGAGAGAGAGAGAGAGAGAAGACTGTAATTTCAGCGCATCCTGATGCATCTGGAAATACACGCACAATACAGGAATAATGATGTTGACACAGAACCCATGGCGCCCTGGTATACGCCCTGTACCCAGCATTATCAACATCTTCCGCCCACACCCAACCCTTTTTTTTCCTTTCTGTTACCCCCCCCCCCCCCCCCCTCTGCTTCTGGACAGTCGGAAGGTCGTCAGAAGTGGGGAAGAAGGATAGATAGGATCTCCTTCCTCCAAGCCCCCCCCCCTCCTCCCCTCTTCCCAACCCTTCTTCCTTTTTTTGCCTGGGAATATATATATATTTTTTTGGGGGGGGTGGGGGTGGGGGTGGGGGGTGGAGGGTGGGGGTGGGGGTGGGGGTGGGGGAGCTCTCAGCCTTAGAGAGCAGCAGTAACGAGCATCCATCATGCTTGCGAGTATGGGGCTATGACAGTTTCAGAAGGCCACAATCACTGTTTACACAAGAAAAAGCTGTAATCAAAAAATGTGTCCACAAGATGGAAACTGAGTTATTATAAATATCTTTAGCAGCTATTATTTGTGAGCAAATAGGTAATCACTCTTAGAAAAACGGTTATTTAACAAGAAAAAAAAGTTTTCTGAAATGAACGGTGTTTTCTGTGGAAACATGTTAGTTTCAGAAGCCGATAATAGC
>CM065729.1:63784462-63786962 GCA_033310375.1 Conus canariensis
AGGGCTCGCCGAACCGCAGACACCATTAACCCTTTTCATGCCAACAGGCAAACAACAAGAAGGACGGAGAGGCTTCCATGTTGACGTCTGGTTGCAAACAGAGTAATGTTTCCCTTTTGCAGGAGAACCGGTTAGGCAGAACGAATGGGGAGGAGGAGGTGTGTGTTGTGTGTGGGGGGGGGGGGAGGGAGGGTGGAGGGACTGGAAGAGGAAGGGGTGGGGGGGATGGGGGGGTGGTGGTGGGTGGGGGGGTGGGGGAGATGAGATGAGGGGTGAGGGGGTGGGGACAGATCTCACTTCCTTCGCTCATCAACATTCCAAGCACACGTGATACGCAGAAACCAGACAGGATATGACGTTTTGCCCCTGAACCTGGACCCAGAGACAAAGGTTCTACTCCCTTTTAGTTTATTAAAGGTACAAGCTCTCACTCCCAGGGGAGATAAGTCTAAAATCCCATTAGCTGCAAAAGACCATGCTTATGATAACACTTTCTCTTCATAGGAGAATTTCTTCGAATAAACAGTGATAAGGACAGTAATGTTGTCATGCAAAACTTGTAATTATCACTGATGTTGCTTCATAATTAATTTCTCCCTTTCTTGCCTTCCGTCACGATATGCCAGTCCAATATCATTATCAACATCAACACGATAATTTTGACTCAGGAGAAAAAACAAAAACTATGATTTATGTGCATGCACGCTGTATTGCTGGTGTCCTTGCGCAGAGTGTTGGTCTTTAACATACTGCATAACACAGACATATAACACCGGGACCCGGAAATAGCCATAATTAACTTGTTTTCACTGCTGACGGCTTATGGGGTTCAAAAGGTCGTTTTCTTTTTTTCTGGACTCCACATCGGATGCCTTCATTATCATCACCCTCATCATCATCATCGGCAGCAGCAGCAGCATTATTAGCATCATCATCAGCAGTCCTATAACTTTAGGGTCGTCGGGGTACCGAATAATCTTGCTCAGTCCACGCATTCATGCACTCACACACGCACACACATTCACGCACTCGCACACACATACACACCCACGCACACACACACACACACACACACACACACACACACACACACACACACACACACACACACACACACAGAAGACTTGGAAGGCGGGGTGGAGTGGGTAGTGGTAGAGTGGGGGTCGTGGGAGGAGGAAGAGTTACTACTTTCCTGATAACACATATTCCAGTGCACGCGATCATCCGCTCCTCAGAATTCTCCATCTCTGTTAATGAATAGCGTGCTCATCCAAAAGTCTGGCATCTTAACCATCACCACCACCACCATCACCATCACCACCACCACACCACCATCAACACCACCACCACCACCACCACCACCACCATCATCACCAATACCATCAGCATTACCACCCCCATCACCCCCATCACTATCATCACCATCAACACCACCACCACCCACCACCACCACCGCCACCACCGTCACCACCATCACCATCAGGCGAGTGGGGAGAGAGAGAGAGAGACGATAAACATCTGTGCACCCCCTCCTTCCCCTCCTCCCCCCTCCTTCCACAGAGCTGCGTGCGTAGACCCCAGGCTCTCAAACCATCAGTAACGACTTCGCCAATCGGCATTGATTGTGGACTTGTCGCCCGAACGGAGCACTGTTCTGGGAGTGCCATCCCGACCACTCCAGCCCCCACCATGCACAGACAGGGGGGCATTCTGGGGCCAGACAAACCCCGGTCAGTTACAGCCATTTCAACGGCACTCGACAGAGACAACCGCCAATTAGAGGATGTTTGGGGAGCCCTTGTGCAGCGCGCCACTTGAGGGGTGTTTATGCATTGAGGGGTGTATGGGATGGGGCGTTATTAGTAGGAGTGGTGTGAAGCCGATAGGGCACACGTGGCGTAAATCATAAGGCGGTGGTCATGTCAAGAATTACGTTTTTTTTTTCTGTTTTTTTTTTTTTTTTCTTTTCTTTTTTTTTTTTTTATAGATGGACATATCTTCAATGTTGAGTTAGTTTGCATGGGTAAAAATAATTGTCATGGATACTCAGATTGCGCACTATGCAGAAAACTGCTGTCGGAGCTTACAAATATATCGACACATGTATAGATGATATTCTACATAACACATCTTATCAATATTTCACATAAATGCATACCTAAATACACCTAACAACCTAAACCTATATATATATAAAAAAAAAAACCGAGAAACAAACATACCCGTTTGTATATTTCTCTACAATAGTGCATACATACAAGCACGCACACATAGTCAAACATACCACACATGTGGTAAAGTAATACAGTTGACATGTGAAGTACATGGTGTTGGCATGTGGAGAAGTACATACGTTGACAGTCAAGCCACAGACAGGGTCTAGCGCTGTCAGGAATAATGCGGTTTAAGACAACATTTTAAAAAAAGGAGATGGAGCCACAGCGTCGGAAGCAACTACTGGGCCGCCAAACGCAGGAATAAACAAATTACAAAACAAACA
>CM065729.1:63791962-63804462 GCA_033310375.1 Conus canariensis
TTTTATCTCCCTTGGGTTGTTCAAGTCCACACAGATAGTAGATTTACACCTCTGGTGGGTTTTCGATTGGTCCTCCAGATCTGTGGGTCTTTCTGTCTATCCCTTCTCCCTTGGGTGTCATTTCGGATAAGACTGGATTCCCTTCCCAACATCCCCTACCTCTTTCCCCCCTTCTCACATATCTTCATTCGTTCCATGCTCCCCTTCTCATCTCCCTCAGCTCATTGATTTTCTCCCCTTGTGAGTTTTCGATTGGTCCTTCTGTCCTACCCCCCCCCCCTCTCTTTGTCTTCCATACCACCCTCTGTCACTACAGAATATGCTATCCCCCCACTCTCTATGCTGATTCACTTCATTCAGGTCCTTTTTCCTCACCTCTATCGTCTACCCATGTACACAGTTCTCTGTCCTAGTTACATACTTGTGCATGGCTGGTTTTTATGGACTGTTTAAAGTAAGGAGTGTGTGTGTGTTTGTGTGTGTGTGTGTGTGTGTGTGTGTGTGTGTGTGTGCGTGTACGTGCGTGCGTGCGTGTGTGTATGTGTGTAAAAGTGTGTGTGTGTGTGTGTGTGTGGCGTGTGTGTGTGTGCGCGCGCAAGCGTGTGTGTGTGTGTGTAAAAGTGTGTGTGTGTGTGTGTGTGTGTGTGTGTGTGTTGTGTTGTGTTGTGTTGTGTGTGTGTGTGTGTGTGTGTGTGTGTGTGTGTGTGTGTGTGTGTGTGTGTGTGTATGCACACTTGCGTGCAAGTGTGAATGTGTGTGCATGCATGGGTTGGTGAGTGTGTACTTTCTCTTTTTTCTCCTCATCATTCTCTGTCTTCCTTCCTTTCTTCTTCGTCTTCTTCATTGTCATCCTCATCATCACCATTACCTCTTTCTCCACTCCCTATCTTTGGGAAAGAACCATCTCAATGGAGGCACAGTTGCAGCCAGGATTAAAACCAAACTGTTGGTGGTCCTGCAGACTTTTAGGACCTCAACAAAAGAAGAACAGAATGTATTTTCAGATTTGCCTCCCTTGATAGCATTGAGGCGATGTGACCCCAAGCATTGTTCTAAAGCCTTTTTTTTTTTAAATTCAAATAAGTCCACACAGTACAACACATTAGAATAAAAAAAAAAAAAAAACAAATCCAAACAAACGATAGAAAGAGAGGAAATCAACATGTTAAACACAGCTACAATACCATTCTACATTTTAAGGCATGGTTACAGCCTCTTTATGTGTGAGAGAGAGAGAGAGAGGAGAGAGAGAGAGAGAGAGAGAGAGAGGAGAGAGAGCACATGAGGCAAGCCTAGTGCATTATGAAATTTTACATATTTGTCTTTGTTTTCTTTATATATATACATACACACATATGTATTATACATACATACATATACATACACATATACATACATATACATATATATATATATAATATATATACATACATATATACACATATAGAAGGTTCTGTATTATATCCAAAGGGGCTGTTTTAGGTGGTGTAACAGTTTTAGGGTACTATAATCATACTTGTATAATGTACAATGTCATAATCATTCGTAATTCATTCTGAGCCTGCTAACATCGGCGTATATGGGTGCCATTTGGAAAGGAAATCGTTATATACAGAATTTTTCGAAAATGCATTCTTCAGTTTTATATCTGTATTTTAGCTTATTAAGAAAAACTTGCAGTCTGGGTGATTTCTGTTCTGTTCTACATTGATATAAATTAGTGTTTTGCAAATAATACAATAAAATAAAATACATGGTCTATATGTATATCTTTATCAAATCCAACTATGGCTAATGGTTCAGTTATCTGCAAATTAAATGCACACATACATTTTTCATTCATCAAAACCACCAGCGTTTCCCAAAAACGTTGTATGACTGTACAATACCAAAACATATGTGTGATACTGAAGCCTAAAGCCTTTTTAGCTAGGAGACTCATAATGAGAGTAAAACACTGCATGAACCATGTGATCAATACTTCGTTCTTTTTAGCAGATAGAGTCTGCTGTAAGAAAAATATCAAGAATCTCCTTGAGCCTCCCAATATGCGGAAAAAATGGACCCCATTAATGTTCAGCACACGCTCCCTTCGTTCCCAAACAGGAAGCTTTGGACACCTCGTGAAGCACGTGCCTTAGCTTCTTCTGGTCGACATGAGCGTCTGTTGTTGTTAACAGTCACACTGTGTACGATCGACAGCGTCTGGGGTTTTGAGTGGCCCTGATCTGTCTGACGCTGCTTTAGTATATTACGTTACCTGTCCCCCTCCCTCCCTGCCTCTCTCCCTGCCTTTCGCTTCACCCTCTGCTTCTAAGCACCTCAACTCTCCCACTTCCCCATCTTCTCCATCCACATTTTCTCTTCCATTCCCACTGCACTCTCCTCATCCATCCTCCCCCTCCTTCTCTATTCATCTCCCTTGGGTCGTTCTAGTCTAAGCAGACAGTCGATTTACAGCACTGGTGGGTTTTCGATTGGTCCTCCAGTTCTGTGGGTCTTTCTGTCTATCCCTTCTCCCCCTGCTGTCATTACTGTTAAGACTGGATTCCCTTCCTAACACCCCCTCCCTCTTTTCCCCCTCCTCCTCTCCTCATCTGTTCCAGGCTCTCCTTCAGATCTCCTTCAACTCGTCGATTTCGTCCCGTTCGTAGTTTTCGATTGGTCTGTCTGTGCTTCCGCTCCCTCCTCCCTTTCTCTTCTATACCACACTGTGTCACTACAGAATATGCTGTCCCCCGCTCCCTGTGCCCACTCACTTCCATCATCCAGGTCCTTTTTCCTCATCTCTCTCTTCTACCCATGTGCACAGTCCTCTATCCTAGTTACATACTTGTGAGTGGCTGGTTTTTATGGGCTGTGTGAAGTAAGGAGGTGTGTGTGTGTGTGTGTGTTGTGTGTGTGTGTGTGTGTGTGTGTGTGTGTGTGTGTAGATGCACTTTTGTATGCCAGTGTGTATGTGCATATATGCATGGGTTGGTGGATGTGTATGTTCTCTTCCTTCTCCTCATCATCCTCTGTCTTTCTTCTTTTCTTCTTCCTTTTCTTCATTGTCGTCCTCATCGTCTCCATAACCTCTTTGGCCACTCTCTATCTTTCGAACAGAACCATTTCAATGGAGCCACAGTAAACGCCAGGATTAAAACCAAACTCCTCACACTCCTGTAGACTTTTAGGTCCTGCACAAAAGAAGAACAGTATGTATTTCCAGATTTGCCTCCCTTGATAGGATTGCGAGGACGTCACCCCCAAGAACTGTTCTTAAGCCTCTCAGCTAGGAGACTCTTAGCGAGACTAAAACACTGCATAAACCATGTAATCAATACTTTATTCCTTTTAAAGGATGAAGTCAACTGTTAAAAAAAATATCAAGGATCTCCTTGAGCCTCCAACTGGGAAAATCCTGGACCCCATTAATGTTCAACACGCGCTCCACTCGTTTCAAAACGGGTAGCTTTGGACACCTCGTGAAGCACGTGCCTTAGCTTGTTCTGGTCGACATGAGCGTCTGTTGTTAATAATCACACTGTGTTCGATCGACAGCGTCTGGTGTTTTGAGTGGCCCTGATCTGTCTGACGCTGCTTTAGTATATATATTACGTTGCCTGTTCCCCACTCTCCCTCCCTTCCTACTCCTCGCTTCACCCTCTGCTTCCCATCATCCCCACCTCCCCCTCTTCCCCACCTTCTCCATCCACACTCCCACTTTCCTTCCTATTGCACCTTCCTCTTCCATCCTCCCCCTCTCTTTTATCTCCCTTGGGTCGTTCTAGTCTATACAGACAGTAGATTTACACCACTGGTGGGTTTTCGATTGGTCCTCCAGTTCTGTGGGTCTTTCTGTCTATCCCTTCTCCCTTGGGTGTCATTTTAGTTAAGACTGGATTCCCTTCTTAATACCCCGTCTCTCTTTCCCCCCTTCTCCTCCTCTCCTCATTCATTCCATGCTCCCCTTCTCATCTCCCTCAACTCATTGATTTCCTCCCTTTGCGAGTTTTCGATGGGTCCTTCTGTCCTTCTGCTCCCCCCTCCCTCTCTTTGTCTTCCATACCACCCTCTGTCACTACACAAGATGCTGTTCCCCGCTCCCTTTGCCCGCTCGCTTCCTTCATTCAGGTCCTTTCCCCTCACCTCTGTCGTCTACCCATGTACACAGTTCTCTGTCCTTGTTACATACTTGTGCGTGGCTGGTTTTTATGGACTGTCTGAAGTAAAGTGTGTGTGTGTGTGTGTGTGTGTGTGTGTGTGTGTGTGTGTGTGCGCGCGTGCGCGCGCGTGCGCGCGCGAGTACCTGTGAGTGTGCATGTGTGCATGTGCGTGCGTGTGCGTCTGTTCACTTTGTGTGTGCGTGTGTGTGTGTGTGTGTGTGTGTGTGTGTGTTGTGTGTGTGTGTGTGTGTGTGTGTGTGTGTGTTTTCAGAGAGAGAGAGAGAGAGAGAGAGAGAGAGAGAGAGAGAGAGAGAGACCTGGCCTAACCCAGCAACCCAAAGATATCTGTGCTGTGCTGGTTCTTAGTGTTTCAGAATAATCGAATGGTGTGCTAATTGAAATTGATGAACTTGGTGATATCAATGAAGATGATGACAAAAGTTTTAACAGACCCATTTCTGATGATGAAGGGTTCCCGGCTACTTGGAAATTAAGATCAAAGAGAGCTGGTAGTCCTGATGGAGTCATTAATGAAATTTTGAAATAATCTGCTAACGAAATTATTCCTGTCTTTGTTAAGTTCTTCAGCGCACGTTTTGATCGTGGCCTTTATCCCAATAGTTGGATGGAGTCACTCGTTTTATTCTTGTACAAGAAAAGAGACAGTAATCATAGAGGTATAAGACTGTGTAAAGTTAACAGTAAAACGTATAGCACAGTAATAAATAATAGATCGCCGGCGCAAGCTGAGGAGTATGATCTTATAGGGTTACACCAAGCAAGGCTATTCCACTATCGATTATTTATTTACACTCATATCCTGTAGTCAAAAACAGTTTAATGAAAACAGGATCGAAAACTCTGTGTTGATTTGGTTGATTTGGAAAAGGCATTTGGTTCTATGAATATAAACGAATTGTGTCCTGCATTCTTAAACAATTATGTTTCGAGGAAATGCTTCCTTTGTGTTTGAAGCATGTTTAATTGTGCTAGAGCAACCATAAGATGTGGATCTGAACTGACTGATGTTATTCATTGTGGAGATGGTAAAGCAAGGGAATGTACTCCTTTCTCCTGAAGTCCGCGTGGGGGGGGGGGGGGGGGGGACATTGGGACAACATACTGAAGAACCATTTACCTGGTTCCTCTAGTTCTGTCGGTCTTGCGCTGAGGCCTGGGTCTCTTCTAATGATTTCCCTGTTCACTCTGCAACATTGTTTGTCCACTTTTGTACTCCCAGTTCTTATAGAACAGGGAGTACTTTACAATGGGAACGATGAAATGCTGTCTGTGTGTCTGTCCGTGGTCAAAATGTGTTCCACTCGCTCCAGACAAAACCTCTGGGCCGATCTTTCTGAAAATTTGTAGGTATGTTCATTATGGGTTACGGATGATACCCGATGTTTTATTTTACCAGAATAGCTGTTACTAAAAGGCTATAACGGCCCAAAACGGTTTTTCTTAGAGAGAGAGAGAGAGTTAAACCGCATGCACACTTTCAAAAATGGCAGTTGATCTCAGTGACGGAATACATTATGACGCATGTTTGATTGTGACGTTTTTTCAGCTGAAGATAGCTTTAGATCAAATAACTGGGACTGGTAGATCATGGGTATTTTGATAGTAAACATGCTCTTGACATGTACACGCGTATTCAAGATAAACTGAGAGTATGTTAATATGCTTTGCATCATGTTTTTTCTGCCTTTTCTTCCATTTCCCTCCTTCAACAGTTTCCTGGAGCACTGTGTCAGCGAGGCCCTGGGGTCTTGTTACAATGGCCAGATCAGCGTGACTGACTGATCAGTTGATTTCTGTATGGTTCTGTGCGCTGTCTGACGGTTTGATGCTTTTCTTGCTGGTGATATGGTCAGTGTATCTAATGTTTAGTATATCTCGCAGTAACATTTCCACGGCTTGCATTCCTCTTTCCTGGTCCGCGGTCAGGATCCATGTCTTGCAGGTGTACAAGGAGATGGATTATACCAGCGCAAGCAGGAGCCTGGTCTCGTGTTTCTCGGAGATGCTCTTATCCTTTTACACGTTTTCCTCTGGACAGTGTTGTGGTTGTCTTTGCTGCCCTTGAGAGGACTTCCTGTTCAGAGCCATCACTGCTTACGACAGATTCCAGGTAACTGAACTGTTGAACAGATTCTAGCTTCTTGCCATGGACATCCGTATCAGTGTTGATGGTGGTGTGGTGGTTGGCCATTAGCTTGGTGTTGTCCACGCTGGTCTCCATGCCCAGTCTTGCTGATGTTTCATCTAGTCGTTCAACAAGCTTGGCGAGTTTTTTGTTCCCCGTCTGCCAGACGTTTCGGGATATCCGATTTAGCTGTGCATTGCTTTCATCACAGAATCATATATGCAATGAGTTACGGTGCCAACTTTGTAAAGAAACTGGAGATGAACAACAGTTTGTATTATGTTTTCCTGTTTTAGTTTAATCTATGAAAAAAAAACTGATAGTCAAAAATTCTGCAGAAACCCAAATGCTTTGAAACTGGGCCTTTTGATGTCATGCTATAAAAATACTGCAGTAAAAAATGTGCAAGTATACTTATAAATACCCTTCATGAAGAGGCGTTAAGGGGGCGCTGACTTTCTATTTATAAACAATTAATCTCTCTCTCTCTCTCTCTCTCTCTCTCCTCTCTCTCTCTCTCTCTCTCTCTCTCGGCAAGTGATACGTCAGTGGTATGCCGCGAAAGACACACGTTGTGTTATAACACAGATTCATGTGAACCCCAGCTTTGCAACCTTGGTCTTCCGATGCCCGTGGGCGAGCTGGAGTGGGCGGATGGAGAGAATGATGGTGAGGTGGTGGTCTTGTGCACGACTCAAAGGCACGCGTGTCTGTGTGAGACAGGGATGGTGGAAGGGGTAGATAGAATGCGTAGTTGCGCGGGTCGTATGTTGCACATGCTTGGGGGGGGGGGGGGGGGGGGGGGGGGGGAGGAGCGAAGGTGAAGAGAGATTTTATGTCTGTTCGTCCACTGTTGGTGAAACTTGAGCTGACACTCTCTCTCTCTCTCTCTCTCTCTCTCTCCTCTCTCTCTCTCTCCTCTCTCTCTCCCACCTCTCTCTCTCTCTCTCTCTCTCTCTCTCTCTCTCTCCTCTCCACTGTTGGTGAAACGTAAATTGAGATTCTCTCTCTCTCTCTCTCTCTCTCTCTCTCTCTCTTCTCTCTCTCTCTCTCTCTCTCTCCTCTCTCTCTCGTCCACTGTTGGTGAAACGTAAATTGAGATTCTCTCTCTCTCTCTCTCTCTCTCTCTCTCTCTCTCTCTCTCTCTCTCTCTCCTCTCTCTCTCTCTCTCTCCTAATATCGTTTTCTGGATTTCGAAATCTGTGTAATGTAAATTTATGGGAACTCCTACTCGCAAGTACCAACCACAATTGTTGATTTCAAAAAGTCATGTTCTCCAAATCGAAAAAACTCTTTCTTTTTTTTTCTTCTGTCATTCTTTCTCCATTTATCTATCAGAAATGTTGATTTTGAATCCAAACTGGAACATTTTCAGGGTTTGACCTTTCAACTTGCACTCTATCTAGAACTGATTTATATCAGTATGCTGCGCAATTTAAACAATTCCAATTCACCAATCAAATTAAAAGAATGTCCGACCTGTAATTTGTGGATGAAGGTTAGTTTGGATAATAAATTAACACGTCAAAAAGAAAAAAAAGAAAAACCTCTCTGTGGGTGGGTGGCTAATAATCCGAGCTTTGATGGAATCTGCCCACATTTAATGACAGATTCATGACGAACTTTGATGTATTAGATTAGCCGTCTTTTAATCATTCTGATTTTCGACCGATAAACTCGCGCCTTCGTCAGCAACACACGATATTGTTTCACCGAGTACACCCACGGTCATTTCATGCCACTGCACGTGCAATCAGGCACGGAGACATCCCACTCACTCATGCGCACGGGCAGGTGAGGAGGAGACGGCGCGGAGGTGTAGATTAAAAATGAGGAAGGATGAGGGATGGAGGAGGCGCGAGTTAAGGGGGTGGGAATGTTGGTGATGGTGGAAGCAAAGTGGGGTGGGGGTGGGCGGAGGGGGGGGAGAAGACAAAAGCAGTAAGGAATGAGATGTGAAACAGAGAGAGACAAAAGCAGTAAGGAATGAGATGTGAAACAGAGAGAGACAAAAGCAGTAAGGAATGAGATGTGAAACAGAGAGAGACAAAAGCAGTAAGGAATGAGATGTGAAACAGAGAGAGACAAAAGCAGTGAGGAATGAGATGTGAAACAGAGAGAGGCAAAAGCAGTGAGGAATGAGATGTGAAACAGAGAGAGACAAAAGCAGTGAGGAATGAGATGTGAAACAGAGAGAGACAAAAAGCAGTGAGGAATGAGATGTGAAACAGAGAGAGACAAAAGCAGTGAGGAATGAGATGTGAAACAGAGAGAGACAAAAGCAGTGAGGAATGAGATGTGAAACAGAGAGAGACAAAAGCAGTGAGGAATGAGATGTGAAACAGAGAGAGACAAAAGCAGTGAGGAATGAGATGTGAAACAGAGAGAGACAAAAGCAGTGAGGAATGAGATGTGAAACAGAGAGAGACGAAAGCAGTGAGGAATGAGATGTGAAACAGAGAGAGACAAAAGCAGTGAGGAATGAGATGTGAAACAGAGAGAGACAAAAGCAGTGAGGAATGAGATGTGAAACAGAGAGAGACAAAAGCAGTGAGGAATGAGATGTGAAACAGAGAGAGACAAAAGCAGTGAGGAATGAGATGTGAAACAGAGAGAGACGAAAGCAGTGAGGAATGAGATGTGAAACAGAGAGAGACAAAAGCAGTGAGGAATGAGATGTGAAACAGAGAGAGACAAAAGCAGTAAGGAATGAGATGTGAAACAGAGAGAGACGAAAGCAGTGAGGAATGAGATGTGAAACAGAGAGAGACAAAAGCAGTGAGGAATGAGATGTGAAACAGAGAGAGACAAAAGCAGTGAGGAATGAGATGTGAAACAGAGAGAGACAAAAGCAGTGAGGAATGAGATGTGAAACAGAGAGAGACAAAGCAGTGAGGAATGAGATGTGAAACAGAGAGAGACAAAAGCAGTGAGGAATGAGATGTGAAACAGAGAGAGACAAAAGCAGTGAGGAATGAGATGTGAAACAGAGAGAGACAAAAGCAGTGAGGAATGAGATGTGAAACAGAGAGAGACAAAAGCAGTGAGGAATGAGATGTGAAACAGAGAGAGACAAAAGCAGTGAGGAATGAGATGTGAAACAGAGAGAGACAAAAGCAGTGAGGAATGAGATGTGAAACAGAGAGAGACAAAAGCAGTGAGGAATGAGATGTGAAACAGAGAGAGACAAAAGCAGTAAGGAATGAGATGTGAAACAGAGAGAGACAAAAGCAGTGAGGAATGAGATGTGAAACAGAGAGAGACAAAAGCAGTGAGGAATGAGATGTGAAACAGAGAGAGACAAAAGCAGTAAGGAATGAGATGTGAAACAGAGAGAGACAAAAGCAGTGAGGAATGAGATGTGAAACAGAGAGAGACAAAAGCAGTGAGGAATGAGATGTGAAACAGAGAGAGACAAAAGCAGTAAGGAATGAGATGTGAAACAGAGAGAGACAAAAGCAGTGAGGAATGAGATGTGAAACAGAGAGAGACAAAAGCAGTGAGGAATGAGATGTGAAACAGAGAGAGACAAAAGCAGTGAGGAATGAGATGTGAAACAGAGAGAGACAAAAGCAGTGAGGAATGAGATGTGAAACAGAGAGAGACAAAAGACAAGAATGTAGGTGAGAGGAAATAGGAGAAGTAGAAGGAAGTTCAGAGGAGAAGGAAGAAGAAGAAGAAGGAGGAGGAGGAGGAGGAGGAGGACGACGACGACGACGACGACGAGGAAGAGGACGAGGAGGAGGAAGAGATGAAGAAGAAGATGAAGAGACGGACGAGGTATAAGAAAAAAAAAAACAGGAAAGAAGAAGAAGGAGAAGAAGAAAAGGAGGAGGGGGAGGAGGACGAGGAGGAGGAGGAGGAGGAGAAAAAGAAGAAGAAGAAAGAAGAAGAAGAAGAAAGAAGAAGAAGAAGAAGAAGAAGCAAATGGAAAAAAAGAGAGAAAGGAATGGAAGAAAAAGGGAAAAAGAAAGAAAGAACAAGATTAAAAGAGAACGTGGACGAATAGCAGGAGAAGATAAGTCTAGACGGGAAATAGAGAGAAGAGGAAGAGCTAAAATGAAAAACACATGAGCTGGAATATTGCAACGAGCATACGCCATAGACTAGCCCACTTTATTGTTATTGGCTACAGACCCGACTAGATTGTCCTCGTCGTGAATCGCAAACCAGCAAAATGAATAAAGATAAGCATTAATTCAATATAAGTTGATGAATAAAAGCCGTTTAAGGAAAAAATACACTTTCATAAAACGAACCGTAGCATCAGCTTTCAGGTGCCCCAGAGAAGCGTCTGAGAACGAGGCCGGAAGGGGAGTGGGCCGAGTTGATGGGACGAGGAGGGGGGGGGGGGAGGGGGTAAGGAGGAGGAGGAGGAGGGCAGAGGAGAACAACAGAAGAGAACTTTAGACAGACAACGAAATCCAAGGCAGTATATATAACGAGCAAGTGTAGTCAATTTTGCTGTCTCTGTCAGACAAAGAGACTACTAGAACTTCAGTTCAGCTCTGTTCATGCAGACACATAACTGAAAGCAAGACAAATAAATAACCGAGGAAATTCTGACTCCCCATCCAACCCCAACCCTGCCGCCCCTCCGCTCTCCCTTCTTCTTCTTCTTCTCCTCAAAGAAGTCTAGTCTCAAGTCAGCTCGTTTTTCCTAACTTGGAGAGTCAGAAGGGAGTGGGATGATGTTTCTGTTTATGGCGAATGGGAATGAGAACTGTTCAACAAATATTCTGGCCAACAGCCTTTGGAGACAACGTTTGTCTTGTTTGGATCGAAGGTGAAGTCATTTATCATGGAAGAGACTTAGGCGTTCAAACTTTTTGTCTTCGTTTCTCATCTCTTGTACAGACAGACAGACAGACACAGACACACCACCACCACCACCACTACCACCACCAACAAACCCACACTAGGGGAGACACGCCAGTCTTTTGTGAATCATCCACTGCAAAGTTTCGTTTCTAAGGCAGTAGCGTCCCCAGCTGATTAGAGTTATGGAGCAAGTTTTACAGGTATAAAAACCTGATTTCCTTTCCTCCTAGAAATCCTTCGTCTGCAATAATCCTGCCTCCCCACTACCCCCCCCCCCCTACCCCATCCTTTGTAGCATGAGAAAGAGAATATGTGTTGAACATATTTTTAGTTAGGGAGAGAAACAAGTGCAGGCCAACAAATTCTTATGTTGAAGACTTGTCAAGAAAGGGAGGGGGGGGGGGGGGGGGGGGGGAGTGGACAAAAAGAAAACAAGAATCTTCTACTTATTCTGCGTACGCAGGCTGATATTCCTGCGGACACTCCCTGTATAGACAGGCAAGGATTAATCCCATCTACCCAACAAATGGAGTAAAGTTTTGTGTGTATGACCGATTTTTATCCCGCCATTAAGGCAGCCATACTCCAACTTCGGGGAAGGTGCATGGTATGTGTAACGTGTCATCCATACCAACGGCCAAATTGGCCTTCTCTTCCGAAAGTTGGTGATGGGATTTGCCGTGTGTGCAAGATGTTATGCGTGCGTTCACACACGGAACCTCGGTTTATAGTCTCATTCGAAGGACTGTATGGGGAATGGAGTCAGAACCAATGTTAACTCCGAGGGAAAAATCCCCCTGTACCGAAACGGCCCGGGGGAAATTCGAACCCGCAACCCCAAGATTACGAGTCCGGCGCTCTACCACTGAGCTATTCCGGCCCCAAAACAAGAATGAAAAAAAATAGGGTGTTATTTTATGAAATGAAACCCTCAGCTAGTAGCATATGGGGACCATTGTAGTCCATCTGAAAAACCAGAAGCATTGATATCGCGTGCTCACAGACCTTTCGTCCTCTGATTGGGACTCCTCGGTGAGACACGGCTAATTGTGTGAGTTTTTCCCGTGGCATCACATGGGGAGGTAACACAGCCAACAACTCTGTAGTTTCTCGCCACCAAGGGTTAAAACACACACACACACACACACACACACACACACACACACACACACACACACACACACACACACACACACACAATCCAACGGCACCCCAAAAGCAGCCAATGCGGAGTAGAATAGTAAGACGAGAAGAAGAACGCGCTATAAGGACATGCGCTTCAGACAAACTAAAGTCGTTATGTAAAGAGTAATAAATATGGGGAGAAATCTGTGAGCCTAAGCATTGATGGTCCATTCAAGGCTGCAAAGGTTGGTCAAAATGGG
>CM065729.1:63806962-63811962 GCA_033310375.1 Conus canariensis
TCGTTATATTGATGAATCTTTCGTTATACTGATGAATCTTTCGTTACATTGATGAATCTTTCGTTGACCTGATGAACTTTTTGTTATACTGATGAACCTTTCGTTATATTGATGAATCTCTCATTGTTCTGATAACCTTTCGCTGTCCTGATGAACCTTTCGTTATACTGATGAATCTTTCATTGTTCTGATGAACCTTTCGCTGTCCTGATGAACCTTTCGTTATACTGATGAATCTTTCGTTATACTGATATATCTTTCATTGTTCTGATGAACCTATGTTATACTGACGAATCTTTCATTGTTGTGATGAACCTTTCGTTATACTGATGAATCTTTCATTGTTCTGATGAACCTTTGTTATACTGATGAATCTTTCATTGTTCTGATGAACCTTTGTTATACTAACAAATCTTTCATTGTTGTAATGAACCTTTGTTATACTGATGTACTGATCAATCTTTCGTTCTACTGATGAGCCTTTCGTGGTATACTGATGAACCTGTGGTTGTACTTTCGTTGTACTTGATGAATGCTTCATTGCATTAATGCACATTTTGTCATACCAATGAACCTGTTTCTGTGTTGATACATGTCTGGTTGAACAGATTTAGCTTTTATTATGCACATATGATTTCTTTGTTCTGATATGTTTTTACTCGCATGAGCATGAAGTATGAGTGTGTGTGTGTGTGTGTGTGTGTGTGTGTGTGTGTGTGTGTGTGTGTGTGTGTGTGTGTGTGTGTATTCGCGTGCCTGTGTGTTTCTTTTGGCATGCGTGCGTGTATGTGTTAGTGCACGCACGCGCGCACGCGAACGCGAACGCGCGCGTGTGTTTGTGTGTAGGTTCATGTAGACGCACAGCGCATGCTCCCGCGCGGAAGCGCATGTGCGCATCGCGTGTATACACATTCTGATTAGTCACATACGGCTTTGTCGGAAAGAAAACAACAACAACAACAACAACAGTATCAAAAGCTCTCCTAAAATGGGTTTAGAGGTCTGGCTTTTGTTTGTTTGTTTGTTTGTGTGTTTACTAAGCCGCTTAACTCCATTCCCCGCCCTCCCCCCCCCTCTCTCTCTCTCTCCCCCACCTGCTCCCCGTTCAGTTTCCGTTTCCTCCAGAACTCCATTCCTCCTCTTTTGCATTCTTTCCACACTCATCTTGAGTTTTCCCTTGTCCTTTTTTTCTGTTGCTCTTTCATCTGTCTAGATGTCTCTTTTCCTCCCCTCACCCCCCATCTCTCTCTCTCTCTCTCTCTCTCTCTCTCTCTCTCTCTCTCTCTCTCTCTTCCCTTTATCTCCTCTCTTCCCCTCTTTTTCTGTTTCTCTGTATTGACGAGCGAGTGAGAGAGAGAGAGAAGAGAGAGAGAGAGAGGAGGGAGAGAGAGAGGAGAGAGAGAGAGAGAGGAGAGAGAGAGAGAGAGAGAAGAGAAGAGAGAGGGAGAGAGAAGAGAGAGAAAGAGAGAGGAGGAGAGATAGAGAGAGAGAGAGGAGAAGAGGAGAGAGAGAGAGAGAGAGAGAGAGAGAGAGAGAGAGAGAGGGAGAGAGAGAGAGAGAGTCAGTCAGACAGACAGACAGACAGAGAGACAGAAAGACACAGAGACAGAAAGACACACACACACACACACACACACACACACACACACACACACACACACACACACACACACACACTCACTCACTCACTCACACACACAAGAGAGAGAGAGAGAGAGAGAGAGAGAGAGAGAGAGAGAGAGAGAGAGAACGACGACAACAACGACAACGACAACGACTACAACGACGACGACGATCTTTTTTTTTTTATTATATAGCAATAAAAGTATCGGTTGAATTAGCCTTTTTTTTATTACCTTACTAGTCTACTAAACTGGTGCTAAATCAGACACACTCATCAACACATGGGTATGTGTTCTCAGAGAGACCCTATCAAACAACTGCAAAAACAAGAAGAAAAAAAACAACAACAACCAAGAAACAGGCACTGATAATAACACTGAAATAAGCAAATAAATACGAACCCCCACCCACCCACCCCTCCCCACCTCCCACCCACCCACACCACACACACACACACACACACACACACACACACACACACACACACACACACACACACACAACACACAATGCGCGCGCAAACATACACGAAGTAACAGCAAACAACAACAAAGAAAAATCATATTTAAGTTTAATGCAATTTTAATTGGCACTTGAAAAGTAGAAAAGCAAAAACAGAAAATAACGAACACAAAAGAATGCACAGCAACAGCAACAGGAATATTAAAGAACATAAACGTGATGTTATCCGATATTAAGAATAAAATGAAGAAAAAATAGATTAAAAAATCTGAGAGAGAGAGAGAGAGAGAGAGAGAGAGAGAGAGAGAGAGAGAGAGAGAGAGAGAGAGAGAGATTTTGTCCTCGCCGATTCCATTTTCTCTCTCTCTCTCTCTCTCTCTCTCTCTCTCTCTCTCTCTCTCTCTCTACAACCATTTGTCAACAAACGAATTTCCCCTCTTACCAAAGAGACAGAACAGTGTTTTAATCCCTGTGCCCGATAGTAATGCACCAAAAGCATGTAACATTGTAAGTGGGAGCAATATCAGTTTAGAATCACGGCCCATTCTCTCCGCTGCTTCAAATATTGTGCAAAACAGTAGCACATGTGTGCCTGACTCGGACATGGTAGGCAGTGTGACATTGGGTGATGATTGTGAGTGCGAGCACCGTGAGTGTGAGTACGAGAACACAAATGATAACCGAGTGTGCATGACTCCATTTAATGAACAAAATATGACAGAACAAACAGCTGCACAAGCAGTTGACGAACAGAATCCTGACGGAAATGACACGGAAATAACTGACATACAAAATGTAGACAGTGATGTCGAGCGAATTGTTGAGACATCTGACGAACAGTGTTCAGAGCTAATTAATGAGCATGAATCTGACATAGCTGCCGCCACTGACGTGGTTGACGTACAAAACGAACAAAATGCCGACATAGCTGACGAGAAAGATAGAAAAATGACGAATCTACCCAGCAAGACAAAAATACAGACTAACAAAGACTCTGATAAAGATTCTGGAATAACCCCCAGGACCCTAACTCAGAACGGAACAGTGAAGTACAAACGTCTAACACAAACAGACCTGGCAAAGCCAACAAAAAACATCAGTGTAATGACCAGATGAGGCAAAAAGACAACAACGATAAGAGGACAAACACAAATGGTAGGCGCAAATCCGCACGAAACGCATCTCAACGAGGACCTGACAATAGACCAAGAAGTGCCTCGTGTACCACTAGTGTGGCAAGTAAACGCCAAGCCACAATCCATGAAGTGAACAATAAAGACTCTTTACCTGTCAATCCAGACACTGCATAGGGATTCGGCCAGGCCCATATCAAGAAAACTCTTAAATTCGTGACTTACAACATTGAAGGACTGTCACATGTTTTTGATAACGATCTTCGATCTTATTTAAGTAGCTTTGATTTTTGTTTGCTTGTAGAAACTTTTGCTACTCACTTTCCAGACCATTTATTTCCTAGTTTTAAATCTTTCATAATTCCTGGTGTTAAGCTATCTGACGGTATAACAGCCAGATTATCGGGTGGTTTGACTCTCCTTGTCAAAAAGGAATTAGCAGCCTATGTGGAACAAGTGTTTGTTGAATATGACAATATAATAGTTATGAAAATGGCTAAAGAATTGTTTAACACAGATTCTCCTACAATTTTGATCGGAATGTATATTCCACCCATGAATTCTCAGTATTATCAGGACACTGAAATATCCAGTGGTGTGGCCCTCTTAGAACAGTGTATCCTAGATCTGATGGAAACGTTTGGAAATGTACCACTTTTTCTTCTGGGCGATTTCAACGCACGAACTGGGGGAGAGAACAGTTGTGAGAGGGATGATGAAGGGGACGACGCTGCGCTTTGGAAGGGGGGTGATGATCAAGCGTCTTTTCGCACGTCTAAAGACACTATTTTAAATGAATTTGGTATATATTTGTTGAATGTTTGTGATTGTTTTGAGTTATCCATTTTGAATGGGGCCGTTAAAGGCGATATTGATCTTGGCAACTTTACATACATTTCTCCGACTGGATGTAGCATTGTTGACTATGCCATAATGTCAAAACGTTTAACTAGTCACTGTGTATCTTTGCATGTCAGACCAAGAATAGAGTCAAAACATATGCCTGTAGAAGTCATATTGAAGTCACAATTTAGCAGCTCCACTAATGATACTTTTCCAGAAAAATCGTACGCATTTGAGAAATTAATTTGGGATGGAAGTAAAATTGAAGAGTTTAGAGAAAATATTGAATCGGACAATTTCAAGCTCCGCTTGGAAAATGCTACTCTTGTTGTTCACGATGACGTAAACAAAGCCGTTGACATTTTTAATGATGCGTTACTTTCTGCTAGTCAATGTATGAAGAAAACTGTTGTAGTTGGTAAAGAAAAATCAAATGTATGGTTTGACAAAGAATGTCGGCAGCACAGAAAGGAGCTCAGACACGATCTGCGACAGTTATATTGTGTTCGTACAAACAAGGATATCGAAGACATAGACAATATTGAAAATGTTGACAAAGAAGAGAGGTTAAGGGCAGATTACAACCAAAAACGTAGAAATTACAAAAGGTTATTAGAATATAAGCGAAAACAACATCGACAAGAAGTTTTAGAATCTCTCAATGAAAATATTAACAACTCTTCTGGCTTTTGGAATAAAATTAAGTCCTGTATGTATAAGAAACCTGCTACAAATGCTATTCTGAAGAAGACTGGTACAACCATTTTTGTGACGTATTTCAGTCTGATGTAAATATAGACAATGTAGAAAACACTAACAATGAAAACGAGTCCCAGCAGAGTGAATGCTTTAATCACTTCAACACAGAGACTCTTGAATGCGAAATCACTGAATCTGAGGTGTACGCAGCTGTCCGCTCCTTGAAGAATGGAAAAGCAG
>CM065729.1:63816962-63829462 GCA_033310375.1 Conus canariensis
ACAGTGCGCTAAAAAAAAAAACAAAAACGGCGAAACAAAGAGAAGAAGAATCTCTCTCTGTCTCTCTCTGTCTCTGTCTCTGTCTGTCTGTCTCTCTCTCTCTCTCTCTCTCTCTCTCTCTCTCTCTCTGTCTCTGTCTCTCTCTCTCTCTCTCTCTCTCTCTCTCTCTGTCCGTCTCTCTCTCTACTTGTACCATTTCTCCCTCCTTTAACTATGCCATCTTTGGCTCCAGTCCCACGCACTACTCCAACGAACGCTCCAAATGAATGAATTTCACATTGTCTTTAACTGATATATGTGACAAAGACACGCGAAATGCATCAGAATGCACAGACGCTCAAACTTTAAAAACTTCACACGAACACTTTCAATGTACAGACTTCACACAAACAGTGTAACATTTACAAACTCCACACACATTATCTAGACTCACAAACCTATTATACACACGCTAAGCTCACAATCTTCACAAAGACATTGCAAATTTCACTAATTTCACACATAATTCTAAGCTTACAAACTTCACATACGGATCCTAACCTCACAAATTACACGCCGACAGACAGACAGACAGACAGACAGACACACACACACACACACACACACACACACACACACACACACACACACACACACACACACACACACACACACAGCCCACATACATTATACTACACTACATATAAACTCTAAGGGGGCGGGCCGCATCCAGGACATGACTCTCAAATGCCCTGAAGCTGCCAGAATTTTTTTTGCTCCTGAAGCTGTCGGGATTCGAACCATTATTATTATTTTTTTGGAGTGGTATGTGTCTCACGGTGTTGCCTTTTCGGACGGTTGTCTTATCCAAATGACCATGGGAAACCTGATCTTCACTGGGAAATTGAAATCTTAAGAAGAAGTTCACCTTTGTTCCTCCTCGACCAGATCCAGCAGGGACTCTTTTCAGCTGTTCCTTGCAATGGTCTTTAGAATTCTGCTCCTCTTCTATCCAGAAATCCCGAGCTGTCTCATGATATCATAGACAGTTGAGCCTACAAACACCCCAGCTCCAACTTCTTGGGCGAGGACTTTGGCTTGGAAGCCAAATTTCCTCAAGCTGCTGGCCACACTGGCTTACTTCTCAGTCTTCAAGACGTGAGCTCGCTCCATTCTGCTTTCATATGGCGCGGTGAGTTCGATCAGAATCACTTGCTTTGTCGACCCTGAGTGGGCCGGGGTACAATACCTGGTCTCATGCCACTCTTCCTGGTGATCTCTGAATGATTTTTCCCATTCTGGAAGGTCTGCTGTGCCCTCGAGTCATCCACTCCTTCCTGTAAAACTCCAAGTCCATGCTTATGATGTCACAGACGTTCCAGACTTCTATATGTGTTCTGCTGTCGTATAGAATGTTGTCACTGGAGCCTCTGGACTTCTATTTCCGTTCTGCTGTCGTATAGAATGTTGTTGTTGGAGCCTCCAGACTTCTATTTGTGTTCTGCTGTCGTATAGAATGTTGTCGCTGGAGCCTCCAGACTTCTATTTGCGTTCTGCTATCGTGTAGAATGTTGCCCCTGGAGCCTCCAGACTTCTATTTGTGTTCTGCTGTCGTATAGAATGTTGTCGCCGGAGCCTCTGGACTTCTATTTGTGTTCTGCTGTCGTATAGAATGTTGTCGCTGGAGCCTCCACACTACGATTTGCATTCTGCTGTCGTATAGAATGTTGTCACTGGAGCCTCCAGACTTCTATTTGTGTTCAGCTGTCGTATAGAATGTTGTCACTGGAGCCTCCAGACTTCTATTTGCGTTCTGCTGCCGTATAGAATGTTGTCTCTGGAGCCTCCAGACTTCTATTTGTGTTCAGCTGTCGTATAGAATGTTGTCACTGGAGCCTCCAGACTTCTGTTTGCGTTCTGCTGTCGTATAGAATGTTGTCACTGGAGCATCCAGACTTCTATTTACGTTCTGCTGTCGTATAGAATGTTGACGCTGGAGCCTCCAGACTTCTATTTACGTTCTGCTGTCGTATAGAATGTTGTCTCTCTGAAACCTCCAGACTTCTATTTGTGTTCTGCTGTCGCATACAATGTTGTCGCTGGAACTAACTTCTGGGGGCGTGGTGCTTCCTCTGGCAATGCTGACCGCATGCGCGATCTCCTGAAAGCACTTAGTTGTGCCTCCATGCCTACCTTCCCTGAGTTAGCACTGCTTAACGTGAAGTGAGGCCATGCTGCGCTGTTAGAGTGCCGTGACACCGCCAACACGCAGGGTCATCTGATTTCTCCCAGTTCACCAGGTTTGAACTGTGGAGGACAGGAAGTACAGATCTGAGGATCAAGCTGATCCTGAGTGGTGGCATTTATCTTTTTTGTCTTTTTTTTTTTTTGGCAGTTGAGACTTCGCTGGAATGCGTTTTCCTACGTAGTCCATTGCCTAGGTTGGCCTTGTTAGTCTTGCTAGACTGCCTTCTGAATTTTTATGTCACAAAGACATGGACTGCCTTCTGAATTTTTTTGTCACAAGGACATGGACTGCCTTCTGAATTTTTGCCACAAAGACATGGACTGCCTTCTCATTTTTTTGTCAAAAAGACATGGACTGCCTTCTGAACTTTTGCCACAAAGACATGGACTGCCTTCTGAATTTTTGGTCACAAAGACATGGACTGCCTTCTCATTTTTTTGTCAAAAAGACATGGACTGCCTTCTGAACTTTTGCCACAAAGACATGGACTGCCTTCTGAATTTTTGGTCACAAAGACATGGACTGCCTTCTAAATTTTTGGTCACAAAGACATGGACTGCCTTCTGAATTTTTTTGTCACAAAGACATGGACTGCCTTCTGAATTTTTTTGTCACAAAGACATGGACTGCCTTCTGAATTTTGGTCACAAAGACATGTACTGCCTTCTGAATTTTTGTCACAAGAATATTTTAAGTTCACAAATATACTTTTTGTTTTGCACACAGTATTCTATATGCATAACCTTTAAGATACTTTGAAACCCACACGAACATTCTAAGCTGACAAACTTATAGATATTTTAAACATTGCAGAGACATTCTAGATAAACTAAATTAGAGGTATTTTCAAAACTCACGCACAAAGTACAGTCTAACACGCATGGCGATCCTTTAAAATTAACATGGACATTCTAACTTCATACAATTCGTACGACTGTTAAACTCACACGAGTTTCCACAATTCAAAACGTAGAGATCGTTTAAAATTCATGCGGTTATTCTAAATTCACAGACTTAGAAATACTGTAAAACACTCACTCTCACAATTCGAATTCACACATGACAAAATACTTTAAAGCTCACAGAGACATTCCGAATTCCGACTCTCTCAAACTCACATCCTTGACGTGAAGTACAATGAACACCCTCCCCCCCCCCCCCCCCCACACACACACACACACACACACACACACACACACACACACACACACACACACACACACACACACACACACACACTCCGTCTGTAATCACTTCAAGTGGGAAGACATTAAATTGAAAGAAGAAGAAGAAGAAGAAGAAGAAGAAGAAGAAGAAGAAGAAGAAGAAGAAACAACAACAACAACAACACACACACACACGCACACACACACACACACACACACACACACACACACACACACACACACACACATATATATATATATACACACACACACACATACATGCGCGCGCGCGCGCGCGCGCGCACACACACACACACACACACACACACACACACACACACACACACACACACACGCGCGCGCGCGCGCGCGCGCGCGCGCGCCAGGGTGCTGCGCACGCACACACACACACACACACACACACACACACACACACACACACATCACACACCATCTCTCTCTCTCTCTCTCTCTCTCTCTCTCTCTCTCTCACACACACACACACACACACACACACACACACACACTCACTCACTTGGACACATACTTGCACACAAACACACAAACAACCGCGCACTCAGGCACACAAAAATGCGCCCGCGCGCGCGAGCACGCACACCCAACTCACCATCCATCCTCTCCCCCCCCCACCCCCCCCCCCCACCCACCCCCCACACACACACACTCGGAGACAAGAAAAAGAGAGAAAGCATAGAGAAACTTGGCTAACACGGCCTATCAACGTCAGACAGGAGGCGGGCAGGAGGGAGTTCCTTTCTTCCCCCCATCAATACTGACATCCCCCAAGTCTGGGACCGAGCCATGTCCACACAGACTGATGACCCATCTACTTCCATCCTGTCGCTGCTGGCGTGGGTGCATACAAAAAGCGCGGACCTCTTGTCAATGTCCAATTGAGCGCAGGGCGAAAAGCACGTGTCTAGAAACATCTAAAAGCGCGAATTTCGACGCAGAAAATAGCGTATTTAGAAATGTGAAGTACATGTTTTCTGCATCTCCCCCCCCCCCCCCCCCCCCGCCCCCATCCACTACAAATTTCTTAATCTTCTTCTTCATCTTCTTTTCTTCTTCTTCTTCTTCTTCTTCTTCTTCTTCTTCTTCATCTTGCACAATAGTACCGTACATGATTTATTAAGAATCTAGGTAAATCAAATTTGTCGTTAAAAATGAGAGAATGGAGAAGATTCTGGTACAATTCCTATTCATCCTCTATTCGCTTCGGCATTATGAAAATTCAGACCCGTGTGTTCCAATGTAAGCTTGAGCAAGGTTCCAGATCACACAGATTCAGCGGTGTTCTGAACTCCATGTGGACTGATGGAATCAGCCCTGCATGATGTGGGAGATCCAAGCATGGTCCACCTTTTGCCTGGCGTACAGACATTCGGGTCAACCGTCTCCCCCTTGCGCTGGAAAACCAATATTTGAGCTTTTACGCTCTGGAAGTTCGCGCTTTTTGACACTGGTCTTTCGCGCTTTCCGATATATGAACCCGCGCTTTTAAGCTCGCACATTTGGGGGTCTTGCCGCGTCGGGCCCTCTCCACGCTGCCTAAGAGTTTGGACATACTTCTCCAAACCAGATCTGGGAGCCTCGGCTAGCTCTGTTTATCTACAGTTGATTGCAGGTTTGATACGTTTAATCCTGTGAACGTCTATGTGACAGTTACATTATCGCCAGTTTCAACAGTGGTGATGCAGGGGCACCAGATCGAACGAACCTACTGCAACATTGATGGCACTTCACTGTGGAGAAAAGAACCAAAGACACTGGAGATTTGAAACTACGATCATTTTGCTTCGTTTCTAGACAACGGGAGGAGAGGCTGGCTCTGCACACGATGAGGTAACAAGTAGTCACGCAGAACTCCACCGGCCCTGAGGCATGCTGGGATATCAGAACGCTGGGCTCATGGGTTAACTCCCTGCAGTTCTTTCCCTTTATTTTCAATCACCAGTAATCGAAGGGTTTTTTGTGGAAATTATCACATCTAAAAACATGTTTTTTGTTACTGATGGAATAGTTTAGCAAAACAAACCTAAACAAATGCATTCACCAAAGAAAACATATTTGAGAAATTTTGATATTGTTGCATAGTTCTTCTTCAAAAAATGCGAAAAACTCAAGAAGAACTGTAAAGAGTTATAAGGAAATCTGAAGAGAAAATGGGAGACACGAAGAACAAATACTGAACAAGGAAAGGAAACGTTGGTTGCCATGGTATACAGTGACATGCATATAACTCCAAATTCAGTAGTTTGAGTGTGGAGTTCTGTGCATGTAACTGTTTCGCTGTTCGAGCAAACGTTAGCCCTTCTCCCCATTTTTGTTATTCAAATAATGTAAATGTTATTGTGAAAGCAGTAGATATAAAGATTTTCAACAAACACACAAACAGTGACGACAAAAAGAGTCATAGAAAAGGTGAAAGAGTTGGATTTTTTGTTGTTGTTGTTGTTAATAGTGGTGGTGTTGGTATTTACAAGAAACGACTGAATGCAATGTAAAAATGAATGGCCAGTTAAGATTAAAAAAGAAGAAGATTATTTTCAAAAACAATGTAACATCCTGAACCGGCAACACACTTTCCACATCTATGGAAACACTTTGTCTTTTATGCTCACAATGGAGTAAAAATGTATTCCATTGTAAATTTAGTTTTGAAGATACAGCTTATATCATTGCAATGGTTTGTAAAGGAAGAATGAAAAAAAGAAAGAAAAAAAACAAACAAACCCAGCCTGAACCTATGAATTCCAATTGCCCTTCTACGTCCTGAAATGTATTCAACTGTAAATTTAATCTAGAAGATACAGCTTATATCACTGCAATGCTTGGTAAAGGGATATATTACAACAGCAGCCTGCACCTATGAATTCTGATTGCCCCTTTAATTAAGTCCTCGTATATTCAGTAAAGGGGCGTATCTGTATTAGAACTTTAGAAAGCTGCAAATATGCCGTTTTCTGCTCTTGGGCTGATGACTAGTCATGACGATTCTTACGAGCTTTCAACAGGCGGATTTGACCATCCTTTGAAATGTCTCCACACATCAGCGCAGCCTCACTATCAGTTCGACAAAAAGTGGCAATAGCGCGGACACATAGCTACGAAAAGATATGAAAAATCTCTAACGTGACCGAGCATTCGTTCAGATTTATAAACGTTTAAAAAATGCCTTTTTCAATAGGTGTCTACCGTATCACCATCACTATATATCTTCATTGCCTGTCTCCTTGTCTTCTGTCTTTCTTTGCTTCTTTGCACACCCCTGCACTCCCCTACCATCGCTGATCCATACCGCCACCTATCCTCTCTACCCCTATCATTCCTTCCTTCCACATCTTACTCGGCTTCCCTTAGCAATGGCCTCTTTTTTCTTTTCTTTTCTTTTCTTTCTTTCATTCATTCATTCTTTCTTTGTTTCCTTTCATTTTTCTTTTGTTTTCTTTTTCTTTCTTTCTTTTCTTTTCTTTCTATTTTGTCGTCTGTTTGTCTTTCTTTTCTTTACTTTCTCTCTTTCTTTCTGTCTGTCTGTCTTTCTTTCTTTTCTTTACTTTCTCTCTTTCTTTCTGTCTGTCTGTCTGTCTTTCTTTTCTTTACTTTCTCTCTTTCTTTTTTTCTGTCTTTCTTTCTTTTTTCTTTCTTCTTTTCTTTCTTTCCTTTTCTTTCCTTCTTTCTTTCTTTCTTTTGTTTTCTTGTCTTTTCTTGTCGTTTCTTTCTTTTCTTTCTTTCTCTCTTTCTCTCTTTCCTTTCCTTTCCTTTGTTTCTTTCTTTCTGTCCTTTCCTTCCTTCTTTCTTTCTTTATTTTCTTTATTTTTTCTATCATTTTCTTTCTTTCTTTCTTTTGTTTGTTTTCTTTTCTTTCTTACTTTTGTTCCATTTCTTTTCTTTTCTTTCTTTCTTTCTTTCTTTCAGACCTCGTGCCCTTTGAAAAAAGCTCCAACTGTCGGTCATGCTTGATCAGCTTCAGTCGTGGAGCGGCCTGTCTCTACGTCTCCCTGAGGATGTTGAACGGTTTCCCCAATCTGGCATGAAGACGAGGGATGGCTGCTTCAGACGGCGGCTGCCGTTCCAGAGCCAATCATGGAAACGGTCATGAAAAAATATCTCACTGCAAAGACATCCCTCGCCAGCATGCGCGGCCTGAGCCCATCTGTCCCGTCCATCATCCTTCTATCTGTCTGTCTGTCCATGTCTGTCTGTCTGTCTGTCTGTCTGTCTCTCTGTCTCTCTCTCTCTCTCTCTCTCTCTCTCTTTCTCTCTGTGTCTCTCGCTCTGTCTGTCTGTCTCTCCCCCCTCCCCGGCTCTCTCTCTCTCTCTCTCTCTCTCTCTCTCTCTCTCTCTCTCTCTCTCTCTCTCTCTCTCTCGTCTCCGATGCCTGTCTGTCTCTTTCTCGCACTGTCAGTCTCCTCTTCATAGAGTCCAACCGTTTTCCTTCCAATACCCCCCCCCCCAACACCCCTCCCTCCGTCCCTTTCCTTCTTTTCCCGTCTTCTGACACAATACACACACAGCCAGTTTGTATGATTCTGGATGTTTGCAATGCAGAGCTCAGCAAACAGTACGACGATTCACTCTGGCTCTGAGACAGACCAGCACTCACACACTGCTTTCACAGTGAACCATTGTCACCCAGCCTCCATGAACAGCCTCTGAACCTGCGCCAAAGTCACAACGGAACATCAAAAGGGTTAAGGATTCCAGTCATGGCTATTCACACAGAGGATCCCAAAGAAAAGCGCCATCAGCCTCTGAGTCACAATGGAACATCAAAAGGGTTAAAGATTCCAGTCATGGCTATTCACACAAAGAGCCCCACAGAAAAAGTGCCATCAGCCTCTGAGTCACGATGGAACATCAAAAGGGTTAAAGATTCTAGTCATGGCTATTCACACAGAGAATCCCACAGAAAAGTGCCATCAGCCTCTGAACCTGCGCCAAAATCACAACGGAACATCAAAAGGGTTAAAGATTCCAGTCATGGCTATTCACACAGAGAATCCCACAGAAAAGCGCCATCAGCCTCTGAGTCACAACGGAACATCAAAAGGGTTAAAGATTCCAGTCATCGCTATTCACACAGAGAATCCTACAGAAAAGTACCATCATCCTCTGAACCTGCGCCAGTCACAGTGGAACATCAAAAGGGTTAAAGATTCCAGTCATGGCTATTCACATACAGAATCCCACAGAAAAGTGCCATCAGCCTCTGAGTCACAATGGAACATCAAAAGGGTTAAAAATTCCAGTCATGACTATTCACACAGAGAATCCCACTGAAAAGTTGTCATGGTTATTGACTAAATAGAATATCATTAAAAGAGTAGTCGTCGTTTACTGATGCGAAAGAACTCAGTCAGAGAGTGTCACAGTTACTGGCACAAAGGATCTCAATAATGGAGTGTCGTGGTTAACTCAAAGGATCTCTGTGCTATAGTTATCGTCCAAAAAAGGATTTCAATAATCAAAATGACGTGGTTACTGACACAAAATATCTGTAAAAAAAGCATCATGGTTATTGACACCATGGATCTCAGTAAAGAATTAATGGTTATTCACACAAAGAATCCCACGAAGAAGTGTCATGCTTCTTGACATAAAGAATATAATTAAAACAGTGTCGTCGTTATTGACGAAAATGTGTATCATTACAAGAACATCGTCGTTATTGACGCAAAAGAACTCAGAGAGGAGTCGTATGTGATTGACAGAAAGGACCTCGTAGAAGAGTGTCGTGGTTATTTTACACAACAGATCTCTGTAAAGAGAGTGTCATAATTGTTCACATCCAAAAACATCTCGTGAAAAAGTGTCGTGACTACTGACACAAAAAGGATCGTAACAAGAGAGTGTCATGGTTATTGACACTAAGGATCTCACTAAAAGAGTGTCATGGTTATCGACATAAAGGATCTCATTGAAAGAGGGTCATGGTTATCGACACAAAGGATCTCACTGAAAGAGTGTCATAGTTATTGACACAAAGGATCTCATTGAAAGAGTGTCATGGTTATTGACGAGGAAGTTCTCGTGAAAAGAACGTCATGATACCAATGATCTCATAAAAAATGTCATGATTTTGACACAAAGATTCTCAGCAATGGACTGACGAGGTTATTAATACACGCAAGATCTGATTGAAAGTGTCATGGTAATTGTTACAAAGGGTCTCCGTGAAATAGCGTTACTGTCATTGATAAAAAAAAAAAAGATCGCTGTTAACTGAGTGTCGTGGTTATTGATATAAAGGATATCATTGAAAGAGTGTCATGATCATTGACAAAAAAGATTTGGTGTTAGAGAATTTCATACAGCAAGGCACATTGTTTTCCCATCGTACTCACTTCGGGCATGGAAAGAACACACGTAGCTACGTCTTAAAACCCAAAGAAGACCAAGGAAGACGTCAAATCAATTCAGACAAGAAAAAAACAAAACACAAACAACAACAACAACAACAAAACCGCGAGAACCATACACCGCGCTACCCCAAAGGAAGATATAGTTTACAGGTAAAAAATTTGCAAAGTGAGGCGACTGCAGGCGGAAATCTAAACAAATTTGAAAAGTTGTTGATAAATCACCGCCAAAAAACGTAGACAAACGAATCACAAGACGAAGCAGTAGGTTTTACTCGTTAGTGGCGGAAAAGAGTTTAAGATTAGTTCAGATAGTTTACTCCCCTTTTTCCTCATTAGTGGCTTACATTCCCTGGCGTTACCTCCCCATTTCTCCCATCTGTGTCTTCATTATTGTTCCCTGACGTTATCTCCCCATTTCTCCCATCTGTGTCTTCATTATTGTTCCCTGACGTTATCTCCCCATTTCTCCCATCTGTGTCTTCATTATTGTTCCCTGACGTTATCTCCCCATTTCTCCCATCTGTGTCTTCATTATTGTTCCCTGACGTTATCTCCCCATTTCTCCCATCTGTGTCTTCATTATTGTTCCCTGGCGTTATCTCCCCATTTCTCCCATCTGTGTCTTCATCCTCTCCCCAGCATTGTGCCCAGAACGATTTTTGTTGTTGTTTGTTGGCTGCCTGATCTTGAAACATTTCTGTAGCAAATGATCTCTTTTCAGTCCACAAGCGCAGAATTCTATGCTGTTTTCAGTTGGCCAGTGTTGCTCGAAAAAGGTTGTTAAAAAACACGAAACATTGCAGCTAATTCATGGTTGTTGTGTGGCTTCAACTTTTGCATCTTCCTGACATTTCTGCAGAAGTCATCTTCCTCTCTGTTCACAACGGCAAGCTGGTCTTTGTACGTTTTATTTATTTATTTTTTTATTTTTATTTATTTATTTTTTTTATTCCTGTCTCTTGTTGCGGACTTTTCTCACTCGTGATGTGGTCTTTGTTTCAGACGATCATGATCTGGCGGTAGAATTCATCATCCTTGCCTCTGCTCTCTTTCCGTGCATGAGGAGTTGACAGACCTGGTCAAGTTTAAGGGATGGAGTCTGAGAGTATGTGTATGTACGCCGTGTGTCATCCACGTATTTTCAGTTCCTTATCATCCTCTGTCTCTCCTCTCCTTTCGCCGTCTCCCGATGTTTTCTCCGTCACATTTTCCTTGACCATACTCTCTCTGCATCCCCACCCCACCCCAACTCTCAAACGAACGGCAGGTTTATATTGTTTTATATCCTTAGGGGCCAAAGATCACTGTCAGTTTGATGTAATGATACCGCGGGTCTGGCGACAGTCCATGTATCCAGCCATTCCCTGAGAGGACAAAACGGTTGTTGCTGTCTGTCCATAAATAAGGTCACTTTTACAACCCAACGTCAGCCACATTTCCAGCGGAATGGTCGCGCCAGAGATCTCATCGTAAGAAATGCCGCACCAGGAGTACCATCTGTCTCGTCCTCTTTATCCTGCCTCCTGTCTTTTCCTATCTCCCCCCCCCCCCCCCCCCCCCCCCCCTCAGCTCCCGCCCCCTTCCCCCCCCCTCCCCCCACGTCCCCCACCCTCCCTTACTGCCTCGCTTTCATCCGAACAGCACTATGAATCATACCCTTTTGCGATCCAGTCTCACCGTCAGTGTGACGTAATATTGCGATGACGCAGATCCCTGGTGCTGCCTTCGGGTTGATCAACCTCCGCCTTTTGCTATTCCCCCCCCCCCCCCCCCCTCCTCTCCCCTTCCATAAATAAATGTTATTTGAACTCTGACGTCAGCATGCGGGCTTCCTTCAGGCGAAGGGAGGGAAGCAAGGAAGAATAAGGTGCAGGAGTGTGTGTGTGTTGGGAGAGGGCGAAGAGGAAGATAGGGAGGGGAAAGCGGGTGAAGAGTGGGAACAGGATTGGGGGGGGGGGGGGGGGGGGGGCTAGGTGGGGAGGGCATACGTGCCTGTTTGTATGTTTGCTTGGTTGTTTTTCTTTTTGAATCAGGGAAAAGTAACTCCGTCTGCCTCTACTCCTTTCTTGGATCTTCTTTCTCTGTCATTTATGTCTGTATGCCCCGCCTCCCGTCCCCCTCCCCCCCCCCCCCGTCCCCCCCCCTCCCCCCGTCCCCCTCCGTCTTTACCACCCTTCCCACCTCCTATACTGCCCTGTTCCTCCCTTCCGTCATCGATATGAGCATAACCACCACACACACACACACACACACACATACACACACACACACACCACCACCCACAGACTGCATTGTTCACTTGTCATCTTTGTCACTGGATCTAACACATCACAAAACACAACACACACACATCCTCACACACACAGAGCTTGCATTGAATCAGCTTCTCTTATTTTCACTTGTGTATTCTGTTTATCTCAACAGCAGTGGACCAGTCTCTTCACCATGCCTTCATTAGAAAAACATCTGCATTTCACACTGTATGTAAACCCCTCATCTCGCTCTGCCAACTATCTGTCTGTCTGTCTGTCTGTCTGTCTCTCAATTCGCTCCTTCTCTCTCTCTCTCTCTCTTCTCTCTCACCCCATTCTCTCTCTCTCTCTCTCTCTCTCTCACAATCTCTCTCTCCTCTCTCTCTCTCTCCACAATCTCTCTCCTCTCTCTCTCTCTCTCTCCACTCTCTCTCTCTCTCTCTCTCTCTCTCTCTCTCTCTCTCTCTCT
>CM065729.1:63836962-63851962 GCA_033310375.1 Conus canariensis
ATGTAGTGTGGAGGAAGAGGCAGAGAAAGGGGGAGATTTAGGAGAGAGTAGAGAGAGAGAGAGAGAGAGAGAGAGAGAGAGAGAGAGAGAGAGAGGGACAAACAAACAGATAGACAGAGATAGATATAGACACAGAGAGAGAGACCGACAGACAGCAGACAGACAGAGAGAAAGAAGGACAAGAGAGAGAGAGAGAGAGAGAGAGAGAGAGAGAGAGGAGAGAGAGAGAGAGAGAGAGGACAAACAAACAGATAGACAGACAGAGATAGATATAGACACAGAGAGAGAGACCGACAGACAGCAGACAGACAGAGAGAAAGAAGGACAAGAGAGAGAGAGAGAGAGAGAGAGAGAGAGAGAGAGAGAGAGAGAGAGAGACGGACAGACAGACAGAAGTACAGACAAACAGACAGACAGACAGAGATAGAGAGAGACAGAGAGAAGGAGAGAGAGAGAGAAGACAGACAGACAGACAGACAGAGACAGAGAGAGACACAGCAAGAGACGAAAATAGAGACAGACAGACAGAAGTACAAACAGACAGACAGACAGAGATAGAAAGAGACAGAGAAAAGGCGAGAGAGAGAGAGAGAGAGAGAGAGAGAGAGAGAGACAGACAGACAGACAGACAGACAGACAGACAGAGACAGACAGACAGACAGACAGACAGACAGAGGCAGAGAGAGACGCAGCGAGAGACGGAAATAGAGACAGAGAGACAGACAAGACAGACAGACAGACAGACAGACAGAGGCATACACACATACGGACAGAAACTGATATAATAGAGACAAAGACAGAGACAGAGGCAGAAACAGAAACAAGAGACCTAGAAAGGGCTGGCTGTAGCAGCGCGGCAGTGGAGACGGACGGCCTGGCCTGGCCAGCCCCTGCCAACCCACAGCAAGTTGACAAGGGTGACAAATGGACAACCTCTAGGGAGCCCACCATGTCGCCAATCAATATACAGGGCCGGTCAGATGGGGGTGCAGGAAAGCCATGGACTAACTGCGTCTTAAAGGGGTTGATACACTGCTGCGACACACGACAGGATTCATTGTCCAAAAGCTAGATTACGGACTAAGCCATCATTAGCGACAGGGAGGGGGGGGGGGGGGGGGGGGCTCTGAATCATCGTTAAGATGTGGATAACAAACATTGCGTCTAAAGGAGTTGATACACTGCTGCGGGTGTCACAGTCACACGGCAGGATTCATTGTCCAAAGCCAGATTACGGACTAAGCCATCATTAGCGACGGGGCTAAGAATCATCGTTAAGAGGTGGATTACAAACATTGTGTCTGATGTGCGTTTTCAAAGAAATTATTATACAAAATCGCAAATTACCTTCTGTATATTCCTACCCCATCATTCAAATATGATCGAACGCACACGAATTCTCGAATAACATGCCCACAGCGAAATTATTGAATGAACTGCTTCATTTTTTTTTTTGTAATTCAAAAGCAATAACGCCACTTTACAAACGAGATACATGTCGTATTAATGTTTAGAGAATACGATGAAAACGATGATTGTTAAGTAATAGAAGAAAGTTCACAGCAATAATGGACTAAATGTTGCAGCTGGATACATGATCTTTCATTTTATCTTATATGCGTGTGTACTGTCGTGCTTTGTAATGTGGTCCAGTTGTTAATTTTGAAACAATTCATTCAGGCGCAAGGGAGATAAAGGGAGTTAACGCAGGTTCCTCATTTTAAGTTCCTCAGTGTTTATAAAATGAATGCACATTAAATTTTGCCCGTAATACTCTTTTAGATATCATCATTCTTGTGCTTATGTTTGCTTGAGAGAAGCAAACAAGATATCTGAATGCATTCATTATTTCAATGATGTTGTCGTCAAATGTCGTGTTTATTTCTTGTGAGATATCCGCCTTTTCTGAAAACGACAGTTGAAAGTTTCTTTCAAATTTACTGCCATGTGACGCTCTTCAGCAAAGCTGTCAAGAACATTTGTATGTTTTTGCAGACCTCTGGCTTTCTCTAAAAATTATTATATGCAAATTGCAGACTAATCGAAATTCTAATCATGATATTTGCTCGTCACATTTTCCCCACTTTCAATATTCTTAATAGCCACGTGATTGATGAGAGAGAGAGAGAGAGAGAGGAGGAAGAGAGAGAGAGAGAGAGAGAGAGAAGAGAGAGAGAGAGAGAGAGAGCTAGTTGCCTCAACATGTCTTCGTGTGAAAGAATGAACAGTGCAAAGATGAAGAACAATAGACATTCAAATAAGCAATAAGTTTATAGTTTTTGTTTTGTTTCATTAAAAAAAAAGTTTGATTTGCTTTTGATAAAAGTACACACACACAGCCCTATATATCTGGATACATCGTGTCACATGCATACAACATGCCGTGGAGTATGCCACGATTAGACGGTACCATGAGCGGATAAAGACACATAAACATGAAAAAGGGCCATAACTGCTGTCGACGAGTGCTCTCTCATTTTTAGATTATTCCCCAGAAGTGTTACCTCGAGTCTGTTCTGAAACTGAGCCCTGTTGTGCAGGGATATCCCCTCTTGTAGACAACATGGCGGTGTTTACTGTGGCGATAGCTGTGCGTGGGATTCAAGAGGAAATGGCATCTGAATTCACATAACGAACAATGCCAACAGGAGACAATACTGTTCTTTCAAAAGTGACCTTGCTTTAAAAAAAAAAACAAACAAACATAAACTTACATCAGCGTGTATATGTGGGAGCCGAGGAAAAGGGCACATTTTCAGCTTTTTTGCATTTTCAGTTTGAGAACTCTGAAAGCTGACTGCAGTTTCAAGTTGTTTCTTGGGAAACAAATCGAACTCGTCGCACTAGTCACATGTGCAACTCAGCAACCCAAGAGCCGCAACATTCCGACAAACATCGTATACAGGTTACTTGCTTGCTTATCTCTCTTTATATGCTTGTGACAGCACAGTTGCAGGTAATATGGAACAGTTTTCCATGTCAAACTACCTACTGTTCCGCATCATCCGATCTGGATTTTACATACGATTCAAACCAATCTTTTTTTGGGGGGGGGGGGGGGGGGGGGGGGGCGTGCTGCCATTCGCTCATCCGTCACAGTTTGAATTGTGATTTTATTTCTACCCCATTCAATGCTCGGGTAAAATCATCAATCCAAATTATCCACAACTTTCTTTACTATGCTGTGGTTACTGGGTTTACTTAAACATTCTAAGTTTGCCCACTTTTCCCATTATGTCAACTGTGCCTCCGTGTATTTGCACTCACTTAGTTTGGCCCGCAAGCCCCTCAAGCTGATGCTGTTGAAAAATGCCACCTCCATACAGCACCGCATGACGTAGAATGGGGATCTGGCCTGTTAGTTTTTCTATTCAATGAGGGTTTGCGTTTACATCGCGTGTGGTAGAAAGGTTTGTTTTTTTTTTAAGTAGGAAAACTATTATTAGTCGAACGACAGATGCACAGCTACGCAGTAAAAAGCTATGAGCAACTGGACGAACTATGAAGTCTGCAGAAACGAGGAAACACGAGAGTACTTCAGACCTACACCAAAAGTGCTTACAGAACAGCACTGTTTTCTTCCCTCCATTTCCACGTAACTCATACAGTTTCTATGCAAGTTCTGTTTTCTCTACAGTAGAAATAAAAGGAACAAGTACCTGTCACTATCATGAAAGCATCGTTAGGAAAGAAACGAATATACTAAAGAACGTGAACCGGCTGTCTTTCAACGGACGTCATCTGACAGTGGTTGCCAGACTATCAGGACAACCCTGAAAAAAAAAAAGGAAAAAAAAAAATGGGTGAGCAAATGATTGGGTCATCTCCATCGTTTCTAGTAGACATTCTTCGCAAAACATTAAGTAACAAACCAGAAGGGTAACTTACGCTTCCATGATGGGGACAGTTATACATCACTTCAATCAAACTCTTGTAAGATTTCCTTTCATTTGGATCAAGCTGAGGTTACCTGCATTGGTGTCCCTTCTTCTGTGTGCTCTATTTTACGATGTTCAATGTTAAAATCTATGCCAGTCCTGAATAAATGTAAATTTAAGATTTTCCCCATGCTTCAGGTTTTTTTCTTTTTTCAGTTTTGCCAGGCGAACTGGTGTCATTCCTTTGGAATCATTAGACAGAGGACGACTTTAGACAAGAAAGACCATGGAGATGGAGGACGACTGTGGAGATGGAAGACGACTATGGAGATGGAGGACGACTATGGAGATGGAGGACGACTATGGAGATGGAGGACGATTATGGAGATGAAGGACGACTATGGAGATGAAGGACGACTATGGAGTAGATGGAGGACGACTATGGAGGTGGAGGACGACTGTGGAGATGGAGGACGACTTTGGAGATGGAGGACGACTATGGATATGAAGGACGACTATGGAGATGGAAAACGATTATGGAAATGAAGGACGACTACGGAGATGATGGACGACTATGGAGATGGAGGACGATTATGGAGATGGAGGACGACTGTGGAGATGAAGGACGACTGTGGAGATGGAGAACGACTGTGGAGATGAAGGACGACTGTGGAGATGGCGACGACTATGGAGATGGAGGACGATTATGGAGATGAAAGAGATAAAGGATGACTTTGGAGATGAAGGACAACTGTGGAGTTGAAGGACGAATGTGGAGATGAAGGACGACTATGGAGACGAAGGGCGACTATGGATACGAAGGCCAGGACGACTATGGAGATGAAGGACGACTATGGAGATGAAGGACGAATGTAGAGATGAAGGACGACTATGGAGACGAAGGCCAGGACGACTATGGAGATGAAGAACGAATGTGGAGATGAAGGACGACTATGGAGATGAATGACGAATGTGGAGATGAAGGACGACTATGGAGACGAAGGCCAGGACGACTATGGAGATGAAGGACGACTATGGAGACGAAGGCCAGGACGACTATGGAGATGAATGACGAATGTGGAGATGAAGGACGACTATGGAGATGAAGGACGACTATGGAGACGAAGGCCAGGACGACTATGGAGATGAAGGACGACTATGGGGATGAAGGACGAATGTGGAGATGAAGGACGACTCTGAAGATGACGGACGACTATGGAGATGAAGGACTACTGTGGAGATGACGGACGATTATGGAGATGGAGGACGATTATGGAGACGGAGGACGACTATAGAGATGGAGGACGACTGTGGAGATGGAGGACGACTATAGAGTACGACTATGGAGATGGAGGACGATCATGGAGATGGAGGACGACTATGGAGATGGAGGACGACTATAGAGATGGAGGACGACTATAGAGATGAGGACGACTATAGAGACTATGCGTAGTGTGGTCTCAAAACGTAGCGGATGTGGTGTAGCGTATATGGACTAGTCCGCACGCACTGACGCCTCCTTGATGAAACTGAAACTGAACTATAGAGACTATGGAGATGGAGGACGACTGTGGAGATAGAAGACGACTATGGAGATGAAGGACGACTATAGAGATGGAGGACGACTATGGAGATGGAGGACGACTATGGAGATGGAGGACGACTACGACTATGGAGATGGAGGACGATTATGGAGATGGAGGACGACTACGACTATGGAGATGGAGGACGACTATAGAGATAGAGGACGACTGTGGAGATGGAGGACGACTGTGGAGATAGAGGGCGACTATGGAGATGGAGGACAACTATAGAGATGGAGGATGACTGTGGAGATGGAGGACGACTGTGGAGATGGAGGACGACTGTGGAGATAGGAGGACAACTGTGGGGCGGGAAGACGACTACAAAGGTGGAGGACGTCTCGACTGCAAATTATTCACCCCTCTTCCCTTTCTAGCTATGAAATGCCCAGAACAAGGGTGTGCTGGCATGAGACCTGCTTGGCTCATGAAGGGATGCCAGAAAGACAGACAGAAACAGCATCAGAAAAAAAAAAGTACACGAAAAGTCATGTCAACGGGAGCTCACACTGCAGCTGAAGAACAAGCAGATGGCCCAAAACAACAACACACAGATAAGCAGTTTAAAGCAGAAGAAGCAGAACGCAAATAATAAAGACAGAAAGATGACGACGACGTTGACGTAAAAGAAGAAGATCACGAAGAAAGGAAGGGGAAAGGACAAAGAAGACGGGAGAAGGGGGGAGGGGGGAGAGGGGGAGGAGGAGGAAGAAGAAGGAGAGGAGGAGGAGGGGAAAGTAGAGGCCTAGAAGAAGAAGAGGAAGAAGAGGAAGAACAAGAACAAGAAGAAGAACAAGAAAAAGCGAATGAACGAATTAATAACAGAATGAATGGATGGATTAAGTGAATGGACGAATCTTCAATGGCTAAAAAATATGGGGTTACTGAAGGTCATTGTCTGCGAAACATGAAAACACGACAACAAAGAAAAGTCAGCATAAAATAAAACAAAAGTGAAAAACACAGAATTAACTGAGCCGTAATGTCAGTTTTGCAATAATAACACTAATGATTTCGTATCTGAAACCTCTGTCTGTCTGTCTGTCTGTCTGTCTCTCATGATTTCGTGTCTGAGACACCTCTCTCTCTCTCTCTCTCTCTCTCTCTCTCTCTCTCTCTCTCTCTTCTCTCTCTCACACACACACACACACACACACACACACACACACACACACACACACACACACCACACACCAATCAGACACAGACACAGACACAGACAGACACAGACACACACACAGACACACACAGACACACAGACACACAGACACACACACACACACACACACACACACACACACACACACACACACACACACACACACACTTCAATTTCATTTGATCACTTGCTCGCTCATCACCTTAATGACTTGTTAGCGTGTTCTATGGGCATTCATTTGTGATAGTGATTGTTTTGTTTTTTGTTTTTCCCGATTTCTGCGAGATGCCAGTCATGCGTGTTAAACAGAAGTGGTCTAATTTGATTTTTTAAATATTGATACAGCCGAAATATTATAAACTGCAAGAGAGATGTTCCATACTTGGCTGCCATTAAAGAAGAAATTTGTTTTGAATAGATCAAAGACTGGTCCGGACGAAATAAGTCTGAGAGATGTATGATATGTTGGGAATGAACTATTGGCATCAAATACTGTCGGCATACGTCGGAAACAAATTTGCGCATAAGAGTTGGAGTGTTATATATATGAAATATGAAAGAAGAGGTACCATTGTAAGATATCTCAATATATCATTCATAGAAGAAGCAAATAGTTGCAGTTTTCTGTAATGAATAAAACTGATTTAGAGTGGATGAGGTGCATTTGCCCGGATAACCAAGCAGTAGTCCAAATGAATGTGAAGAAAAACAGATAAAACACGCACCCCGGATATTCTTCAAGTAAAACTTCATCTTTGACAACTAACACGCACTGTACGATTTTAATTTAATAAGGTTCTGGATTTGTCATGCCAGGAAAAATTTACAATAAAGATGATGAATAAGAATTTGTTTGTGACTTGCATAAAGATATCAACGTTATACGCCGTTTTCATTTTTGTTTCTTTCGTGTCTTGACTGTTGTTGGTGTGCCTATGGTAACAACGACTTTGGTCTATCTGGATAACCAAGCATGTCATTTGAATCGCACCACTCTTCTCTGGTATTACAGTAATCTTCTTCTTCCTTGCGAACGCCTTGGTCTGTACGGGCAGTCCGGCCCTTGTGATGAATAGTGCTGTTTTCTCCAGCTCTTGTAGACTGCCGTAGAGCTTTGTCATTACAGCTGTCTCTGTTGGCCACGCCTCTCTCCTTGGCTGTTCATGTTCTTTAATGGGCGTTGACCTCATTGCTCCGGTGATAATGCGTAGGGCCTGATTTTGGACTGTATCCCGTGTTTGCTGGGTTGTCTTTGAGCAAGTTGACCAGGCTGTGGGGCCATATTCAAGGTGTGGTCTGTCTGAAACCTGGTTGACAGTTTTCAGAATTCTCTCGTCAGCTCCCCAAGTGGTTTCTGCCAACTTGCGTAAAATTGCCATGAATGTAATGAAAAGCGCACTGTAAAGATATATTGTCAGGAAATAAATCAAATGCTGCATTTTGATGAAGTGGGGTTATTTCTGTGGAGGGAAAACAACAGGGGACTGAAAATCGATCCTTGTGGTACGCCTCGTGACCTGTGTCTTTTACAGAAAATAACTCCGCGTAAATATCAGATTGGGTAACAAAGATCCGAAGAGTGATTCAGTATTCTTATCAATGTGTGATTTAAGCTCTTCGTTCTGCTTAGCAATACATCGTGATGTACTCAGTCAAATCATATTGTGAAATTAATGGGGGGGAACCCACCGGATGCCTCTGTTGTCAAGATCTTTTGGCCACGAATGTGCAATTCCCCACAAATCCCTTTAACGTGAACGTTATTTCATAAATCATGGCTGTTCATTTAGTACAGTTCATGTTCCTTGGAAAAAGATAACAAATGATCGTGGATATGACGTTCTAATGATTTTTTAAAAATTGAAAATAGCGGCGAACCTGGTCTATGATTATTCACATCATTTATATTTCCACTTTTCTTTTACCTTTTCTCTTTATTTCCTTGTAGATTCTTCTTGAAAATGATTTTAGTTGAACAAAGATTACAGATATAGTTAGAGAATCTATAATGCATGTAGATGATAGTTTCAATACCTTGGAACTGAGCTTCTCGAAGACATGAACTTTCTTAAGCTGATAGATGTGAAGAATTCGTTTTCATACGCATTGTGTGACTAAAGCTTTGTAAAAAGCCAGAACCAGAGTCAAAAGATGCAGTTTTATATCTATTGCGTTTAGTTTCCTCAAGAATCACAATGTTACTTTGATATCTCGTGTGAACAGTCCTTCTTGGTGTTAGTTAAGTATTGATGAATAGTTTCATACAAAAATCTGAAAGTTAAGCTCGCATAACTGACATCAATCAGTTCGTATAGAGTTCGTTTTTTCCCCTGATTACTGTGAAAGGAATCAGTCAGATTCTGCATGTATTCACATCTCCCCCCCCCCCCCCATATTGTTTTGGGCAATATTTTATCTTATTTGTCTCGTTCATCCAGGGCATAGGACACTGGTGAGGAGGCAGGCGGATTGATGGAGGCCTGAATCAAGATATGTTTATCCACAACTTACAACGTGCCTGACACTCGAGCCAAGCAGTATTCTAGGATTGCCAGCAAAGGATAAGGCACACAAGATTCATGACCACTGAAGAACAACTATCAAGGGACATCACAAGATGCAGCATCAGATCAATCGAGTAGCTGAGAGCTTAAACTTAGGGGAACCACATTCGAGCAACCAGAGAAGAACATCAGGAAAGAGAGAGAGAAGACGCAGGTCCGCAGCCCAACAACGCAGGCCAGATCTACACCTGCCCACAATGCCATAGATCCTGTAGATCACGAATTGGACTAATTAGTCATCAGAGGGCGTGCCGCTCATCCCTGGCGGGAACTTCCCACTAATCTTCGTGAGCGAAAAACTAGCCAATCAATCAATCAATCAATCAATTCAATCACAAAGACGTCTTTCAAAAGGTTTGGGAATCCTCCGCATCTGTATAATCATTCATGCGTGTGATAGCCAGAGTGAAGATCTCACTGAAATCCATGTGAAGTGGTTTTCAAAGGAACTGTCTAAACTAAAATGTTATCACTAAATGAGTTGTCTTCCGTCCCTCTTTGTCAGTAACCCGAACGATATTATGATCACTTACGCCAATGTTACATATCGTGTAACGTTGCTTCTGTTATCGTGTAACAGAAGCAATGTTACACGGATATGTTGGATATATTGGGTCTGTTAGGGTACTAGACTTTAAAGTAACTCTACCCGCGTCGAAGTGTACTGTTGAGGAGGATAATAATTAACAATACTGGACCACATGGGGCAGATCTGTATCTCAAAGTGTCAATGTTTCAGTTTTCAAAATTCATACCACATCCATCATTTCACAGAAATCATCATACAATCTGGGACTGAGGTTACTTTTAGGACGTCTGTATGGAAATCGTGCACGGATCAATTTAGACGTCTTACCGAGTCTGAGTTTGGAGAGACGTTGTCTCCATCTTCTACGGCAAAGATCATTATGAAATTTAGTAAGGAGTGTTACTCAGAACAGAAGAAGAAGGTAAAGGAGGTGGGAAAGGCGGAGAAGGAGAGAGAGAGAGGGACAGAGAGAGAGAGAGAGAGAGAGAGAGAGGAGAGAGAGAGAGAGAGAGAAGAATAAGAAGAAGAAGAAGAAGAAGAAGAAGAAGGATTAGGAGAGGAGAAATAGGAGGGGAAAGAAGAGGGGGAGGAAAAAAGAAGCAGCATCAGCAGAAGAAAGAAAAGAAGGAAGAAGAAGAGGACGAGGTGGAGAAAGAGGAGGAGGAAGAGGAGGACGAGGAGGAGGAGGAGGAGGAAGAAGACGACGACGAGGAAGAGGAAGCGGAGGAGGAGGAGGAGGACCATCATCATCAGCAGCAGGAGAAGGAGAAGAAAGAAGAACGACGAGAACAACTCTGAAGCTTTTGAAGCCCTCTCGAGCAATTTACGGGCAGCGCATATTGCCACATAAAGCTTGAGAGACAAGGGAAGGGTTTAATGGCCACACAAAACATAGCGGGCAGCAAAATGCAAGACGGGCAGTGATATAGATGATGGGCGAGGGAAGATTGCTATCAATTCCACATTCATTCCTCGATGCATTCATGGCGCAATATGTCTCGAATATCCAGAATGTGAGCGGTTAATTGGAAATAGCAGGGAAAACCAATAATGACAGAGAGAGAGAGAGAGAGAGAGAGAGAGAGAGAGAGAGAGAGAGGGGTAGGGGGAAGGAGGGAGAGAGAGAGATTTACTGCTGATGCAGCGATAAAGACAGAGGAGAAGGAAAGCGCAGAAAACATTTATCATCGACCCGAGAGAGAGAGAGAGAGAGAGAGGAGAGAGAGAGAGAGAGAGAGAGAGAGAGAGAGAGAGAGAGAGAGAGATCTACAGCATTTGGCGATTTATCATTTATTGAAAGAATTGAACGGGGTATGGTTTCTTGCTTATATTGTATTGTATTACGCTTTAGTGAAGTGTAATGTATATGTTAGGTACTTAAGTACCTTGCTGTGTCGCGTGAAGTCTTGCAATAGAAATGTAACGCCTTGAGACGTCAAGTGCATTGTAGCAGGTGCGTGCATTTCTCGGGCCTGAGTGACTGACGGCAGGACACATTATGAAAAGGTAGCGTCAAGTAAAGCCCGGTCAGAAAGTCACTGATTAAAAATGAAACCCCAGACCATCATCTGTATCACCCTCATCCTCAGTGGACATAGTGCAGTAAGTCTTAACACTCCGTGGCCCTTCATGCTCTCCTCGTGTGGAGATCTCAGGATGGATTTTCTTCCCACGTCTGTGTCAGTGGTAAGTTTGTGTCAAAATTAATGTGTCAATGGACGTGGTGGCAATCCCATCCATACCTCCCACCCCCATCCCCACCTCACTCCCATCTAGAGAGGGGCATCCTCTCACGCTGGTTGCTCTACTAAGCAAAATGATGATCGTCAGCAGGGAGCTCAGCAGGCGGTGTCCAGAGTGTGTAGGATGCAGGCATCACTGAACACCACGAAAGTGACTTGGCGGCGGCGCGGAGTCACCTCCGACGGGTTTCCTAACGACGACTTGATGTTGATTGTTCCCTGTGGGGATGTCAGTACTGACTGAAGCTGCGACAGGACAAACCTGAGAGTGGCTGATCATGGGGAGCTGGAATGAGTGATGTGTCTCTGTGGCAAAGGAGAGAGAGGTATGGAGGAGACAGAATAATGAAAAGCGAGAGGGGCCGCACGTAAGAGGTTTCATAGTGTTACGTGGTGTATGGTGAATTTCGTCAGTATAACACACTGTCTGGCAAGGTTGAGCAGCACAAGCCATAGAGATAGACAAGCAACCCACTTCACTCTTCCTATCGATATGTGCTGTCGGAAAGTTACGCCCCTTTGCATGCTAAACGGCCAACGTTACGTACAGCGAGCTCGATGTGTTTTAAAGAAAGATGAAACCGTGATGAACTCTAGGAGCAGTAAAACTAAAAGCCCGACAAAGTAAACAAAGAGAGAATAAATAGATAAATCAACACTGTCCAGCAATCGTGTGAAGTGGAGACGCCAGCTTTCGCTTGAACCTCACACTCAGCTGCTAGCGCGGTAAACACCGCCATATTGTCAAACAGCTATCACAGCATGCTTGGCCTCGGTTTTAAAGCGAACATGAAGGAACGCTCCCTAGAATTATCCGAACATGAGACGGTGCGAGTTCGATGGCAGCGAGGGTCTTTTCGTGCGTGTGTTTCCTTATCTACTGACGACAGCAGTTGATGTCATGTAACACCTGTAATATTCGTTTAACTATCAAGCAGAGACATCTCGCTGGTCGCTCTGGGCTCCTTATCGTGAGCTAGGTAGATCTGCAGGCTATGAACTGGATGTTGCTTTATCGCCTCGTCCGAAAGACAAGCACCCTGACCACCATATCATGTTTCATGGAAAGGGGAAGAAGAATAACTGCTTCGATCAAGACTTTGAAAATCTCTCACTTCCTAGGCGAGTGCATCACCCTAACCCACCCCTCAGCCACATAATTCGAGGGTTGACTGCCAGAACCCAGCATCTCACATATAAATATATAAGGAAGATACTGGGTTCTGGCAGTCAACCCTTATATATATAACCCAGTTCTTCATGACTTTTTTTTCACTAAGGGAATGATCAGCCTATCGTGTTTGCTTACTGAGTTCCAAAGCTTGGCGACCTTTTCTTGCTAATGCGCAGTTTTAGTGCCAGCTCTGTCGTTGGCATCCTCGCTAACGACGATTAATGAATCAGCCAGACAGTAATTCGCTTAGCTGGCTGGACGACTAACTGGCCAAAGAGCTCTTTGTTGGCCGTCCCCTGATGACCATTACTGCTCAGTCAATATTCCACCAGTCCCCTGGTGGTGGGAGGGGGGGGGGGAGGTCTGGGGGGGGGGGGGGGGGCTCTTTCAGTGCAAGATGCATTTTCGCGTTCTGGGGGTTCTGAGTTCGAAACTTCCCCTTCTCTGCCACTCTCTTTAACTTACATGTTGTTGTTGTTGTTTTCTCTACTGTCGTGGGCTGTTTTCTCTTTCGCCATTGTAACCACTTGTCCATGTTTGTTCTAGCAAGCTTTGACATTTTTCTTTGTGTTGGGTCATACCTTATTGCCTGCCACTGTGCTGGTGTATTCTGGCCACTAGGTAAGTGACATTGCATACACTGTCCAGAGTGGACACTAACTGTCCGTTCTGCAGTGTCCATTGACCCATAAGGTCCCTCTTCTTATGAACTTGTGGTGGACAAGAATGCTTTTGTTTTTAAATGTATTGTTGGTGTTTTCCATGCTTTTAATTGGTTTGTTACATTTTCTTTTTTGCAAACAGGGGGTAAAAGAAATCAACAGAATGGCCTTGGCTTTTACGGTGCAGTCCTATCCACCTGAAGGATGCAGACAGTGTTTCTGCCCTGCGATCAGTTTATGTACATATGTTGTGTTGTCCGCCTAAAGATGCACACAGTTTTTCTACCAGGAGATTAATTCATGTGTAGAGTCTGTCTGTGTTGTTTCTCTTCCAAAATGGTATGGGGGGGTGGGAGTGGGGGGTGGGGGGGTGGGGGCTTCCTCCTCCCCCAGCTTGATGAAAGTCCCTGTGTGATCCGCTGGCCATTGTAAAAGAATTAGGAGAACCGATAATCAACACACGTATGACGACATCGGCCATACCGCAGACTACATAATACATCCGGACACCAGATTTGTTCCCCTTTCTTTTCCCACCGATGTTATTGTGTCACTGTCAATATTCCCGGTGTAGAACGCTTTTCATTCTTTACTGCCACGAACACTACCATAGCGCTTACAATATCTATCTATCTATCTATCTATCTATCTGTCTGTCTGTCTGTCGGTCTGTCTGTCATTCTATCTATCTATCTATCTATCTATCTATCTATGGCAACAAGGACAACATGCTTATGTGGTTAAAATCGCAATTTTCGACTTTCTTCGCCTTCTTCAGCTTATTGACCTCTTCCCTGAGTGCCAGCGGGGACGGTAGTGAGTTCATAAGAATTCTCACCGATGCCCTTCATTAATCACCAATATACACTACCCCTCGCTTTTTCGAGCAACTGTTCAAAGGTCTTCATTGCCACGTTTTCCATTTAGTTCGATAACTGAAGTTACGACACAGTAAGGTACCTTTAACAAGTATTCAGTCTTCTTTAAAAAGAAATCGGTTTGGTGTTGTTTTTTTTTCTACCAAACTCAAGGGACATCACTCCAGAATGAGAACCTCAACTTGCAAAACGTATCGGATTTCACCGCGCTTTAGAACTATCTCAGATCCAAACCGTGTTCTGACATCACGTAGTCTATCGGTTTCCTATGATGTTAGTTCTTTCAGCGTAAATGGGTAATGTTGTAGGTTGAAGGCGGTGTGTGTGTGTGTGTGTGTGTGTGTGTGTGTGTGTGTGTGTGTGTGTGTGTGTGTGTGTGTGCGTGCGTCCGTGCATGCATGCGTGCGTGTGTGCGTGCGTGCGTGCGTTGCGTGTGTGTGTGTGTGTGTGTGTGTGTGTGTGTGTGTGTGTGTGTGTGTGTGTGTGTGTACGCGCGCGCGCGCGCGAGCGCGCGAGCGCGCGCGTGTGTGTTAGTAGTAGTAATAGTAGTAGTAGAAACGGTTGACGGATATGCTGTAAAAACAGTCACGAACTTGATTTTATAGTAAAAACATCAACGAATAGCAAAATCATTGTTCTCGCTTTTTTCAAAACAGTTTTTACTATGTTGTTAGCTTTTCTGTGCTTTGACACTTGTCCTATTATAGATATTGTTTGTGTCAGTAGCCTCTGTTTTGTGGGCCTAAAGTTAGTCTCTGAGAAGTCATTGCATTATCGTTGACAACTACGCCTATCTTAGGCATCTGATGGACATTAATCCTGCTGTCCACT
>CM065729.1:63884462-63889462 GCA_033310375.1 Conus canariensis
TGTCAAAAATGCACATGTCTGTAATATTTGACCTCTGGCAAATACATATCTGTCGAAAATTCACATGTCTGTAATGTTTGACCTGTGGAGAAGACACATTTGTCGAAAAATCACATGCCTGTAATGTTTGACCTCTGGAGAAGACACATATGTCGAAAATACACATCCTGTGATATGTGACGTCTGAAGACATATTTGTTGAAAATTCACATGTCTGTGATGCGTGACCTCTCTAGGAGACAAACTTGTCGAAAATTCACGTGTGTGGTGACCTCTATCGAAGTTATACTTGTCGAAAGTTCACGTGTGTGACCTCTATAGAAGACATGCTTGTCAAAAAATTCATATGTCTGTAATGCATGACCTCTGAAGAAGACTTGTGTGGAACATTCACATGTCTGTGATGTGTGGCCTCTGTAGACGACATACCTGTCGAAAATTCACTTGTATGATTCAGTAAGCATCACTTTGCACTTTGTTTCATGAGTTGATTTGTATCTGGCGTGCACGTGTTTGTTAGTGTGTACGTGTTTGTTAGTGTGTACGTGTTTGTTAGTGTGTACGTGTTTGTTAGTGTGTACGCAAGATGTGGTTTTGTCTGTGCGTTTGGTTGCTGTTTTGTCTAAACCCGCATCAATCAGTGAGAACTCCGACAGGCGCACAAGAGACTGAAAAAAAAGAGCCTGAAAGGAGAACGTGGGAAACGAGGGTGGAAGGTGGGAGCGAATTTCTTTTCGGTTTGTGCACGATTTTTGTTTAAAAGCATCAACCCATACACACTTCTAATGTATAACGGCACACACATAATCAAGAAAAATTTTGAAAAAAATTAACAAAGCAGCCATAAGCATTTTCTATGGCGGGGTGGGAGCGAATTTCTTTTCGGTTTGTGCACGATTTTTGTTTAAAAGCATCAACCCATACACACTTCTAATGTATAATAGCACGCACATAATCAACAAAAATTTGAAAAAAAAATTAACAAAGCAGCCATATGCATTTTCTTTGGCGGGGTGGGGGATGGGGCGGGGAGGAGATCTACTACAGCACCAACCTTATAACGGAAGGGAAACACACTAACGATAACTGTGGCTGCACGTCAAAAAAATTAGTGTGCCCAAGAAGGCCTTGCTTTAGAAGTCAAATATTTATAGACTGGCGTAATTAGACTGTTTTGAGAAGTTTTGTTGTGTCTGAAAGTTGTTTCTCCTCATGCGACCATCAAGGTACAAGCCAGGTGGTTCCAAGCAGATTAAAATCAAAGGAATGGGACTATTTGGGGGGTTTCCAGCTAACGCAGAGATAGGGTCACGGGTGAGTGCAAAGGCCTGAAATGTGACGTCAACTAAAGGGAAGGTTATGTATGTGCAGATTATATGTGATTTCATCGGTGGAAAACCCCCAAAACAAGGGAAACAATCGGTGGGGAGTTGTTCTTTCGATCAGTTATCAGTTTAATATTAAATGCTAACGCAAAACTTATGCTAGGCCTCAAAACGCTTAGATGGATTATATAGTGGATTATATAGTGGATTATATAGTGGATTATATAGTGATTTAGTGCAAAATCCTGATTGTGGCGTGCGGTCTGTTCTACAATAACTGTTGAGCGTAGGGGTTAACGTGGGGGTAGGGTGGGGGAGGACGTGTGTCGGGGGCGGAAGGGGCAGGGGGTAAAGGGTAAGGGAGATAAGCGGTGAGGTGGGGTGGTAGGGGCAGAGAAGGGGCTGGAGATCAAGGGGAGGGGAAGGAAGAAGGGCAGGTGAGAGGAGGGGGTGGACGGGAGAGGAAAGAAGGGAGGTGGAAGAGGAGGGGTCGGGGGACGGAGGAGAGGAAGAAGGAGGTGGAAGAGGAGGGGTCGGGGACGGAGGGAGAGGAAGAGGGAGGTGGAAGAGGAGGGGTCGGGGGACGGAGGAAGTAGATCTCCAAGACATTGCCTGGCGGGGGGGGGGGGGGGGGGGAGTGATTCGGAAGACAAGGGGAGGGGATGGTTTGGGGAGGGACGGAAGATGATAGCGGAAGTGTTTGGTGCATGTGTGTGTGTTTGTGTGTGTGTGTGTGTGTGTGTGTGTGGTGTGGTGCGTGCGTGCGTGCGTGCGTGCGTGCGTACGTGAGCGCGCGCGCGCGCGTGTGTGTGTGTCTAACAACTGAATTTTTTTTTTTTAAGTCAAATGGACCGATAGCGTTAGTATTGTCTCCCTTTTTCGAGTTGAGAGATGTGATGGCAGTAGTGGGAGAGAGAGAGAGAGAGAGAGAGAGAGAGAGAGAGAGAGAGAGAGAAGAGAGAGAGAAGAGACAGACAGACAGACAGACAGACAGACAGAGACAGACAGAGACAGACAGAGACAGACAGAGACAGACAGAGACAGACAGAGGACAGAAGAGAGAGAAGAGAGAGAGAGAGAGAGGTATGTGTAGTGAGTGAGTGAAGAGAGAGAGAGAGAGAGAGAGAGAGAGAGAGAGAGAGAGAGAGAGAGAGGATGGGGGGGGGGGGGGGTTGTAAAAAACGAAGTGCACTTCACTGAAGCTCTCTGGCCGTGTATAAACAAAACTGTCTCCCTAATGTTGATAAATATGCAGGTCAGTGGGGAGACATTTGAGGAGTTTGACAGCAACACATCGTCAGAGAGAAGAAGCCTCTTTCGTCCAGACCCATCGGCCCTGAACACCTTACACTCTAAGGCGATTCAGCCGCATCCAGGTCATGACTTCTAGGTGTCCTTCCTCATCTGCTGCATGACAGTTCCTTTTCGCATCGCCAGGATTCGAACCTACGACCTTCCGGGATGGTTTCGCGCCTCAAGACCAAGTCGCATCCCCATGACGGATGTCTCACCTACAAAGCTATCTGACACCTCCTCTAAGTTGGGAAATTTAAAGCCCTATGAAATTCAGCTTTGTTCCTTCCTCGACCAGATTCAGCTGGAGTTCTTTTCAGATCTCTCTTCCATTGCCTTTACAGTTCTGGTCCTGTTCTGACCAGAAAAAAAACGAGAACTGTTTCATGAGATCATAGGCAGGTATACACCCTAAGCTCCAACCTTTATGGAACACCAGATACGTCCTCTTTCATTTTGATACAGCAGTAAACTATCATACAACCCCCTCCCCCTCCCCCACTCCCACCCTACGAGTCAATCCACGTGAACAAACAGCCGGTGGTCCACGTCACCTCGCACACACCAGCCAATAAATCACGGCCAGGACTGGACCTCCACTTAACGGGCAATATTTCACGCTGCTCCTCCCCTTCCCCTCACTGATTCTGTTTTGACCCCCGACTGTGTTATTGGGGAAGTTTCCGGTTTCTATGCAACTGTCTGCCCCCCCCCCCCCCCCCCACACACACACACACACACCCGGAGAGACGCTAAGGGTGATTCAGTGAGGACTGATTTCACGCTAGTCTTCCGCTCCGCCACAAAGGGCCGCCTCCCGCGCAGGAGATCAGCTACAAGGGACGTTACTTACGACTCAGGAAGCCCAGTAATGACGTCTACTAGGTTCGAGTCCATAGATACAGATTAGGCCGCACCAAACACAGTATTTGTCTTTGTGACACTCGAAACGGCTCGCTTTGTCTTCGTTTCCCCTGAAGCCGAGCCAACAACCTGAGGCCCCGTCAGGGCTGTCACGTGTGTGGGGAAACAGTCCTATCCCCAAGCAGAACAAACACAAAACATCTAGGATATGCACATGTTTATACAATAAATCCGAAACATGATAGCTAAGCTAGTGATCTTTTTAAGGCAGATACCACTACGTCTTGCTGAAGACGCCGGAGATTTCGCTTGATTTTTCTCTCGCAGCTGAAAGGGGGAAAAAAGCTAAAAAAAAAACAAAAAACAAAACAAAACAAAACAAAAACCAACCAACCAAGCAAACAAAACACAAATAGTAAAATATAATCAACAAAAGTGCAGAAAACCTTAAGGGCAAACGGACTCTGTATAACAGACAGCTGATGTTTACTCTGTACAGCGTTTACATTTTCATAAGTTAATCCGCCGGGTTATTTATTAACCAGAAAAAGCTGACATGACATGTGGATAAACCGTAACTTGCAGGAAAAAAAGAAAGGTGAGACTGTTAGGAACACAGACAGGTGAAGAGGTTGAAGTCAGCAAAGCAGTAGACGACAGCCAAGCAAGAGACTTCCCATGAAGGCAGAGTGAAAAAGCGTGACAGAGAAGAGGATATTTCTACCACAGAACTTCAGAAAGGACAGGGATACAATTGGCCTTGACTAATTCCTCAGCATTTCAAAGAGGGTTAGACTTCGTAGAACATGAGCCGGCAAGTGAAAGAGTGATTAAAGGTAAAGGTAAAAACAAAAACAAAACAGTAGTCAATATGACGAAAGATAATGAAATAGAGTTAGATAAAAGAGGGCATTGCTAGCACAGAACTTCAAAGAGGCAGGGATACAATCCATCCTAATTCCTCGGCATCTCAAAGAGGGTTAGACTTTGTAGAACGCAGGCGGCCAGTGAAAGAGTCGTAAATATAGGGGTCACACACACACACACACACCACACACACACACACACACACACACACACACACGCGCGCGCGCGCGCGCGCGCGCGCACACAGCCACACACACACACACACACACACACACACACACACACACACACACACACACACACACACACACACACACACACACCAGTAGACAATATGACGAAAGATAATAAAACAGAGTTAGATAAAAGGCACAGAACATAGGCACAGAACATCCAGGAGATAAGAATACAGTTAATATTTGAAAGAACCGCTGGCCTCTCCCCGGTGGCGAAATCATATATATATATATATATATGTGTGTGTGTGTGTGTGTGTGTGTGTGTGTGTGTGTGTGTGTGTGTGTGTGTGTGTGTGTGTGTGTGTCTGTGTGTGTGTGAAAAAAAAACTTTTTAGCTCAGAGACTGACAAGTGAAAGCTCCATAAAGACAGAAGAAATGGACGGCAGTGAAATAAAACTATTGTACACAAAT
>CM065729.1:63894462-63896962 GCA_033310375.1 Conus canariensis
TTTGGGGTGAGTGTGTGTGTGTGTGTGTGTGTGTGTGTGTGTGTGTGTGTGTGTGTGTGTGTGTGTGTGTGTGTGCGTGCGCGTGCGTCGTGTGTGTGTGGTGTGTGTGTGTGTGTGTGTGTGTGTGTGTGTGTGTGTGTGTGTGTGTGGTGTGTGCGTGTGTGTGTGTGTGTGTGTGTGTGCGTGGTGTGTGTGTGTGTGTGTGTGGTGTGGTGGCGTGCGTGTGTTGTGTGTGGTGTGTGTGTGTGTGTGTGGTGGTGTGTGCGTGCGTGGGGTGTGCGTGTAGTGGTGCTGTGTGTGTGGTGGTGTGTGTGTGTGTGTCGTGCGTGTGTGTGTGTGTGTGTGTGTGTGTGTGTGTGGTGTGTGTGTGTGTGTGTGTGTGTGTGTGTGTGTGTGTGTGTGTGGTGTGTGTTGTGTGTGTGTGTGGTGGTGTGTGTGGTGTGGTGTGTGTGTGTGTGTGTGTGTGTGTGTGTGCGAGAGAGAGAGAGAGAGAGAGAGAGAGACAGAGACAGAGACAGAGACAGAGACAGAGACAGAGACAGAGCGAAGGAGAGGTGGGTGGGAGAGGAGAGAGTCTCTTTGAGTTTCTTTGAGGGTGAGCGTGTGTGTGTGTGTGTGTGTGTGTGTGTGTGTGTGTGTGTGTGTGTGTGTGTGTGTGTGTGTGTGTGTGTGTGAGAGAGAGAGAGAGAGAGAGAGAGAGAGAGAGAGAGAGAAGACAAGAAAATCCGGTTCATTTACAGCGGAGTGTGAGGAGGGGGAAAGACAGGGATCGATTGTTAAGCTGGAGTATAACAGAAATGCTGTGTTTGTTCAAGAAACGGCTCCATGTAGTCACAGACAGTCAATGAATGGGGACTGGAGGAAAGAGACAGAACACAGAGTGGAAAGGAAGAGCAAGACAAACTAGGAGAAGTGAGAGGAAGGAAGGAGGAGGAGAGAGAGAGAGAGAGAGAAGAAAGAAGGAGAAGGAGGAGAGAGAAGAGAGGGAAACGAAGAAGGAGGAGAAAGAAAGAAAAGAGGAGAGAGGAGAAGAGAGGAGACAGACGAAGTCAGACGAAGGAGAAGTAAGGAAAAAGAAGGAAAGCAGAGGAAGAAGGAAAAGGAGGAGGAGAAAGAAGCTGAAGAAAGAAAGACAGAAGAAGAAGCAGGGACAAGAAGAAAAAGAAGAAAGAAGAGAAAACGGAGAAGAAAAAAAAAGAGAGAAGGGGTTTGGATGAGGAAGCCAAGACAGGGTGGAGAGAACGAGGAGAAGGACGAGGAGAAAGGAGCACGAAATAGGAGAAAGAGAGAGGAAAAGACAAGAGGAGAAAGAAGGAGGAAGAAACAAGGAGAAGAAGGGAGAAGGAAGAGACAAGAGGAGGAAGAAGGAGGAAGAAACAAGGAGAAGAAGGAGAAGGAAGAGACAAGAGGAGGAAGAAGGAGGAAGAAAACAAGGAGAAGAAGGAGAAGGAAGAGACAAGAGGAGGAAGAAAAAAAACAAGAGACAAGATAAGGGAGATGAAGGAGAAAGAGAGAAGAGGAATAAGAAGGAGAAGGAGACGAGAGGAAGAAAAAGAAGGAAGTAAAGACGACAAGAGGAGGAAGAAGAAGGAAGACACGAGAACAGGAAGAAGGAGGAAAAGACACGAGGAGGCAGAAGAAGAAGGAAGAGATAAGAGAAGGAAGAGAGAGAGAAAGGAACAAGAGGAGGAAGAAGAAGGAGGAGGAAGAAACGAGAGGAGAAGGAAAAATAGACAGAGACAAGAGGAGGGAGAAACAAGACGAGGAGGTAGAAGAGACAGAGACAAGAGGAGGAAGAAACAAGACGAGGAGGCAGAAAGAGACAGAGACAAGAGGAGAAAGAAAGAAGACGAGGAGGTAGAAAGAGACAGAGACAAGAGGAGGAAGAAGAAGGAGGAGGAACAAACAAGATGAGGAGGCAGAAAGAGACAGAGACAAGAGGAGGAAGAAACAAGACGAGGAGGTAGAAAGAGACAGAGACAAGAGGAGGAAGAAAAAGGAGGAGGAAGCGACGACAGGAGAAAGGAGGAGGACGGGGACGAGAGGAGGAAGAAGAAGGAGGAGGAAGAGACAAAAGGAGCATGACGAACAAAGAAGAGACAGACATTAAGAACACAGAGGAGAAAGACACAAGATGAAAAAGGAGAAGGAAGCGACGAAAAGGTGAAAGGAGGAGGAAGGGACAAGAGGAGGAAGAAAAACAAAGAAGAGACATTAGGAAGAAGAAGAAGAAGAAGAAGAAGAAGAAGAAGAAGAAGAAGAAGAAGAAGAAGAAGAAGAAGAAGAAGAAGAAGAAGAAGAAGAAGAAGAAGAAGAAGAAGAAGAAAAAGAAGAAGAAGAACAAAGAAGAAGAAGAACAAAGAAGAAGAAGAAGAAAGAAGAAAGAAGAAGAAGAAGAAGGAACAACAGAAGGAAGACGAAAGAAGGAAGAGACAAGACATGCTACAGAAAGCCAGTTCAAAGAGGAAAGGTTCCACAATCTTCCATGGCAAAGGTTCCA
>CM065729.1:63909462-63911962 GCA_033310375.1 Conus canariensis
CGTGCGTGTGTGTGTGCGTGTGTGTCGTTGTCGGTTTAATGTCCTTCCACTATAGTGATTCAGACAGTTTATGTGTGGGTGAATGAAGTATGCAAGTGATGAAGTGTATTATTCCATTAACGATAGAATATGACATCCCCTCCCTCCCCCCCCCCCCCTCATCCCCATCCCTCTTCCACCTTGACAATTTTAAGTGAGAAGTGATAAGATCTAGAGATAAGGACCAATTGAACTATTTAACAAACACTTACAAACTGAGTCAAGAACAGAGTAATTGTTTAAAATATAGGGTAAAGGCAATGAAGTCGATCCATCAGTGTAACCATCAATACCCGAGTGTCTTAGGAGCTCTCTTGCTCTTGGGCATTGAATCAGCAAATGACTGACATTTAAGGATTTCCCACACATACATTTAACATGATGACAATATTTTGTTTACAACGCGTTCAAACGGAATCTGTGGATTAAGCTTTCAATCTCCCTAGACGAGGAGGAGACTTGTTTGAACGTTTTCCCATTGTACCCATCACTACATTGTATACAATTGTGATAATATTGAATGTCTGAGTTCATCAGTGAGGTTTCAACTTTTTCTCTTGACGTTGAATTTATAATTGAAAAAACATTCATTCAAATCTAAGGGAACTTTGAATGGTATTGCGTAATTGACATTTTGAGCTGCTTTTCGTGCAAGTTGATCTACGCGCTCGTTGGATACTATACCGCAATGAGAGGGGATCCAACAAAAAGTGACAGTAATGCCTTGCATGGATAAAAGGTGAATAATGTGATGAATTTCAAATATCATATCAAGTCGGATTGAAGGACCTATTAAAACGATTTAAGTATAGCAAGTAATTCGGCACTGAATATCAATAACTGTTTACCAAGATAGAAGAGCTTTTGTACTTTGAGGCTAGGGATTATGAAGGCTGCTCCCGTGTTATTATTTTCTAGCACTGAGCCATCTGTAAAAATTTTCAAATGATGATTGTACTTAGTTTCTAAATGAGAGTAAACAGATGTTCTTAAGATATGTGGACAATCCTTTTTAATTCTAACTGCTGTCCCTACCAATCACAGGGCAGTCAAGGAGAATTACGACAGCTGTCTCTACCAATCAAAGAGTAGTCCAGGGGAATGCCAGCACCTCTCCCTACTAATCACTGAGCAGTATTGGAGAATGCCGACAGCTCTCCCTACCAATCATGGAGCAGTATAGGGGAATGCCGACACCTCTCCCTACCAATCATAGAGTAGTATAGGGGAACGCCGACACCTCTCCCTACCAATCATAGAGCAGTATAGGGGAATGCCGACACCTCTCCCTACCAGTCATAGAGCAGTATAGGGGAATGCCGACACCTCTCCCTACCAGTCATAGAGCAGTATAGGGGAATGCCGACACCTCTCCCTACCAGTCATAGAGCAGTATAGGGGAATGCCGACACCTCTCCCTACCAGTCACAGAGCAGTATAGGGGAATGCCGACACCTCTCCCTACCAGTCATACAGCAGTTTAGGGGAATGCCGACAGTTTCTCTCTACCAGTAACAGAATAGTATAGGGGAATGCCGATACCTATCTCTACGAATCACAAAGCAGTCTTCGAGAATCATGCTAATCACATAACCAGACAAACCCATTCACGTGAATTCGCAGAGAGAGAGAGAGAGAGAGAGAGAGAGAGAGAGAGAGAGAGAGAGAGAGAGAAGAGAGAGAGAGAGAGAGAGAGAGAGAGAAAAATTCAGTCTCGTCTCTGATTCAGCTTTTTCTCTGTTTAAAATCCACTTAACTTTCCATACAAAAAAAAACAAAAACATAAATGTGGTCTTTATGGGCTGACGTTTATCTGATTTCTTCTCAACCATCCATCCCACCCCTACCCCCTAACACCCCCCCCCCCACCCGCCCACCCACCCCAACCCCCTACACCTGAATTAGTACCGTCCTCTAGCTTGGCAGATAAAGTGAAGGTATTTCCACGCCCTGGCCACGCAACAATCAAGAACAGTAACTACACACTCCCAATCTAAGACAAGGGCAGATCATTCCGATCCAACAGGCTACACGCCACAATGAGGATTTGGCAGTAAAACACTATATGATCCATGTAAGCGTTTTGAGGCCTACCACAAATGTGAGCCAGCATTTAACGTTAAACTGATAATTGATCAAAAGGACAACTCCCCACCGATTATTTCCCTTGTTTGTTTGGCTGGTTGGTTGCTTGCTTTTTTTTCTCTTTGTTTTTGAAGGGGGTGGGGGTACACCGATGAAATTACAATCTTCAAATACATGACCTTCCCCTTTAGTTGACGTCATATTTCAGGTCTTTACACTCCCCCGTGACCCTATCTTTGCGCCAGCTGGTTCCTTCCAAATAGTCCCATTCCTTTGATTCTAATCTGTCTGCTTGGAACCACCTGGCTTGTACCTTGATGCCCACATGAAAGAAAATGAGGAGGACCAACTTTCGGACATAATGGAAATTCCTAAA
>CM065729.1:63936962-63941962 GCA_033310375.1 Conus canariensis
AGAGAGAGAGAGAGAGAGAGAGGAAATAAAAAAAAAGTGAATAATAAAAAAAACATATAAGAGAGTAAAACAAATCAAAGTAACAGATAACACAAATTAGAGACACACGTACGTTCTTTATATCTATCTAAGCAGTAGGGGTGAGGGTGGGGGGGGGGGGGGGTGGTGGGGGGTGGTGGAAACTGGAGCAGGCAGAAATCATGATCCGTCGTTGAGACAAGCACTTCCTCATTGATTTAAAGAGGTAAAAAAACAACAACTGGGGAAGGCATGAAGAACACAGATATATATATATATATATATATTTGTTAAAAAAATATTTTTAAAATGAAGTGGTAAAATCTACAAGCTTGTTTCTAGCTTTGCTATCTTCAGGATGTCTTTTGGAGCACGCCAACGGTCTTTTATGGCGTGCGGGACTTGATTTCAACTCTGTGTGTGCAGGCGGATCTCATTTGCTGCACGTGCGGCCTGTGGTTCTTATTGGGGCCTGTTCAGGTGGGATGTGCTAGCAAAGATTTCCACTTGTGCCTGCAATTGTTTACAATTTCTACTTTTGTGTTCAGAGTTGCTAAGTGTGGTTTGCATAATATTAACCATTTTTCTGTGGAGCATAGATTGCATCTTTTTGAAATATTGTTGTATGGTGCTGCTCTTTTTATGATTTTCCATGATATGTTGTAGTCTATTTTTTTATCTTTGAGTCTCCAGATGTATTTGCTCAGCTCTGTTTGATTTTTGTATTTTTCATTTTTGAATGACTGTTTATGGTTTGCGTATCTGGTTTTGAAAGTGTTTTCAGTAATCCCTACATATGTTTCATCTTCATTTTCTGATGTTACCGTAGCTTGGTATACAATGTTGCTGTGAAGACATTTATTGCTCAGGGGCACTGTTCTTTTTTAGTGCAGTTGCAAGATGTCCTTTCGGCACCCTTCTCTTTTATGTTGCTTTTCATTTTGTTAGATGAATCAATCATGTTTTTGAGGTTGGGCATACATGAGTATGACAGTTTAATGGTGTTTTTGTTGAATATTTTGGACAGTTTGTGTTCTTTTGGGAATGATGTTGCTAAGATTTTAAAGAATTCTTTTCCTACATTTGTTTTTACTTGTCCATCGTATGGTGGGTTGTACCATATGATCTTTCTTTTCCTATTTTTCTTAATTCTGTTCGTGTTGTTGTCTGGACTGTATTGTAGTTTGTAATTGTAACCACTTTTTTGTAATGCTTCTTGATATTCTGTTGCTGCATCATTGAATGCGTTTTCATTGCATGACAGGTTGGATAGTCTCTTGTTTATACCATTGGGTATTGTTTTTAGTATAGATGGTGGGTGGTTGCTTTTGGTGTTTACGTAGACTGGTATGTCATTGGGTTTTTTGTATGGTTTGTACACATGGTCGTTGAGGTCTAATGTTATGTCTAGGTAATTCACTACTTTTTTGTTTGCTTCTATTGTGATTTTTAAGTTGTGGTTTTTAAAGATTTTACATAATTCTTTTTTCTTGTTTTCAATGGTTCTTGGATTATTGTTTAATGCAGCGAGGCCGTCATCTCTGTATAAACCGGCCTGTTTTCCAAGTTGTTTTTGGATGTTGGATAGCATGAATAGTCCGACTAGTTCACATGTTTCGGCACCATCATACGATCCCATGGTTACATCAAATGTGGAGTTTTTGCTCGTTTTTTTAATCCAAGTTTCATTTCTGCTATGGAGTAAGGTTTTTTTTGGTGTGGAAAATAATCTCCATTTCTGACTCTGTTATATTTGTGTATTTGTTGGCAAATTTCAAAGCTTTGTTGAGTAGTTCTTCATCTATGGATGGATAGAAGTCTACTATGTCAAATGTAATGAACATTGTATTTCTCTGTTTGTTGAGTTTCTTAAACCATTGTATGACTTCATAGCTGTTTTTCCAAAGGTTGTATTCGGTGTTTGATTTTATATCTTCTATAGCCTTTTCCAAAATTCTCTTGCTTATTTTGCCCAGTTCGGATTTAGATGGGTTTATTAGTCTACATGTTGGGTTGTTTTGGAAGTTAGGCTTGTGGTCTTTAAGTGTTATGAAGGCCTCCTTTGTTGCTGTTGTCTCTACCCTATCACTTAACTCCATGCGATGTGCAAGCTCTTTTTCTTTTTTGCGGATGTTGCTATGTGTAGTTTTATCAGCTTTCTTGTAGTTTTTCTGGATGTTTTTGTTTAAGAGTTGAGAGTATTCGTTTGGTTCCATTTTGTAAAAATTGCTCGTTTTGTCAGCCTTTACGAATATCTTTTTATCATTTTGGATTTGTTTTATATCATTTGCTAGTGATGTTTGAAAGTTGTTATTTGATTTTTTGAATTTAATATTGGCTATCAGTCCCTTCATTTTGTCTTCAAAAGGTTTCATTTCATCTATTGTTGGAGGTGATCGCCATGATTTGAATCCATATGTATTTTTGTCTTCATTCTTTGCATTTGGGTTTAGGAAGAAGAACGCCTTCCATCTCATGTTGCGCACAAATTTCTCGGTTTGTTCTATCAGTTTTTTAGTGTAAGTTTGTGGGTTTGAAAATGGTATGTTTTTAGTAGATTGCCTAAAGTTGATTTTCTCCATTTCAGATTTTGTCAGACCACAGTGCTCAACTTGAGGAGCGATTATTATGAACAATATAAAAAAGTTCTTAAAAAATCTGAATGTACGTATATACTCAATTATAAACAATATATATATATATATATATATATATATATATATATATATATATAGAGAGAGAGAGAGAGAGAGAGAGAGAGAGAGAGTTATGGACTGTGGTGTACGTGTCTCTATTTGATGCCTAGAGCGCAGACACAATCAGCCGTGTCTCCCTGATGAGTCCCATCCAGCGGACGAAAGGCCTAGGAGCAGGCAATACCAATAGATCTGCCTTCGAGAGGGATTGCGATGGTTCCCTCATGCAACTAATGAAGGGTTTTCGTATCTATAATATATTTTCTTAATTTTATGTTCCATTTTCTTCACCTTCAACCCCCCCCCCCCCCCCTTATCTTTATTTTATATTTTAGTTCAAATCTTTGCCAAGTCATCACCATAGCCTGCACTTGTTTTCCTCACTTCTTAATTGTTCGGCATTATATATATTATATAAAGATTGTCCCCTACATTTTCTACTGCTTGCATAATGTTTTTAGTTTTTCAGCAACTTTTTTTCCTCTCCACACTTTCGTTTTCTTTTATTTACTACCTTTCGCTGGCTGCTTTGGGGGTGCTGTTGGATTCTTTTTTGAACCCTTGGTGGTGAGAACACCACAGAATTACGGACTGTGGTGTGTCTCTATTTGACGCCAAGAGCACAGACACAATCAGCCGTGTCTCCCTGATGAGTCCGATCCAGCGGACGAAAGGCCTTGGAGCAGGCAATACATGTAGATCTGCCTTCGAGAGGGATTGCGATGGTTCCCTCATGCAACTAGTGAAAGGTTTTCATTTTCATAATATATATTTTCCCATTTTCTTCATCTTCAATTTTTTTAATTTCGAATATTTGCCAAGTCATTATTATAATGATGGAAGAATTGTTAACCTGCACTTGTTTTCCCCCACTACTTAATTGTTCAGCATTATATATATATATATATATATATATATATATATATATATAATATATATATAGGAAGACGACATCAGAGCTGGAATTCTCATAGCCTTCTCAAAGCAGCATCGCCATCCTCCGTCACTCTGTAGGGGGTCACTGGGCACCAGCTCACTGAAGAACACTTCACCACGCTCCTCCAGGTTCTGTCGGTTAAGCTGTGTCCCATGGCCTAGTTCTCTGTGCAGTCTTTTTCCCTGGGTCCACTATGCAATGTTGTCAGTCCCATAGAGCTTTTCCCTCATCGGTGTGTTGGCAGGCCAGGTCTCTGCCCTTAGCTTTTCGTGTGTGGGACAGTCCTGCAGGAAGCGTTCCACTGTCATTGGGGCTGTACGTTCGGGCAACTTGAAAACTCGCCAATGCGGAATTTTGTGAGCATTTGGTGGTGTCTCAGTCTGGAATGCCCTGTCCTCAGTCTTACACATCTAAAAACCTGTCTTTGTGTTGTCGTTGTCTAAGATTTGTTTCGCTGTCCTCACTCTGTCGTACGATCCAGTTTTTCTTTGCGTTCTTCATTTCTGAACTGATTCTCTTGTGTATTGCACTGTATCCCCCCCCACCCCCACCCCTCAGTCTTCTTGAGCGGTTTTGTTGTTGTTGTTGTTACTGTTGTTTTTGTTGTTGTTGTTGTTGTTGTTGTACCCTGGCCATGGATCATCCGAACAGCCGAAGTACTTGAACACTATGGTACAAATGCATCAGCTAGGGATGAGAACATGACGTGTGTGACCGTTTTTGATTACCTACTCCCCCCCCGTCCCCCATGTGGGCAGCCACACTCCGAGTTCGAGGGATTTTGGAGACTGAGAATGTTATGCTAGGAGCTTGTCACGACTGAAGACAGTCCTCGCATAACTATGCAGAGCATAGCAACATTTTGATGTAGCCTTGGTGTTCTAGCCTAGATCAGTTGGTCTGACACAGCCTTAAGCCAGGGCGTCGAGCGGTTCTCAAGCTCCTGTGCCATACATGTCCAGCATGGTGCTTGAGATCCACGATGTCCATTTCCGTCTGCTCATTCGACAGACTTCTGGAACTGTTTCGGTCGTCACCTGGTTGAATCGGTTGTTGTGAAGGCTTCAAGGACTTATTTTAAGAGAAATAGTGGGGCGAATTTTCTTCCTTTAGTTGCTTGGAATTCTTCAGCAATGTCGGGGATCTTTTAAGTTTGTCACAACTGTATTTGAAACGGCTGTTTTGCTTTGCTTTGTTTTGTGCGTGCGTGCGTGCGTGCGTGCGTGCGTGCGTGCGTGCGCGCGTGTGTGTGTGCGTGCGTGCGTGCGTGCGTGTGTGTGTGTGTGTGTGTGTGTGTGTGTGTGTGTGTGTGTGTGTGTGTGTGTGTGTGTGTTGACTCTCCTCGTGCA
>CM065729.1:63949462-63951962 GCA_033310375.1 Conus canariensis
CTCTCTCTCTCTCACTCTCACTCTCTCTCTCTCTCTTTCTCTCAAACACGCGAGCAGCAAGGCGTGTAACATAGATATTATAGTAACAATCGCTGAGCAAAAAAACAAAAACAAACAAACAAACAAAAAAACCGATCCTTCTCCCCAAATGCCATCATCATTGCCCGTTTTTTTCCGGAACCAGACGAAGAGTATGATAATATATCCGGCATCAACTTCGTGCAGGAGGAAGTCTCTGGAACAATGGTGATAGGTACGTGAAGATTCTGTCTGGCATTAATGTCTGAGTGACGACCAGCAGGGCCGGCACGAAGAGGGAGGGGGAGGATGATGATGATGGGGGAATTACCACACCCCCCCTCCCCACCTTCCCTTCATTCCCTTCCCTCTGTCATCGACATTGAACAGATTAGTTTCGGCGACTTCTCACTCCATACAGCGGACGTATGTACGGTTCTCACAGAATATCATAGTTTTCTTCTTTTTTTTTTTCCTTTTCATTAGATGGGTAAGGGTAGGCGGTGGTGGTGGTGATGATTTTCCCAAGAGACCATAATTAAGTCGGGTGGCCTTTTTTTTTCATTAGATGGGTAAGGGAAGGGGGGGATGGTGATGATTCTCCCAAGAGACCATAACTAATTACGTCGCGTGGCCTTTTTTTTTTTTTTTTTTAAGGAGAGAAAGAGATTGAAACGTCATTGAAGGACTAGAATAGCAACCAGTGAAGTTCTATTTATCATGAAAGGAGCTACAAGGTGGCCCCTGATGTAGAAAAGACCGTTGTGTGTTGCGTTATGGTCTGTTCGGTTGTCTCCCGTTGCCGTGCTCTTGGTAACAGCTTTGCCGTGTAACCTGGGTCTCTCTCTCTCTCTCTCTCTCTCTCTCTCTCTCTCTCTCTCTCTCTCTCTCTCTCTCTCTCTCTCTCTCTCCCACACACACACACACACACACACACACACACACACACACATACACACTTCGTATTTATATTTCCAGTTTGTAATCTTCTGGTACTTTGTGCAAATATTTTATGTTTGTAATATTTTAGTGCTTTGTATTTATATTTCATGGTTATAATCTTTCAGTACTTGGTATTTATATTTCATGTCTGTAATTGTTTAGCATGTTGTATTTACATTTCATGTATGCAACCTTCTTGTACCTGTATTCGTATTTCATGTTTGTACTCTCAGTATTTTGTATTTATATTTCATGTTTCTAATTTTATAAAGAAGTAATCTATATCGCCTATGAAAAACAAACAAACGAAAAAAGGTTTTGCTATAGAAACAATAACTTCCTCGTTGTCATGGGTTCCTGGACGTGCGCTGATCACAGATTGGAGACAGAGCCACGACTCATGGCACCCTCCAAAAGACCAGCTCTCAGACCATTAACAGTCGATTTTTTTTTTTTAAAGAAATGAACATAAAATATCGCGAGACTGGAACCGCGAACCCCGGGTTCTCTCCCATCTCACGCCATCGCCATCGCATTTACTCACTAGTCCCCCTTTCCACATTGTCTCCCTTGAAAGAGCAGCTGGGGGCCGGAATAGCCCAGTGGTAGAGCGCCGGACTCGTAATCTTAGTGATCCTGGGGTTGGGGGGTTGAGTCTCCGCCAGGCCGTTTCGGTACAGGGGGGATTTTTCCCTCGGAGATATTAATATTAGTTCTGACTCCATTTCCCATACAGTCCTTCGGATGAGACCATAAACCGAGGTTCTGTGTGTGAACGCACGCATAACATCTTGCGCACACGTAAAATCCCATCACCAACTTTCGGAAGAGAAGGCCAGTTTGGCCGTTGGTATGGATGACACGTTACACATAGCATGCACCTTCCCCGAAGTTAGAGTATGGCTGCCTTAATGGCGGGATACAAAAAAAAAAAAAAAAATGGGATGCCATGCTCTCAACATCCCATGACTGGAAATCTTGTTTTGCATACGCACACAAGATACAGGATATAAAACTCCAGTGGTTTCAGCTAAAAATAATACATAGATGTCTGTGTACAAATATCATATTAAAGGAAATTGGTGTAAAAAATAATGATAGATGTGACTTTTGTGGAGAGTATAAAGATAGTATTGATCATGTGTTCTGGAATTGTCATTATGTACAATTATTCTGGAATAATCTCACTGATTTAATGAAAGAAAGATGTATGAATGCACAAAATGTGCGGCTAACAGAGTCACTGATACTATTTGGTAATGATGCAGCAATTTCTAGTGATGTAATCTTTTATTTTATAATTCTCTTTGCAAAATACTATATATACACTTGTAAAGTACAAAACAGTCTACCACAAGTAAGTGCATTTATAAGGAAACTAAGGAATCGGTATAAAATTGAAGAACACATCGCATACTTAAAATTAAATCATGTAGATTTCACTGTGAAATGGTCAATGTACAAACCATTATTTGTTAATGATTAACTATTTAAACATCGCTCGATCTGTATCCTATGACCCATGTTCACAGATTTAAAT
>CM065729.1:63976962-63979462 GCA_033310375.1 Conus canariensis
TGCGAGCGTGCGTGCGTGCGTCTCTGTGTCTCTGTCTTTTTATCTATCTGTCTGTGTCTGCGTGCAATGAAGTGCGACATTTTCGATTTTACTTTGAAGTTGTTGCTGACGTCACCCTACCCAGCCCTCCTTTCCTTCCTCCCCTACTCTCTCTCTCTCTCTCTCTCTCTCTCTCTCCCTCCCTCCTCTCTCCCTCCCTCTCTCTCTCTCCCTCTCTCTCTCTCTCTCCCCCCTCTCTCTCTCCTCTCTCTCTCTCTGTCTCTCTCCATTCTCTCTCTCTCTCTCTCTCCTCCTCTCTCTCTCTCTCCCTCTCCCTCTCTCTCTCTCCCTCTCTCCCTCTCCCTCTCTCTCTCTCTCTCCCCCCCCCTCTCTCTCTCTCTCTCTCTCTCTCTCTCTCTCTCTCTCTTGGGGGAAGTGAGAAAGATGGCGGAATATTGAACAGTTTCTATGTGGTGCCCCGTCCTTCAACATCGGTTTGTGGCGTCTTCAGCCAACAACAAAAAGTGTGACAGTGAAGCATCCTTCAGCACCATGAATGACAGAGACTGACAGCATGATGGATTGAGTTTTGTGGAGGGGGCCGGAATAGCTCAGTGGTAGAGCGCTCGACTCGTAGTAATCTTGGTGATCCTGGGGTTGCCAGTTCCAATCTCCGCATGCCCGTTTCGGTACAGGGGGATTTTTCCCTCGGAGTTAACATTGGCTCTGACTTTTCGAACGCACGCACAACATCTTGCACACACGTAAAATCCCATCACCGACTTTCGGAAAAGAAGGCCAGTTTGGCCGTTGGTATGGATGACACGGTACATATAGCATGCACCTTCCCCGAAGTTGGAGTATGGCTGCCTTAATGGCGGGATAAAAAAAACACGGTCATACACACCAAAGTCCACTCCCTTTGTTGGGTAGATGGGATTAATCCTTGCCTGTCTATACAGGGAGTGTCCTCAGGAGTATCAGCCTGCATCTATACAAGGAGTGTCCTCAGGAGTATCAGCCTGCGTACGCGGAGAGAAAGGAAAGAAAGAAGCGTGTGAAGAAGTAGAATTGGCCATTTTCATGTGTCAAGGTGTGTCATGATCTAAACCAAACTAAAATTGGCATTTTCATGTGTCAGGTGTGTCAACTGATCTAAAACCAAACTAAAATTGGCCATTTTCATGTGTCAAGGTGTGTCAACTGATCTAAAACCAAACTAAAATTGGCCATTTTCATGTGTCAAGGTGTGTCAACTGATCTAAAACCAACTAAAATTGGCCATTTTCATGTGTCAAGGTGTTCAACTGATCTAAAACCAAACTAAAATTGGCCATTTTCATGTGTCAAGGTGTGTCAGCTGAGCCCAAACCAAACTAAAATTGGCCATTTTCATGTGCCAAGATGTGTCAGCTGAGCCCAAACCAAACTAAAATTGGCCATTTTCATGTGTCAAGGTGTGTCAGCTGAGCCCAAACCAAACTAAAATTGGCCATTTTCATGTGCCAAGATGTGTCAGCTGAGCCCAAACCAAACTAAAATTGGCCATTTTCATGTGTCAAGGTGTCAGCTGAGCCCAACCAAACTGTGTCAGCGGCTGATGTTTTCATCTCAATTCTTACGCTGCTGCCATAGCTGTCACTGATCAATTGATGACAAACGTCTTCACTGTCGTGTCTGTCTGCCAGTGAGTCATCATCGTCCATGTCTTCAACAGAAATATTAACTCTCCTCACTCAGCTCCAGGTGTGACGGTGCCACGTGTGATGGCACTGTGTCCTGACAGCCTGTGTGTCCTGCACGGGCCACTCGTGACCAAGTCAAGTGCCGACAACTCTTTGCATGTTTTATGCGGCTGGGGTTGTTGAGATGTATTCTGCTATCTACACTTAACAATAAATTTGGACAAAAAAAAACTGACATCAATGTTGTTCCCGTAAAGGCGAACACCTTGCAAGCAAACTGAATCTGGTTGAATTTGAAAAGTTATTAATAAAACATTGCTAAAAAAAAAAAAACGTAAACAAACGAATCACAAGAAAAAACAGGACATGTTTCGACCTCTTAGGTCTTCTTTAGGCAAGATACAGTACAACAAATATGAAGATCGAGCAATCACTTATCTTCATCCAATTCGGCACAAGATAGGCGTTGAATCGACGCTCGTTCATTTTCGTTGTCCTGAGTGTTAAGTATCTTGCCTGAAGAAGACCTAAGAGGTCGAAACGCGTCGTGTTTTGTCTTGTGATTCGTTTGTCTACGTTGTTTTTTTTTTGGCGGTGTTCTATCGACAACTTTTCAAATGTGTTTAGATATCCGCCCGCAGTCGCCTCCCTTTCCGACTAGATCTAATTCTGGTTGTATGGCGATGGAAAGGTCAAGGTAACGAACAGGTATGAATCAGAAAACCAAGCTCCACGTTGGGCAGGGTGGTCAGAAGTAGTTTGAAAGGCCACACAGGCAGGGATCGAAATTCCTCGTACAATGAGAAGATTGAACTCTATGGATCCTTCTCTCTGGT
>CM065729.1:63991962-63994462 GCA_033310375.1 Conus canariensis
TTGTTGTTGTTGTTGTTGTGTATTTTTGTATCTTAGCGAGAAACATGAAGAATTTACGACCGACCTCAATTATATTACGGACAGGTTTCGCTGCCAACAATGTATAGAGTCAAAAACAACAACAACAACAACAACAACAACAACAACAACAAAAACCATGAGTTAACGCAAACTGGAGTTCAGCTAGACTTTAATTTCACTAACATACAGGGTCTACTTATACCTCCACACATTATTATCCGGGCAAGTAAAGGAGCTAAACCCTAACTGGAATTTCAACGTGTGTGTATGTATGTGTGTGTGTGTGTGTGTGTGTGTGTGTGTGTGTTGTGTGTGTGTGTGTGTGTGTGTGTGTGTGTGTGTGTGTGTGTGTGTGTGTGTGTGTGTGTTCGTTCGTTCTTTAATTTAACGTCTATCCACCTAACAGTGATCTTAGACAGTATGTAAGTGTTATGTGTGTGTGCATGTGGTGTTTTGGGGTGTGTGCATGCGAACGGTTGGTGTTGATTTTGGGCGTACGTAGGTATGTAATGCAATTAGGCCTAGATAAAAAAAAAAAAAAAAAGCCACCACATAACTGAATCCAAACTTTGAAAGAAACACTAAATAAGTAACTAACACCAAGATGGGGAAAATAACATAGACGTTAAAGTAAATGTCCAATTGGGCTCTTAATCAGTCCTTGAACAGCTTCAAAAATGTTTGATTCGTTAGAGATGACGTCTTCAAAGACTGGCATCGACGGTTCAGTGTTCAACAACCAAGCAGGTAAATAGGGTTTCATTCTATCACACACAAAAAGTAGATGGAACGGAGTGATTTGCTGGCCACAAATACAAGTCACATGTTTACAGAATTTGGTTTTAAAGGCATCAAGCCTCAATCTAAAAATCAAACTTTTTAAAACCCTCTCTTGGTAGAGATTCTTGATACCTGTTTTATTGTCTGATATCTTGTTAAATAATATTCCCTTTTTGTTTTTGGTGCCTTTTCTTTTATTTAAAATAGAGTTCCAGGCTGCGTCTTTTAAAAGACTATAACTCTCATGTAAGGATAAAGGAATGCATATCTTTGTTAAATCAGTTTCAGTGATAGCAGCCTTTTTTGCTAATTGGTCTACCCTTTCATTCGCAAATAATCCACAGTGAGATGGAACCCAACAAAAATCGACATAAGAACCACGTAAATGCAAAAAATGAATTAAGTGGTACACTTCTGATATAAGTTCTGCTCTCACACTTGTATTCGAAAATTTTAGAGCTTGTAGGACTGATTTTGAATCAACACAAAGTAGTATTTGAAATACAGGAAATCGAAAATCAAGAAGAAAGTTTAATGCCATAATAATGGCAACAAGTTCCGCAGTAAATATGGAAATATTCTTACCAAGGTGGTAACCTTTCTCTATTTTTAAGGATGGAATTATGAATGCTGAACCAGACAAATGATTGTCTAGTACAGAACCATCTGTATAGATTTTAAGGTGATTTATATAAGTTTCATTTATATGTGACTTAACATACGTTGGCAGCAAGGGTCCATCACTTTTTCTTAAACTTGTATAGTCTATGTCATAATTTGCTCTACTAAGTTCCCATTCCGGGATAGTGCTAAAAGTCACCCGAGGAGCTACGTTTTGAGGTGCAGTGCCTGCTTTTGTAAATAAGTCAGATGTGTATGAGGCTATCGATTTTAGGGAATCAATTTTTTGTGCCCGTTTAGGAAAATTTATTTCTGATTTTAATTCAGTTTCACTGGTATTAAGATTTTGTAGTGTATGACTTCTTAAAATATATTTAGCAGATCCAAGTTTCATATTTTCTTCAAAAGGCAATATTCCGATCTCCATATAAGTTCTTAAAGTTGATGTATGAACCGGGACACCAAGAGCTATCTTGTAAGCTTTACTATCGATACTCTGCAACTTTTTGATTAAATATTTTGGGGCTGAAAAAAATGTCTCCTGGGCATAGGATAGTTTTGATCGTACAAGCGCAGTAGCTAAATGTGTTAATACTTTAGTGTCTTTACCCCAGGATTGTTGACTCACCATTTTCAAGAAATTTAAAGTTTTCTTAGCTTTTGTTAGAATAGTTTGTATGTGATAATTCCAGCTCAGTTTAGAAGTTAAATTTACTCCTAAAAACTTTACAACATTTTTATATTCAAGGCACAATCCATCTATTTGAAATGAAGGCAGAGGATTAGGATCATAACCAGTATTGAACAGAACCATATGCGATTTTTCAGCTGAAAGGGCCAATCCATTTTCAGTCATGTACTTACTAATTTTATCTAGTTCATTTTGATATATCTTTTTAATATAGTTGATTGATCTAACTGGTGTGTGACGTTTTAAGTAACTTTCATCCATATGCAGATATCATCCGCATATTGTACTAGTTCAACAGTTTTTGATAATGATTTAGGAAGATCATGGATCAAAATATTAAACAGGATAGGAGCTATCACAGCTCCTTGCGGGATTCCCATCTGGATA
>CM065729.1:64006962-64014462 GCA_033310375.1 Conus canariensis
TTATCCGTCTTGACGTCAAATCTAGTTACAATCAGTTTGGGGTTGTGTGTGTGTGTGTGTGTGTGTGTGTGTGTGTGTGTGTGTTGTGTGTGTGTGTGTGTGTGTGTGTGTGTGTGATGTTGTACACAGAGAAACAAGCAAGCAGAATCAGGAGAAAAGGTAACATTCTTCTTCTCGGTGGGAAGGTTGCATCTCCAGCTGAAAGCCACATGCGCCGTGGGTAACAAGCAATCATTAATGCTGACGTACGAGTTTGGAGACTGTGATGGAGCGTGTGTTTGATTCTGAGAATACCACTCTCTGAAAAAAAAAAAAAAAAAAAAAAAACGTTCAAGTCTCTGACACGAAAGAACATGTCGAAACCATGTGAGTAAGTACAGCTTCTGAGTTTGTAATTTCTTGTCTAAAGTTACAAAAACTATTTTGGTCTTGGGAAGAAAGTTCTTTTGTATCTGCAAGGTGACTGCATACTATTCTTGTTGTGTTTGAAAGTGCTGTCTGCAACCTTCCCGCCGAGAAGAATGTTACCTTTCCTCCTGATCTTGATTGCTTTTGTTGTTCTTGTTGTTTGCCTATGTATTGACTGTAATTCTGTGCTGAGCAGCTGACCAGATCGGGATTCCAGTGTAAGAAGAGACCAACTTCCAAATCCCAAATCCAATATTGATACATTTCAGTATGTCAAGGGCAAATGGAATAGATTTTAGTTGGGTCCCATCACATTGTAGACTACGCTGGAAAGAAATAGGAGAATAATCAGCGAAAGAGTGCGCAGTGAGAGGTAAGGTAAGGTAATGTTGCTTATAGCCCAGCCGACCGCAAAGGGCCATATCAGGGCTGTCATCACGTTAAACTCAACTCACAAGTCATCAAAAAACACACCACCACCACCACCACCACCACACCACAACAACAACAACAACAACAACAACAACAACAAAAACACCATTCACGCATCTCTTTAAAAGACACCTTCTTAAAACGCACCAGAAACTTCGTTAAAAATCTTTCTTCCGTAAAATCTTAGATCAGATGAAAAACGTTCATCCCCCGCAGAAATTCAAAGATCACGTCAGGCGGGACATCTCTGAACAAAGTTTTCATGGAGTCTGCCGTAAAGCGTTTATGTCTCACATCACGCAAATCCCAACATTCTTAAAGAATATGTTTCACTGTGAGTGGAGCATGACATGGAATGCACCACGGAGCTTCTCCACATTTTAAAAGATAAGAATAGGTGTAAAACGAGTGGCCTGTATGCAAACGGCACAAGACTGTTTCATCTTTACGGCCGCCTGGGGAACATGGTTAAAAACTCTTTCAGGTTATGGGTATATTCTTTTCTAGTGATGAAGTGATATCATGCAGTGAAAAAATCATACAAATACCCTAAATCATGATCAGCATGACCTCACTTCATCACTACAAAAGAACATACCCAGCGAACATCTTCCAGACAACTCTGAAAGTCTCTTCTACCCAAGACACATTTCAACTTAGACTTTAAAACTTCGATGTAAATGCACGGAACTTAGAATCCTCAAAATATGATGTGCGTTCGTGCCCATCCAATATTCAGTATTTACATTCTTTTCAGTGCCCTGTTTTACATCATTCATGTAAAAGGAATCTGACACTTCTTTATGGAAGTGGAGACTGTTTGAACACCTGCACACCAACTAGAAATTGTACATTCAGCAAAACAGATACTTACATCTGAGGTTATAAAGTATTTGTAGTTACGACCAGCTGAATAGGTCAGGTATTCGATTTGAACTCTGGTTTTTGTTAATCCTGTTGTTTGACCGTTACTTACTGTGAACCTCGGCCATCCTTCAGCCCAGCCCCCTTCCACAAACAAATTCCTCCTTCCTTTTCATTTCATTTTTTCCATTTGGTTGTCTCTTTAGCTATGATAAACAAGTGTGAACAAAGAAGACAAAGATACACCCGAAGGTGCGGGTAGGACCCAGAGAAGGACTGTTCTCCACCGTCGAACAAACCAGGTGGGAGCAAACCTGTACCACGCTTGGAAGCCTGCGCTGTGTTCACATAGGGTGCAGGCACGCACAGGGCACTCCATTAACACGTGAAGGGACCTAATCGCTCCCTGGCAGATGCCATTCTGTAATGGCCACCAGATGTGGCGCGACAGAACCTCCGCGGGAGGTTCAATAAAAGAGGAAAAAAAAAGGAGAGTGCACGAACAATGTGGCACCTGAAAATGGCCGACTGTTCAACCCGCGTCGTCTCCAGGTCAGAACGAGAGCGGTGCCAGCCTTCCTGAGGTCCTCTGTGCAGATGACTGAGCACCAGCCGCACAGTTCCACGAGGACGTCCAGGCCGTGACGGACCGCTTTACCACAGTCTGCAGACTGTTCTGGCCTCACAGTCAACCTCGGCAAGACCAAGACCATGTTCCAACCTTTGTGCTAACTCCATCTCCTCCACCTGTTGTCTGTCAACGACACATCAGCGACCAAGACCCGTGGACGAGCTGTGTTATGTGGGCAGCTCTGTCAGCAGCAACGGATGGATCTCTGGAGCTGGCGCTGCTGTGTGGTAAAGGGACTGGTGTTGTGTTCCCGCAAGAAGACAGATGACCTGCCTGCCCGCTCGTCTGCCGGAAGGACAGGTGAGTGCATCTGCAGGCTCAATGGACATTCCTCGTTACTTCCGTCGGACATTTCCTGCAGTTGTGTTTGCTTTGCACGATGTGGACCATGGCCCCAGACAGTTTGGGACAGATAGACAATCAGAGATCAAGAGAATTGCAGACAGCGCAAAATTAGATGTCAGAGCACTCGCGTAAGAATACAAATGCTCATACGCACACACGCACATGCGCGCGCGCGCACGCGCGCGCGCGCCACACACACACACACACACACACACACACACACACACACACACACACACACTCATGCGCGCGCACACATATGCTCTCTGTCTGTGTATATGTCTGTCTGTCTGCCTGTCTGTCTGTCTGTCTGTCTGTCTGTCTGTCTGTCTGACTGACTGTCTGTCTGTCTGTCTGTCTGACTGTCTGTCTGTCTGTCTCTCTGTCTCTGTCTCACACACACACACACACACACACACACACACACACACACACACACACACACAATGCATTCACGCATGCAAATACGCATGCACGGTCTCACCGACGCGCGCGCGCACACACACGCGCGCACACACACACACACACACACACACACAGATATACACATTCTCTCTCTCTCTCTCTCTCTCTCTCTCTCTCTCACACACACACACACACACACACACACACACACACACACACACACACACACACACACACACACACACACTTCAAACAGAGCAGTGGGGCATGACGTCCGCCAGAGGCAGAGCCAGCCCGGAACAGAGAAATTACACTTTTGGAAGGGGGGGAGGGTGGAGGAGGGGAGCCTTCCATTTGATTGCAATAAAAATGCAATGGGATGTTGATCAAAAGACTCCAACGATCTTACATATGTAGACCTCGTACGGTGGCCAGCGAACTTGAACGCTGACGTAAAAAGTATGAGGTAATGGCTAAAAATAGTTCAAATGGCTAATTACAGAATTCCTGCTCAGGCATATAAATGGTATAACTTGATGGAAAAAAAAGCACCAAGATTGACGTACCAGCCTAAATGTCGTTTCGTCTTCTATGAACGCTTAAAAATCGCTGTAGTTTGCGTTTCCTGTCGACATGGGTGTTGTCAAAATGATGACCATGGCCACGCACGGAGAAGACCAAGAAGAAGGTATGATAGTCCGTTTGTTCCGCATGAATTTTGTGCAGTCATATAAACACTTCATCACCGAACATGGAACGGAATATATGTGTTACGTGAGTCAGGGTGTCACACTTCATTGATACGTTATTTCAACAAAACCCAACAAATCTGATCGAGATAAAAATAAACGTAGATGTATGAAATGCCTGCATCTGTCGACGTAGTATTACACTAACACCCTCAGTACCACTGAGAAACAAGCTTCATCTTCTTTTAATAAATTCAGCACATGGGTCTGTGACAAGTGTCTGTACCTACATATCTAGTCTAATGAACGGAGACGGATTTGCAATAGGTTTGTCACACTTTGCTCGTGTACAAATGAGCTGTTCACCGGTCAGATAGTGTGTTTATGTATGCAACATTCTGTTCCAGTGTGTGTGTGTGTGTGTGTGTGTGTGTGTGTGTGTGTGTGTGTGTGTGTGTGTGTGTGTGTTTATGACTCCTGAACGCAGAATTGTATGTGTGTGTATGTGTGTGTGTGTGTGTGTGTGTGTGTGTGTGTGTGTGTGGTGTGTGTGTGTGTGTGTTGCTGCTTATATGTTTTAGATGTTGAATTGTTAAAACTTGTAAAGCGCCCTGTAGCCTACGTTGTTAGGATGGGCGCTATAGAAATTGTCCTCATTATTATTATTATTATTATCATTATTATTGTCATGAACATAGTTAAGGAATGACCATTTTCGATTTTTACGTCGTCTCTAACGCTGCACTTTACAGACATTACTGTGTCTACGACTTTAAAAATCAAGACTTCTCAAAACCCACCGGAAGGTTAACTGATACAGTTATCAAGCACTACTTCAAAAAGAACGTTTGCTGAAGCCGAACATTAAACGATAATTTACTAAACTGCGAGAACTCCAAAAAAAAAAAAAAATGACACATTGAAGTGTGTAGTTCTGAATACTCTGAATCATGAACACAATTCGCCGAGACATGTTGAGATGACATACAACTGAAGGTAAAAGGCAGAGTGTAAAGTTTTGTTAATGCAACACACAGTATACCTGAAATAGACCTATGGATTTAAAAAAAAAAAAAAAGTCTCTTCAGACGTAACAAATAACATTTCTAATTGTGTAGGCCCACACTTTTTTCGTTTCGTTTTCTTCTTTTTTTTCCCTATCCTTTTCCATTCCGTTTCGTTTCCATTTCTTTCCCGCCTTTTCCCCTCTGCCATTTCCCTTCCGACGCCTCTCTTTCCTTTGACACAATCCACCCCACCTCCTCCCCTAAGTCTCCGATCTCCCCTTTCCACTTCCACCCCACCCCCTCCCCTAAGTCTCCGATCTCCCCTTTCCACTTCCACCCCACCCCCTTCCCTAAGTCTCCGATCTCCCCTTTCCACTTCCACCCCACCCCCTCCCCTAAGTCTCCGATCTCCCCTTTCCACTTCCACCCCACCCCCTCCCCTAAGTCTCCGATCTCCCCTTTCCACTTCCACCCCACCCCCTTCCCTAAGTCTCCGATCTCCCTTTCCACTTCCACCCCACCCCCTTCCCTAAGTCTCCGATCTCCCCTTTCCACTTCCACCCCACCCCTCCCCTAAGTCTCCGATCTCCCCTTTCCACTTCCACCCCACCCCCTTCCCTAAGTCTCCGATCTCCCCTTTCCACTTCCACCCCACCCCCTCCCCTAAGTCTCCGATCTCCCCTTTCCATTTCCACCCCACCCCCTCCCCTAAGTCTCCGATCTCCCCTTTCCATTCCACCCCACCCCCTCCCCTAAGTCTCCGATCTCCCCTTTCCATTTCCACCCCACCCCCTTCCCTAAGTCTCCGATCTCCCCTTTCCATTTCCACCCCACCCCCTCCCCTAAGTCTCCGATCTCCCCTTTCCACTTCCACCCCACCCCCTCCCCTAAGTCTCCGATCTCCCCTTTCCATTTCCACCCCACCCCCTCCCCTAAGTCTCCGATCTCCCCTTTCCACTTCCACCCCACCCCCTTCCCTAAGTCTCCGATCTCCCCTTTCCATTTCCACCCCACCCCCTCCCCTAAGTCTCCGATCTCCCCTTTCCATTTCCACCCCACCCCTCCCCTAAGTCTCCGAATTCCCCTTTCCATTTCCACCCCACCCCCTTCCCTAAGTCTCCGATCTCCCCTTTCCACTTCCACCCCACCCCCTTCCCTAAGTCTCCGATCTCCCCTTTCCATTTCCACCCCACCCCCTCCCCTAAGTCTCCGATCTCCCCTTTCCACTTCCACCCCACCCCCTCCCCTAAGTCTCCGATCTCCCCTTTCCATTTCCACCCCACCCCCTTCCCTAAGTCTCCGATCTCCCCTTTCCACTTCCACCCCACCCCCTTCCCTAAGTCTCCGATCTCCCCTTTCCACTTCCACCCCACCCCCTCCCCTAAGTCTCCGATCTCCCCTTTCCACTTCCACCCCACCCCCTTCCCTAAGTCTCCGATCTCCCCTTTCCACTTCCACCCCACCCCCTCCCCTAAGTCTCCGATCTCCCCTTTCCACTTCCACCCCACCCCCTTCCCTAAGTCTCCGATCTCCCCTTTCCACTTCCACCCCACCCCCTCCCCTAAGTCTCCGATCTCCCCTTTCCACTTCCACCCCACCCCCTTCCCTAAGTCTCCGATCTCCCCTTTCCACTTCCACCCCACCCCCTCCCCTAAGTCTCCGATCTCCCCTTTCCACTTCCACCCCACCCCCTCCCCTAAGTCTCCGATCTCCCCTTTCCACTTCCACCCCACCCCCTCCCCTAAGTCTCCGATCTCCCCTTTCCACTTCCACCCCACCCCCTCCCCTAAGTCTCCGATCTCCCCTTTCCACTTCCACCCCACCCCCTCCCCTAAGTCTCCGATCTCCCCTTTCCATTTCCCTTTTATGTTCACTCATGTCCCACCCTTCCTTTTCCATACGTTACCTCCCATTCTTTACCCTCCCATTCTTTACCCTTTCTTTACCCTCCATTCTTTACCCTCCCATTCTTTACCCTCCCATTTTTTACCCTCCCATTCTTTACCCTTCCATTCTTTACCCTCCCATTCTTTACCCTTCCATTCTTTACCCTCCCATTCTTTACCCTTCCATTCTTAAGCGGGTAGATACCTAGCTAAAACAAAATTGTATGGGGGGTTGTTTTAAGCTTCTTTCAAACAACCGATTATTAATTGTAGGTGGCGGGAGAATCATTACCATATTCAGAAAAGAAATAGGTCTTTGATGTACAGATGATCTAAAACTGATCTGACCAGCGCGTTGGGCTAATGCGTAGGTCAGACATCTGCTAAGTCGTAGCCACGACACCCTCTTCTTAAATTCCCTAATCTTAGTTATTAATTCATTTATTCATCAGCTTTAAATCATGCGCAGTGTGGACTCAAAACCTAGCGGATGTGGTGTAGCGTATATGGACTAGTCTGCACGCAGTGACGCCTCATTGATGAAACTGAACTGCAACTGTAGAACTGACCACAAGGTTGACAAAATATTTGGCCGACATTTTGCATGTTATCCATGACGACATGCGATATTTCTTACAAATACTGGACAACGTTCAAGTTACAAATAAGCATCTGACATTCGTGTGACATATAAACGTTGTAGGTTCTAACATCGGGTGGACCTTTTGTGTTGATATGGGGTCGACAGGGATGCCGTTATTTCTTTTTTTTTTTTTTTTTCATTTTCCATGGCTTCACGACCTGAGAGCTATCAGTAGCCCTTTTCTAAGCTT
>CM065729.1:64019462-64034462 GCA_033310375.1 Conus canariensis
CTTCTTCTTCTCGAACACTCTAGATGGGAACGCCAGCTCCCCTGACGAATGCTGCCGTGTGCTGTAGGTCCCCAAGGGCACCGTAGAGCTTGCTCTCCACTGATGTTTGCTCCGTCCATATCTGTTGTCTCAGAGCTTCATGCAATGGGCAATCCTGCAGTAGATGTGCAGTTGTCATACTGCCGGTCTGGCATGGGCACTGGTCTGACTGACCGATCCTGAACTTGGTAAAGAGGTGATAGTTCAGGCGGTTGTGGCCTGTCCGCAGCCTGAACGAGAGTTCTGTTCTCTGTTGCAACAGTGAGTGAGGCTGGTTTTTCTTTCTTTCTTTCTTTCTTCTTCTTCTTCTTCTTCTTCTTCTTCTTCTTCTCTTTTTTGTGTCTGTTCCCCTAGTTAATAATGTTAGACTCTAGAGGTAGATGTCAGACAGAATATAGTTTCTAATGTCGCCCCCCCCCCCCCCCCCCCCCCCCCCCGTTTCATCTTCCTCCAGCAACCCCCCCCCCCCCCCCACACACACACACACACACAACCAGATTTGTCCTGAACTTTCAAAAGGGAAATCAGTGTGCCGCCAAAACGAAAGAACAAACAAACAAATGACAAAACAAACAAAAACAAACACTACGCGTTTCTACTTCTTCGGTCTTCTTCAGGCAAGACAAACAACGTTAAAGATAGTGACAGTGAAGGACGAACAGAGAGTCACTCATCCGGAATAGCTCAGTTGGTAGAGCGCCGGACTCGTGATCCTGAGGTTACGGGTTCGAATTTCGGTACAGGGGGATTTTTCCCTCGGAGTTAACATTGGTTCTGACTCCATTCCCCATACAGTTCTTCGAATGAGACTATAAACCGAGGTTCCGTGTGTGAACGCACGCATAACATCTTGCACACACGTAAAATCCCATCACCAACTTTCGGAAGAGAAGGCCAGTTTGGCCGTTGGTATGGATGACACGTTACACATAGCATGCACCCTGCATGAGAAATTGAAAGAATGGAGGAAGCAAGGATATTGAGTGAACGATATTGGATGATACTGACTGTATGACACGGGAAACGACTGAATGAAGCGCCAGCTGGCAGCTCTTCAGTCGGCACTACCCAGGTAGGCAGCCCGTTGTGTAAACGAGTGTGAATTGTAAAGCGCTTAGAGCTTGGTCTCTAGCCGAGAATAGGCGCTATATAAGTATTCATGCACCAATGAGAATTCCGGTCACTCCCTGCACCAATGAGAATTCCGGTCACTCCATGCACCAATGAGAATTCCGGTCACTCCATGCACCAATGAGAATTCCGGTCACTCCATGCACCAATAAGAATTCCGGTCACTCCGTGCACCAATGAGAATTCCGGTCACTCCATGCACCAATGAGAATTCCGGTCACTCCATGCACCAATGAGAATTCCGATCACTCTGTGCACCAATGAGAATTCCTGTCACTCTATGCAACAATGAAAATTCCGATCATTCCATGCAGTAATGAGAATTCCGATCACTCCATTCACCAATGAGAATACCAGTTACTCCAGTTACTCCATGCACCAATGAGAATTCCGGTCATCCCATGCACCAATGAGAACTCCCGTCACTCCATGCACCAATGAGGATTCCGGTCACCCCATGCTCCACCCAGAGGACGTTCCTGTCCATACTGCACGGGGCAACCGATGGTGGTATGTATTTAAACCAAACTTCCTTTCCGGCCTGGACATTCATCTTGTTTGTATTGAAGGTGAGGATTTTCATTGCAAAGAAGCTGAAGGAAAGTCTAAGCCGTTTGAACTTCATCTTTGTTTTTGTATCTCCGCCTCTTTTCATTTACACCATGATAGAAATTTATGTATCGGGGAACATGATTCGCCGAATTGAGTCAGGTGTGCTACGATTGGTGCCTGAGAAGGTCACAGTTCACGTGTTGCCGGCAGGTGCGAGAAAGGTGAGGTGTCAGGCAAGAACTCTTTCCCACTAGGTTAGACCAGCCAGCTTGACAAATTGAAAACAGTTATTGATAAAGCACCGCCAAAGACAGTAGGCAAACGAATCACAAGACAAAACACGACGCGTTTCGACCTCGTAGGTCTTCTTCAGACAAGACACACAACACTTAGGACAACGAAAATAAACGAGCAATCACTTATAAATTAATAACTGACTGCTTATTAGTAAGTGATTGTTATCATTAATAAGTGATTCCTCGTTCGTTTTCGTTGTCCTGAGTGTTGTGTGTCTTGTCTGAAGAAGACCTAAGAGGCCGAAACGTGTCGTGTTTTGTCTTGTGATTAGTTTGTCCACGTTCTTTGGCGGTGCTTTAACAATAACTTTTAAAATTTTGTTTAGACTTCCGCCTGCAGTCGCCTCACTTTGCAAACTACAACCAGCTTTAGTTTCGTATCTACTGTTACTCCCTCTGCCCTGGGGCTGTGCCGACATGGGGACCGATCAACCAACGTTTTTCCTTTTTCTTTTCTCTCTTTTTTTTTGTTTCATTTTTTTTTGGGGGGGGGGGGGGGGGAGGAGGGGGGGGGTCGTGGGGAGGGAGGGGGCACTGGGTTGTCACCAACGACGGGGACCAATGAAAAGGCAGCCGACAGGGGGGTGCCTTTGTTGCCCCGTGTTTCAGCCTGTTGGTGTGGAGTGCGAGTCGGTTCATGTCGATAAACATTGATTGGCAGAGGATGCGGCCCCACTGGGCCATCGATTTCCAGGCTGTGCGTTTACAACAAAACAAAACAAAACAGAAGAAAGACCGCTACCTCTCCACTGGTATAAATGTTTTGTTTCTTTAGGTGTAGTATGAGTAGTACGAGACAACATAACCCCGTCCAACCCCCCTCCTCTTACCCCCCCCCGCCCCCCCCCCCCCCCCCCCCCCGCCCCCCTTTCTTCCCCGCCTTCGTGGGATATGTCCGATTTTTGTTTGTTTGTTGTTTAACCATTTCCATTTTCGGACGTACTGCATGCCTGAGGTGGGTGCTGACGTCAAATTAATTAACGAAAACGTGGCAGCAGTTTGACAAAACGTGGTTGACGATGCTTCCGCTCCGGACAAGAATTTGAATTATTCATTTGGCGAACTGGCAGTCAACGGACAAACAGGCAGGACTCAGTAATTCCTCTTTTTTTTTTTTTTTTTTTTTTTTGTTTCATTGTCCCTATAATTATTTCACGGCGGGAGGGTGGAGTGGACGGGAAGGGGGGGGGGGGGGGGGGGGGGGGGGGATGACAGTGAAAGTGGCAGGTGAAGCTGGAACAGAGTTTGGTGTCTGATTCTGACAACGATTGGCAGGACAGTGTACGATATACCGCTTCCCGGCTTGTCCCGTGTGGGTCCCGGCTGCATGCAGATCTCTGACGAAGCAACGAAGCACTTGCTTCTGTCTTTCTGTTCTCCCCTTTTCCTCCCCTTTCTCCGAAGGCGACGCATGCCTTCTTCATTGACAATAAAATGACAAGAGTTTTCTTTAATTTCGTTTTGAACATAATTTTTGATCCAGATTACAAATTGTGTACATACAGAACAATTACTCTGTGTGTGTGTGTGTGTGTGTGTGTGTGTGTGTGTGTGTGTGTGTGTGTGTGTTTTAAGTTTGGGTAAACATGCACCTAAAATACCAAGAAAGTAAAAAAAAAAAAAAACAACAACAACAACAAAAAAACACACTTCCTTACTGTTCTTCTTTTTTTCGGTCCTTTTTTTTCATATTTCTATGTCTATGGGTTTAGTGGATGTGAATGCTAATTTTTTTTAAAGTGTCAGGTTTCTTCGGCTGCGACTTTGTACTCGAGTATTTCTGAGTTTGTTAATGCTTACAGATTTCTGAATGGGAGGGGGTGGGGGAAGGGTATGGATTAGTTGCGAACTACTGGTCATCGGCCGTCTGTTCCCTTGGAAAGCTGTTGGCAACAGTTGGGCCACAGACGGACGTAACACAGCAATTCACGGCGCTTGCACGAAGCCGCTGAGAGTGGTTTCAAGCCGCGAAGTTAGGAACACGCTTGCTGTGAAAGCAACATGGCGGCTGTTCTCGTCGATTTTCTTCTCGGTGAGAGTTCGTTTTTCGTAATACTGTGTTCGACGGTCATGACAGGCACTGAATAAACAGTCGCACACGCGCAGGAACGTTATCATTCGGATTTTAAGCCGAAAGTTAATGAACAAGTGACTTTATCTATCAAGAGAGAGAGAAATATATGCGTGTGTGTATGCGTGTGTGTATGCGTGAGACCAGACAAGCAGATAGACGGATGCTAGGAAAATAACATGCATGTTTTCTTACGATTATTCCCCTTGCATTGTAGACTTGGAAACGAGCTGTTAGTTTCATCTTTGTTCATTTACATTCACTTTCATTTACTTTGCTGTGAAAAAAGTGCAGCATATTCCGTGGCTGAATTGTTGGCCTTGGCCACATCGGAACATACCGCATCGGGGTATTCGCCCTCAAAAACGACCGGCGACAAAGTTGCACGAGTCACTGGCGTCGCCATACTGTTTTGCAGTCAAACAGTGCAATCGTGACAAGAAGCTTTCAATACAGAACAAACAGCCGGCACCCAGGAGCGAAGCAAATGAAAAAAAAATAAGTTGCTTTTACATTTTACAAAAAGGAATGCCGCGAACAAACGATAACCACTCTAATAACGTACCGTTTCATTTCAAGACTTTACAACAGGAGACGCAAGCTGTGATGACACCAATGGACGCCATATTCACTTTGTCCAAGGAGAATTCTTCAGACTTGCTAATGTGGGTTACTAGGCGACTACAATTTTAAAAAAAAAGGGGGTGGGGTGGGGTGGGGAGGGGTATTTTGAGTATCTTGCCTAGCTTTCCCTCTGACAAGATTTATCCGAGTCCTGTTCTTTCGTGCAGGTTACTATAACCACTTCTGGATACCGTGGAAGAAGAGCTGAGTTGGGTGGTCTGCCCCCTCAGGTTACTAACTACACATGCAGGTTTGTTATTGCTTCTTGCCGAGGGCGGCCCATTGCCTGCACGTAGTCCCCCTCCCCCCTTTACGCCGCGTGCAAAACCACCGTCTGTGTGCTTCACGCTGTCAGTGTGACACCGTCAGCGGTGAAATGTGGCCAACACACAGCCGGCCCGTGAGCTGGAGGTAGACAGGGAGCCAGTCAGACAAAAAGTACGCTGGGAATGCCTTCAGTACGAACAGTGGAACCTGGATTATTGACAGGCAAAAGATGCTTTTCTTCTGCTCTCTCGACCTGTTCCAGTATGTGTTGTTTACTGGACTGTATCTGCCTGTTCAAAGTTCACACTCCAATAGGTTTTTCTTTTTCTGTTTCATTTTGAACTGTCTGCTAAGACTCTGAGATGGAACTGACGGCTTCCTCTTCTTCTTCTTCTGCGTACGCAGGCTGATACTCCTGCGGACACTCCATGTATAGACAGGCATGGATGAATCCCATCTGCCCAACAAAGGGAGTGGAGTTTTGTGTGTATGACCGGTTTTTTTTTGTTTTTTTTTATCCCGCCATTAAGGCAGCCATACTCCAACTTCGGGGAAGATGCATGCTGTGTGTAACGTGTCATCCATACCAACTGGCCTTCTCTTCGAAAGTTGGTGATGGGATTTTACGTGTGTGCAAGATGTTATGCGTGCGTTCACACACGGGACCTCGGTTTATCGTCTCATTCGAAGTACTGTATGGGACATGGAGTCAGAACCAATGTTAACACCGAGGGAAAAATCCCTCTGTACCGAAAACGGCCCGGCGGAGATTCGAACCCGCAACCCCAGGATCACCAAGTTTACGAGTCGGGCGCTCAACCACTGAGCTATTCCGCCCCCCTGAACTGATGACTAATGAGAAAGTCATGTAACAGACTTTGCAGAAGAACATTTCCTTCGTCACATATGCCAGACTGCAGAAGTGTCTTCCTGTTCATCGTTACGCAACCGCCAGTGCGCTGCGAGGGGAGAGTTTTGGCTAAGAGGTTCTCGGAAAGACTAGTTTACATCAGTATTGGTTCAGAATGGGTGATACAGGGTGACCACCTATGGAACAAAATTCCACGAAACTCAGTTCGTGCCCAAATCGTGTGTGTGTGTGGTGTGTGTGTGTGTGTGTGTGTGTGTGTGTGTGTGTGTGTGAATATATGTTTGTGTGTGTGCTTGAGTGCGTGTGTGTGTGTGGTGTGTGTGTGTGTGTGTGTGTGTGTGTGTGTGTGAGCTTGCATGCGTGTGTGTGTGTGTGTGTGTGTGTGTGTGTGTGTGTGTGTGTGTGTGTGTTGTGTGTGTGGTTGTGTGTGTATGTGTGTGTGTGTGTGTGTGTGTGTGTGTGTGTGTGTGTGTGTGTGAGAGAGAGAGTCTGTGTGTCCCTCAGGATAACTGTGTTTCGTTTTCAAGCTCGCAGCAACCTGGAGAGAAACATTTTGTGCCTTTTTTTTTTTTTTTTTTTTTTGGGGGGGGGGGGGGGGGGGGGGGGTGGTTCTGTAGCTTGTGACGTATGATAAAGACATAGCAATCGAAAACTCCACTCGTCTATTTTGTTTCATGTCTCTAGCCACGTCACTCTGCGTTCTGTTTGGTCTGTTCATCTCTATTCGGGCTGCCAGGACAGGCAAGGCAGGAACTGTCCTCTTCATGATGAAGACCATCCAGATCAATCGCACAGCCACCACCAAACTGCGCCTCTTCATGATTAAGACCATCCAGATCAAATCAGCACAGCCACCACCAAACTGCGCCTCTTCATGATTAAGACCATCCAGATCAAATCAGCACAGCCACCACCAAACTGCGCCTCTTCATGATGAAGACCATCCAGATCAAATCAGCACAGCCACCACCAAACTGCGCCTCTTCATGATTAAGACCATCCAGACCAAATCAGCACAGCCACCACCAAACTGCGCCTCTTCATGATGAAGACCATCCAGACCAAATCAGCACAGCCACCACCAAACTGCGCCTCTTCAACCCCAAGGCCAAGCTGGTCCTGCAGCACGACTCTGAGATGTGGACCTAGGGAAACCCGAAGCAGCATGAAGACACAAATTGTTCCTCAACACCGGTCTGAAGTCCATCTTCAACATCCTGTGAACAAACAAAAGTCAGCAACGAGTTGTACCGAAATATGTTTCAGGCGCCAGTCCTCACGCAGTGGAACACTAATTCCTGCAGGACTGTCCCACACATGAAAAGCTAAGGGCATAGACCTGGCCTGCCAACACACCGATGAGGGAAAAGCTTTATGGATCACTGGAGGACCTCCGCCGTACAGCAGCCTTCGTCAGTGCCTCTAGGGGTTCCTGTCCGAGTGAACGAAGAAGAAGAAGAAGAAGAAGAAGAAGAAAAAGAAGTGCTCACGCTGACTTATCGCCAGGGGGAGGTGGGGCTGGATAGGACACATCTTCAGGGATCCAGCATCCGAAACCCCACCCGCCAGGCTCTGGCTCTGGCCTGGAATCCGCTGAGGAGAAGGGAGAATGGGGAAAGAGATACCGAGCTGAAGAGGAAGGGAGGTAACTGGGAGAGGTAGGGAGCCAGGTCCGGAGATGGACTTTGCTGGAGAGCTGTTGTTCATGGTCTGTGGTCTCTTGGGAGAGAGAGAGGGGGGGAGAGAGAGACGGGGAGGGGGGGGGGAGAGGAGAGAGAGAGAGAGAGAACTCAAAAACTCAAACTCAAACAGTTCAATTGTAAAGGCCACCGACCTATCTGCAATGAGGTCAAAAACAAAAGTAGAACACACACGCGCTCGGCGCTTATACTGAACATTATGAAATAAAAAATTTGCAGAATAAAAATCTATGTTCTTCCTGAAATTACTCAGGCATTTGTGTATTAACTGATAGCAGTTCTTCTCTTCGTTTCAGTGCTTTGAAAACGAACATAGCTACAGAGCGAGTTACAATTCTCTTTTCATTTTGTAGTAAAAGAAGCAATGATACTTGATGAGCATTTCTAGTATGAGGCAAAATGTGTTCAATTCTTAAATCTTTATAGGATGGACAAACAATCAAAAAATGTATTTCGTCCTCGATTTGGTGACAGAATAGACAGTTTTTGGAGTTTAGTGCATGTCTTTGATGGACATTCAAATCACTAATACCAAGTCCAAATCTCACGAACACTATGCGCAATTCAAAAATTGTAATTGCCATAAGGATTTGAAGGAACGATGTGTTGAATATGTCACTATTTAGTATTATTACTATCCCAATTTTGTCTATAACAGTCAATCATGCGTTGTTTAACTTCACGCAAAAAGAGTTCCTTCTAATTCACTCTACCGTTTAACCAATCAAAGGAAAAGTCAAAAGTATCCAAACAATATCGGAAATGAAATGAGACAGGGAACAGCAAACGACAAACAGTAAACAAGTGGGGCATTTTCTGCTCCCACAAGAAAGCCTAACATAGAGTAACTTTTATTCAAGACTGGCACAGCCTTTTAAACTTGAATAAAGTCGGACAAATACATAGACGAACAATCTAATAGTGGGGGAAAAAACAAGCGCAGGCCAACAACTGAACTGTCTTCATAGTAATGACTTGGCAAAGATTTGGACTTTAGGAGGGGGAGGGGAGAGTGTGAAGATGGAGAAACTGGGAACATGAAATTAAGAAAATATGTTACAGATATGAATTCTCTTCACTAGCTGCATAAGGGAACCATCGCAATCCCCTTTAAAGGCAGATATATTTGTATTGCCTGCTCCGAGGCCTTTCGTCCGCTGGGTCGGAACTCATCAGGGAGACACGGCTGGTTGTGTCTGCGCTCCTGGCGTCAAATAGAGACACACCACAGTCCATAATACTGTGGTGTTCTCACCACCAAGGGTGCAAAAAAGAATCCAATAGCACCCCCAAAAGCAGCCAGCGAAGAGTAGTAAATGAAACCAAACGAAAGTGTGGGGAGGAAAAAAGTTGCTGAAAAACTAAAGACATTATGCAAATAGTATAAAATGTAGGGGACAATCTTTGAGTCTACGCTTGAGGATCCACCCAAAGATGCAAGGGAGATCAAAAGACAAACACACAGACGGACAGAAACAAATAACCTCAATTTAATCAAAACAAAATCGGAAATGAAATGAGGCAGGGAACAGCAAACGACAAACAGTAAACAAGTGGGGCATTTTCTGCTCCCACAAGAAAACCTAACACAGAGTAACTTTTATTCAAGACTGGCACAGCCTTTTGAACTTGAATAAAGTCGGACAAATACATAGACGAACAATCTAATAGTGGGGGAAAAACAAGCGCAGGCCAACAACTGAACTGTCTTCATAGTAATGACTTGGCAAAGATTTGGACTTTAGGAAGGGGGGGGGGGGGGGGGGGGGTGAAGGGAGTTTGAAGATGGAGAAACTGGGAACATGAAATTAAGAAAATATGTTACAGATATGAAAACTCAAGTGTAGGCTCAAAGATTGTCCCCTACATTTTATACTATTTGCATAATGTCTTTAGTTTTTCAGCAACTTTTTTCCTCCCCACACTTTCGTTTGGTTTCATTTACTACTCTTTGCTGGCTGCTTTTGGGGGTGCTATTGGATTCTTTTTTGCACCCTTGGTGGTGAGAACACCACAGTATTATGGACTGTGGTGTGTCTCTATTTGACGCCAGGAGCGCAGACACAACCAGCCGTGTCTCCCTGATGAGTTCCGACCCAGCGGACGAAAGGCCTCGGAGCAGGCAATACAAATATATCTGCCTTCAAAGGGGATTGCGATGGTTCCCTTATGCAGCTAGTGAAGAGTTTTCATATCTGTAACATATTTTCTTAATTTCATGTTCCCAGTTTCTCCATCTTCAAACCCCCCCCCCCCCCCCTTAAGTCCAAATATTTGCCAAGTCATTACTATGAAGACAGTTCAGTTGTTGGCCTGCGCTTGTTTTTTCCCCCACTATTAGTTTGTTCGTCTATGTATTTGTCCGACTTTATTCAAGTTCAAAAGGCTGTGCCAGTCTTGAATAAAAGTTACTCTGTGTTAGGTTTTCTTGTGGGAGCAGAAAATGCCCCACTTGTTTACTGTTTATGCAAACAATGTTTTATCGAAGATATTCAAGTTGTTTGTACACTCCGATTTCTTGTACAATGAAATAATTTTGATTTTTCTATTTCATATGCTTGTTTTGATAGTCTAGAGAGTGACAGCTTCTGCAATTTGAACCAGTAGCGCATTGTTTTTATTGCACTATCTACATACAAAGAGGAGAGAGAGAGAGAGAGAGAGAGAGAGAGAGAGAGAGAGAAGTCTTTCAATCGTGCTGGAAAAATAACTACCAAATCATTTGACACGCATTGTTCCCCCTAACTGCCACCACACTTCATCCCCTCCACCTCCCTCCACCATCATCCGTCCTCCCTCTAACCACCCCCACCCTCCCGTCCCCGTCCCCTCCTAACTTTACACACACACACACACACACACACACACACACACACACACACACACACATTCTCTCTCTGTGTCTGACTGTCTGTCTGTCTGTCTGTCTCTCTCTCTCTCTCTCTCTCTCTCTCTCTCTCTCTCTCACACACACACACATACACACACACACCACACATACATCTAACACACACACACACACACACACACACACCACATACATACATCTAACACACACACACACACACACACACACACACACACACACACACACATCTCGTACCCCTTCCCACCCCATTCCCCCCCCCCTCCCCCTTGTGGACATGCCCCCGGCGTGGTGTGCGACCCGATCTGATCAGGCCCTACACCGCAAGGTGATCCCTCACTGCATTGACCCCCGGGGAAACCAACACGCACGCCGTGCCCATGTCAAACAGGCTGGCGCGGAGAGGAAGAAGAAAAACGCCCACCATTTTCTCTACCAGTGAGGAAGCGTTACTGTTTTTCTTTCTTTCTTTTTCTTTTTGAGCATGGATTGGGTGAGGTTTGGAGGGGGGGGAGGGGGGGGGGGGAGAGAGGGTGGCGCTAATGACTGAATGTAATTTAAAAAAAATTTTTTTTTTTTTAACCTTTAGCCAAGATATGTGTCGTTTGTGTGGAAGGTGAGGTTGGATTGTGAATAGAAGGAATCTGAATTAGGAGAAAGTAGGCTGTCCCGGCCTTCCTATTTGCTTTGTCATGTTTGTTCCTTTTATACACAAATATTCATGTAGATGTTGGGCGAGGTGAGCCGCCGAGTTCTGTGAACTCGGTTGCCTTTGGTTGAAAGAGCCGTCGGCATTCGTTCGAACTGGGAACTCTGTTGCCATTGGTAGAAAGTGCCGTCGGTATTCCAACTGTGAACTCTGTTGCCATTGGTAGAAAGAGCCGTCGATGTTCATGTGTCATCATGGCAGATTGTATGGTGGGCACCGCATGCAATCCAGTGTAAAGATACCACTCTGTAACCGTGACGTGCCCCATGCAAGCCTATGTACAATAATTACATAATATATCGACGTATCAAGCATATGTATAATGCGTCCCGCATATTAAAGCAAAAAACATGTAAACTATGCGGCCCTTTGGATATAATGCACCATGTCAATGCCTATGTAAAATACACCTTGTGTTAGACGCACTCTGTGGGAAAAGAAAATCCAGTTTACCTTGCATCTGTGCAAATGTCCATCTTAAACACACACCCGCCCGTAAAAACATGTAAAATGTGCAAGACCCCAGCGTGCAAAGAACTATGTCAAAACCTATGTAAAAATATGCCTGACCTATTGTGAACTATATCAAACACTGTATATGAAAAAAGGTGTCTAACATGTAATAAATCGTGAAAATGTTCATGAAAAAAAATTCACCCCAGATCTAGCAAACCTAGTCACAGCTCAAATAACATATCCGTCGACGTATAAGATACAACAGAGTGAAAGCGTACATGAAATAAATGCCCCCTAACGACCACCACCACCATACCCCCCCCCCCCCCAACCACACACACACACACACACACGCACCTCATCTCCCCAACCTATCGGGCACCATGTGAAAAAAAATGTAAAATACACTCTCTTTTCCGTATAACGCTCTGTGAGAAAAACCATGTAAAACACGATGCGCATCCGTATGAGACACCATGCCAAAGCCTACCTAAAACGCATCCAACATCTGTTTAAGGTACTGTGTGAAAGCTCATGTAACAAACTTGCACTCGTATAAAGTACCATGTGAAGGACAATATAAAACACTGTGCATCTGTATAAGATACCGTATGAAAGCCCACGAAAAAAAATGCAGCCCTCATCTGTATAATGTACAGTGCGAAGACCTATGAAAAACACCTCCGCTATCGTTATAAGGCACAATATAACAGATAAAACACACCCCGTATTCGTATTGGCTCCATGTGAAATGCCATACAAGGTACGCCCTGCATTCATGTAAGGCACTGTGTGAAGACCTATGTGAAATGCACCCTGTATCTTTAAAAGGCACCAAGTCTTCTTCTTCTTTGTTCACTCAGACAGGAACCCCAGAGGCACTGACGAAGGCTGCTTTACGGCGGAGGTCCTCCAGTGATCCATAAAGCTTTTCCCTCATCGGTGTGTTGGCAGGCCGGGTCTCTGCCCTTAGCTGTTCATGTGTGGGACAGTCCTGCAGGAAGTGTTCCACTGTCATTGGGGCTGTACCGCATGGGCACCCTGAACACTCGCCAATGTGGAATTTTGTGAACATGTGATGGAGTGCCCCGTCCTCAGTCTCACAATGTTCACTTGGTCTGATCTGGACAGCAGGTAGTATGGCACCCCTCTTATTGAAGTCTGGGTGCTGCTCAAGCCATCTTCGTTTTTGCTTCTCCTTGATAATACTTTTGATTTCTTCAAAAGAGACTTCCTGCTCCGGTTGGGGCTGCTGTCCTCCTTCCTTTGCCAGTGGTCAGCTTCCTCATTGCCATATATATTGCAGTGTGAGGGTATCCACTTGATGACAGTATTCTCAGTGGACAGCGGGCACCAAGTGAAACTCAATGTAAATACACCTCGAATCCGTATAAGGCATCAGGAGAAACCCAATGTAACATGCAACCTGTGTCCTCAAAAGACATTACGTGAAACTCAATGTAAATACACCTCGAATCCGTATAAGGCATCAGGAGAAACCCAATGTAACATGCAACCTGTATCCTCAAAAGACATTACGTGAAACTTAAATGTAAATATACCTCGCATCCGTATAAGGCACCAGGTGAAAGTCAGTATAAAGACAGTCTGTATTTAACGCACCATACCAAAGCCCAAGTATCTTAAGCACACGTCACAGCCCTGTGTTAAACACGTCCTGTATATGAAGCACAGTGGCAAAGCGCCTTGTAAGATACACCCTGTTTCTGATGCACATGTTAATGCCTTCGTTAAATGCATGCTGCCTCTACAGCATATTGTTAAAACCCTCGTAATCTAATCTGTCGTGCCAAAGGCCCTGCAAATCGAATTGAGCATCTAACATGTGTCAAAAAAAACAACTTGTAACATACTCGCTGCGTTTAACGCATCATATCAAAGCCCATGTAAAAAAAAAAAAAAGAATTTAAAAAAAAAACAAACTTGCTGCATCAAACACGTCATGTCAAATCTATGCAAAATGCACGCTGTACCTAACGCGTCATATCACAATCCTGGTAAAATACAACGTTGTATGTAACACGTCGTGTCAGAGTCGTTTTAAAAACACGTTGTGTATTATAGTCAAAGCCCTTGTAAGGTACACGTTGGATTTAACACATTGTGTCAAAGCCTGGTGATAAAACACCCTTCTGTGTCCGTGTAATGCGCGCAGTCTACGCGCCGTATCGACCGCACATCAAAAAGTAGTGCGCCAATGCCTTGAGTGATGAATCTAATATATATATATATAATATTATATATAAATATATATATATATATATATATATAAACACATAAAACAGGTTTTCTGAAAGTATATTATATATATATAGACTGGCACAACTGATGATGAATCTAATATATATATATAGACTGGCACAACTGAGTGATGATCAATATATATATATATATATATATATATATATATATATATATATAGACCTGGCGCAACTGGGTTTTCTTAAATGTGTGTGTAGTGTGTGTGTTGTGTGTGTGTGTGCGTGCGTGCGGCAGCGTGTGTGTGGTGTGTGTGTGTTATGTGTGTGTGTGTGTGTGAGTGTGGTGTGCGTGCGTGCGTGTGTGTGTGTGCGTATGTGTTGGTGCGTGTGCGTGCGTGGTGAGTGTGTAATGTGTGAGTGATGTGTGTGTGTGTGTGTGTGTGTGTGTGTGTGTGTGTGTGTGTGCTGTGTGTGTGGCGGGTGTGTGTGTGTGTGTGTGTGTGTGTGTGTGTGTGTGTGTGACTGTGTGTGTGCGTTGTGTGTGTGTGTGTGTGTGTGTGTGTGTGTGTGTGTGTGTGTGTGCACGCGTGCGTGTGTGTGTAGTGTGTCCAGATGCACGCTCGGCAACCTCCAGCAGTCACATCGAAATAAAAAGGAACGGGTCTGATCGGGGAACCCAGCTGACACAAGTTGGGGTAACGGGGTGGGCTCTGGTACCAGTTGGGGTCACGGTGGTGGGCTCTGGCACCAAGTTGGGGTACGGGGGTGGCTCTGGCACCAATTTGGGTCACGGGGGTGGGCTCTGGTACCAAGTTGGGGTCACGGGGGTGGGCCTGGCACCCAGTTGGGGTCACGGGGGTGGACTCTGGCACCAAGCTGGGGTCACGGGGTGGGCTCTGGCACCACGCTGGGGTCACGGGGGTGGGCTCTGGCACAAGTTGTGGTCACGGGGGGGCTGGCACCAAGTTGGGGTCACGGGGGTGGGCTCTGGCACCCAGTTGGGATCACGGGGGTGGGCTCTAGAACCAAGTAAGGGTCACAGGGGTTAGCTCTGGCACCAAGTTGGGTCACGGGGTGGGCTCTGGAACCAAGTTGGGGTCACGGGGGTGGACTCTGGCACCAAGTTGGGGTCACGGGGGTGGGCTCTGGAACCAAGTTGGGGTGACGGGGGTGGGTCTGGCACCAAGTTGGGGTCA
>CM065729.1:64044462-64051962 GCA_033310375.1 Conus canariensis
TTTTCAAGCCAGAAAATTACTGTTGCACATACATACACTCTCTTATTCCAGTTACTGGTCATCCCTGTTCGGCTTTGCTATAGGTAATGATACCTTGAAAATTCTTGTCCGTGTCCAGAAAAGAGACGCTCAAGAGAGTCCTTGTAAAACTGTTCAAAGCTTAGTGAGAGAGTATATATACTGCAACAGGAGTTCTGTTCAAAGAAGAGAGTATATATACTGCAACAGGAGTTCTGTTCAAAGACGGTTTACTGCAACAGGAGTTCTGTTCAAAGAAGAGAGTATATATACTGCAACAGGAGTTCTGTTCAAAGAAGAGAGTATGTATACTGCAACAGGAGTTCTGTTCAAAGACGGTTTACTGCAACAGGAGTTCTGTTCAAAGACGGTTTCGCTAACAATGAAAGACCGACAGACCGACACACAGACAGGCAGGCAGGCAGGCTGGCTGGCAGACAGGCACAGAGACGGAGACAGGGATGCCAGATGGGCCACTTGATCCTCTCTGGAGATTGTGTGGCTGCCCGCTGCCAGAATACGATCTCCAGCGACCCTCTGGATGTTGGCATGCCTGGTGGTGTACTGTCAGCAGGGCGTGATCAATGAGCTTGTCTGTCTGTCTGTCTGTCTGTCTGTCTGTCTGTCTGTTGTTTGTCAATGTGTGTGTGTCTCAGTCTCCCTCTCTCTCTCTCTCTCTCTCTCTCTCTCTCTCTCTCTCTCTCTTCTCTCTCTCTCTGTCTACTGCTATCAAAACACTGAACCTCTTGTAACTCGCAGATCAAAGGATAGGATGTTCTCATACATTTGCAAATCGCTCGACGATAACCGTTGTCTTTTATTTTCTCAAACAAACAAACAAAAACAAAAACCCAAAAACTCAGTTCTCCTTCTGAGCTTCGCTGGGAAGTTTCCACCGGAAATGAGATGACTAGTTGATGATGAGAATTATCAGTACAGCTGATCAGAAGATGATGGATGATGATGAGAATTATTAGTACAGCTGATCAGGAGATGACAGATGATGATGAGAATTATCAGTACAGCTGATCAGGAGATGATAGATGATGATGAGAATTATTAGTACAGCTGATCAGGAGATGATAGATGATGATGAGAATTATCAGTACAGCTGATCAGAAGATGATAGATGATGATGAGAATTATCAGTACAGCTGATCAGAAGATGACAGATGATGATGAGAATTATCAGTACAGCTGATCAGAAGATGATAGATGATGATGAGAATTATTAGTACAGCTGATCAGGAGATGATAGATGATGATGAGAATTATCAGTACAGCTGATCCGAAGGGGCATTAAGAAGACCGCAGACCTCCACCGGATCCTGGATCCGTCTTTTCATCTGGATCCACAACAGCACAGGGTCACGTTTTCTTCTTCGCTTAAATTTGCCTTTTCAGGGACAAAATACGCATAGGAACAAATATATGAAAATGTACATAGATAATAAATACTCATATATACATGTTGTACAGACTTCACATCGCTACTGCGTGTACCATCGAGCACAGGAAGAAAAGGTGTCTCTTTGTATCTAAATGATCTAAAGGCTGTACTTTCTTTTCGGGAAATTTATAGACGGCAGAAAAACGGGTATACATCTATACTTCTTGCTTACAGAAGAAAAACTCATAACATCATCTTTCTGATATATACATGGGTCATGACAACTCGACCTGGATGTAAAACTAACATCATATCAGTTGTCACATTTTTTTTTCCTGTTTTCTACCTGTTCAGTAGCTGATTACGTAAAAAGCTGTAAAACATGACTCATCATTGATCCACGCCAAAATGTATTCGTGGGTACGTCTTTGGGTCAAATTCCAACTTTCTACCGAGTTTGGTCCAAATCGGGTCAGGGTTTGGGTGTTGTTTTTTGTTTTTTGTTTTTTTTTCCTTCTTTTTTTGCATTATCTTACTGCCCGATCCTGGATTTGTCTTTCCATCCATGTTTGCATCACGGCTTCGCGCCCTAAACTGGGTGGATTCGTCTCTAGACCGCAAGGTACCTTGAATAGGGCTGAGACTGACGTTCGTCAACTCACCAATGGCTCCTCGAAACCGTGATGGAGGAATTCAGTTTACGGTTCCAGTCGCCCGGGTGCCAACCTGAAAATTGCCCTGGACGTCAAAGACTCCGTCTCTGTGCTGGGACAGTGGCTACCCTGCGCACTGGTTTTAACTAGAGAAAGCAGACGCATCGCAAAGTGCTGGTGGCCACACACCTCAATGAGAAATATGCACCGAATCACTACATGAATTTGAGTTACAGATTTAATATCACATTGATTATAGATCAAATAATCATCACCCCACCGCCACCACCATATTCATTCCACTTTGCTTTTAAGGATTTCTACCAATAACATCATTCAAAATCTAGAAATACATGGGCTGTCCTTTAGCTTACGTCACATTTCAGGCCTTCGCGTTCACCCGTGACCCGATCTTTGCGCGGGCTGGTCTACTAAAAATAGTGTTCATTCCTTTCATATGAATATGTCTGCTTAGAACCACATAGCGTGTATCCTGATGAACGTATCACAGAGAAGGAGGATGAACTATATGTCTGCTTAGAACCACATAGCATGTATCCTGATGAACGTATCACAGAGAAGGAGGATGAACTATATGTCTGCTTAGAACCACATAGCATGTATCCTGATGAACGTATCACAGAGAAGGAGGATGAACTATATGTCTGCTTAGAACCACATAGCGTGTATCCTGATGAACGTATCACAGAGAAGGAGGATGAACTATATGTCTGCTTAGAACCACATAGCGTGTATCCTGATGAACGTATCACAGAGAAGGAGGATGAACTATATGTCTGCTTAGAACCACATAGCGTGTATCCTGATGAACGTATCACAGAGAAGGAGGATAAACTATTTGTCTGCTTAGAACCACATAGCGTGTATCCTGATGAACGTATCACAGAGAAGGAGGATGAACTATATGTCTGCTTAGAACCACATAGCATGTATCCTGATGAACGTATCACAGAGAGGAGGATGAACTATATGTCTGCTTAGAACCACATAGCGTGTATCCTGATGAACGTATCACAGAGAAGGAGGATGAACTGTATGTCTGCTTAGAACCACATAGCGTGTATCCTGATGAACGTATCACAGAGAAGAGGATGAACTATATGTCTGCTTAGAACCACATAGCGTGTATCCTGATGAACGTATCACAGAGAAGGAGGATGAACTATATGTCTGCTTAGAACCACATAGCGTGTATCCTGATGAACGTATCACAGAGAAGGAGGATGAACTATATGTCTGCTTAGAACCACATAGCGTGTATCCTGATGAACGTATCACAGAGGAGGATGAACTTTCAGACCCAATAAAAGAATTATCAGAACAATCTATTTGCGTCAGGCTATACATACTCTATTTCTTTAGCAAGGCATTGGCAAGTTCATTTTTGGTGTGTAGCCTTGTCAACGTAAGGCGCTATCTTTCTTCACCAAACACCGAGTCACGCAAGACATGCATTGGCTTGACTTTCCACAAGCAAATTTTGGCGGGCGGATATGTAGAGTCTACCGAGCTATTGGTCAAGGTATCTGAAAAACAAACAAATAAACAAACAAACAAACATCGGGCTTTGTTAACTTCCCTGATTAGGTGTCCAGACAGCTGTTTGCTCTGTGGTGTTTCACCCTAGTTTGATTTAAATCTCTTCAGTCAGAAATGTTTCACTCAAGTTTTATTGAAATCTATTTGGCCGGTAGTGTTTCACCAAAACGTCACTGAAATCTCTTTGGTTGGTAGTGTTTCACCAAAACGTCACTGAAATCTCTTCGGTCAGTAGTGTTTCACCAAAACGTCACTGAAATTTCTTAGGTCAATAGTATTTCACCAAAACGTCACTGAAGTCTTTTAGGTCAGTAGTGTTTCACCAAAACGTCACTGAAATCTCACTGGTCAGTAGTGTTTCACCAAAATGTCACTGAAATCTCTTAGGTGAGTAGTGTTTCACCAAAACGTCACTGAAATCTCTTTGGTCAGTAGTGTTTTACCAAAACGTCACTGAAATCTCTTAGGTTAGTAGTGTTTTACCAAAATGTCATGAAATCTCTTTGGTGAGTAGTGTTTCACCAAAACGTCACTGAAATCTCTTTGGTCAGTAGTGTTTTACCAAAACGTCACTGAAATCTCTTAGGTCAGTAGTGTTTCACCAAAACGTCACTGAAATCTCTTTGGTCAGTAGTGTTTTACCAAAACGTCACTGAAATCTCTTAGGTCAGTAGTGTTTTACCAAAACGTCACTGAAATCTCTCTTGGTCAGTAGTGTTTTACCAAAACGTCACTGAAATCTCTTAGGTCAGTAGTGTTTTACCAAAACGTCACTGAAATCTCTTAGGTCAGTAGTGTTTTACCAAAACGTCACTGAAATCTCCTTGGTCAGTAGTGTTTCACCAAAACGTCACTGAAATCTCTTTGGTCAGTAGTGTTTCATCAAAAGGTCACTGAAATCTCTTTGGTCAGTAGTGCTTCACACAAGTTTCATTAAAATCACCCACGTTTTACTGAAATCGGTTCAATACTTCTCCCCTATTCTTGCAGAAAGACAGAGCTACGCTCCAAAGCCAACACAACACTGGGCTTTCTGTGGAGCAGCTTAAAAGGTCAACGCCAGCCAGCCACCTGAAAGAGGCTGCTTGCTTACAGATCGTTTGTCCGTCGCACATTGGAACATACCCGCACAGTGTGGGACCCTCACACCCCATACAACCCTTGACAAGATTGAGGTCGTGCACAAAACGAGCTGCACGAGCTGTGATCCACTGGTATCCTAACTCCTCGACACTGTCAGCCATGATTGAAAGACGCGCGCGCGCGCACACACACACACACACACACACACACACACACACACACACACACACATACACACACACAACACAACACAACACAACACAACACACACACACACACACACACACACACACACACACACACACACCAGCCGCCGTGGCGAAGTGGTTAGCGTCGCGGACTCCTGGCTGGGAGGTCGTGGGTTCGAATCCCATCAGAGTCATGTGGGTTTTTCTGCCCCGACCGGCTCCTACCCAGAGTTGAGTTTGCTGCGGACTCAGTTGGGAAGACTGGGACCACACAGTCGAGTTTCATCCACTTAATGGATGCGTTTCTGAGGGTGTTGCTCAAATTTCCTGGCCAACACTGCAGGTGCCTGTATCTCTCGGGCCTGGTTGACGCCGGGATATATTATGAAGGGAAGCGTTGAGTACAGCCCTGTCATGTAGTCTCAGACCGAAATGGAAATCCGTAGCATCATCTTAATCATCCTCATTCTCATCGATCAGCATAAAAAAATGTCTCAAATTCTGTGGCCCTTCATGCCCTGCTCTCATGGTGACCTCAATTTCGATGTCCTCTCCACGTCTGTGGCCTTGGTTTGGTTCCGTCGGGGTCACCGGTTCGGTGAGTCCATGGGGGCTGTCGTTGGACGGACGTGGTGGCGCCCTCCGGAAGGAGAGCTCACTCACGCCGGCTCCGTGACTAAGCAATTATTGTCGTCAGTAGGGGGCTTAGTAGGTGGTGTCCTGCGTATGTTAGATCAGAACAGGCGCCACTGCACACCACCAAAGTGACTCGGCAGCAGTGCAGTGTCTCCTCCGGTGGGTTGCCTCTTGACGACTTGACATTGACTGCTCCCTGTGGATTGCCGGTGCCGGGGCTGCGGCGGGGCCGACCGGGCTGTGGCTGTGGACGGGGTGTCGAATGAGCGGCGGGGGTGCACTGCCTCTGAGGTGGCGCAGAGGTTGGGACAGCAAACACACACACACACACACACACACACACACACACACACACACACACACACACACACACACACACTGACTGACTGACTGACTGACTGACTGACTGAAACCAATTTATTGTCAGATTAACTCATGGTTGTACTGACAACACACACACACACACACACACACACACACACACACACACACACACACACACACACACACACACACACACACACACAACACACACACACACACACATTCCCCAACACCGAACCAAGGCTGGCTATGTTACATTAAACTCTAATGACCAGAGAGCTGTGAGCGAGAGTAGCAGTATCACCATGGCTCCAACCTGACCATGAAAATGTCACTTCTATCAACAGCAGCATATCCAAAGCCGCACCAAATATCGGCACGATTTTTTTTTCGTTCAAAGCCACCATCAGGAAAGTGGAATTTGTTTCCAGAAACAGCTGTGGCAGCAGACAGACACTTTTGAGTCCTACGAGTCCATGGTGCCATGTACCTATCTAGCTAGCTAGTGTAGGTAGGTGTAGATGTGCTCCCCTATCCCTTCCCCTCCTTGTGTCTGTCCCAAGGACATTTTCCTTTTATATATTCACGCCAGATTCTGTGTCAAGGTAGTGATCAGAGGATCAGCTAATCCTTCGGGGGGTGAAAAGCGAAAAGTAGTCACTTGCTGATATTACCCATATTATAGAGTGGAACAACATTTTCGTTATTACTGATATTAATATTACGAATACCTATCCTCCAAAGTGTCACTGTCTTTGGCCAGTTTCTCTCCTTAGATCTGTGTCTTTGGTTTTCTGTGCACGTAACTCAGAGAACAGGGAGGAGTAAGGAGGGGCCAGATGGTAGTGACCGTTTTGATGGGTCAAGATGGACGGAGGATGAGGACAAACAAACAATCCGACAGTCGCTGGCGAAGACGTCACCTCATTAGCGGAGATATCATGACACGGTGTAGATGAATGCTCTCGCTCTCTCTCTCTCCCTCTCTCTCTCTCTCTCTCTCTTCTCTGTCTCTCTGTCTCTCTGTCTCTGTCTCTCTCTCTCTCTCTCTCTCTCTCTCTCTCTCTCTCTCTCTTGCACAATACCAGAATCAAGACTAGAGTCTTTTCCTCTCGCTGAGCTGCTACACGTGAAAGGTTGGTCATTCTGGAAAAGTCGCGGATTAATTGGACTCTCTCTCTCTCTCTCTCTCTCTCTCTCTCTCTCTCTCTCTCTCTCTCTCTCTCTCCTCTCTCTCTCTCTCTCTGGGAGCAAGGAAGACAAAGAGACTCGTGTGGAAGTTAAGAGTTGGGTATCAACAGAGGCTAACTCTGGAAGAATCAACGTGACGCAGATGCACGGAGGTTCAAATAGGAAGTCAGCATTAAAAGGGTTTTTGTTTGGTTGTTGTTGTTGTTGTTGTTGTTGTTGTTTTTTCCTTCAATAGCGCTCTCTCTCTCTCTCTCTCTCTCTCTCTCTCTCTCTCTCTCTCTCTCTCTGTGTGTGTGTGTGTGTGTGTGTGTGTGTGTGTGTGTGTGGTAGTAGTAGTAGTAGTAGTAGTAGTAGTACTTCAGTTTAACGTCTGTTTACATATGTGAGATTAGACGGAGAGAGAGAGAGAGAGAGAGAGAGAGAGAGAGAGAGAGAGAGAGAGAGGCAGGCATAAATG
>CM065729.1:64059462-64064462 GCA_033310375.1 Conus canariensis
GCAACAGAAGTGGAGAGACCTGGTGAATTGTTTTCAGTGTGGCGACTTGTCGGCGTGAAGGGAGAAGAAGACATTCTGTACTCTTCCTGTCGTTACAGACAGGTTTCACTGTACAGTCGACCTTCTCTTCTCTAGAGCGACCTTCCAGAAATCCTTAGAAAAACTCTTTGTCTTTAGAGGGAGGAAACTTTGCTGATAAGTAAACCCGTGTTAATGCTGCGCTGTGTTACTGACGAAAGGTCAAAGGTCCACGGTGTAATGGCCGTAAGGCACAGGGGGTATGGTAGGACATCACATTGTCTGGAGCACAGCATTCTAGATGGCGCTGTCTTCTGCCTTCCTTCCGCCGCCTTCATCATTCCATTCACTGAATCAAGGATCCATTAACTGCTGAGAGGACAGGAAAGCCTTTTTTTAAAGTCGTAAACAGCCCAGCGTCACGTGGGGTTTGAACTCTCAATCATCAGCTCCTCAGCCGAACACTCTAACCATTTGACTGGAGAGCCTAGAAGAAAACAACAGTCTTTTCAGACAGAAGGGCTTTGTTCGTATACCCTTTATAAGCGGCTTGTTTCTTGGCAGATGCATCTAGCGCACAAAAAGACAACAATGAGCCTCAAGAAAGGTCTTCAAAGGGAGATTGGATGTTCATTTGGACGGCATTCTTCGGGAGATTTTACTGCATATCAAAGCTAACATCAGTACAAAGGACCTTAAACAGTTTTCATTCTAAGTGGGTGAATCAGAGTATCCTGACGTGAGTACCAGCCCAATATGAAGTATCACTCTCTGTAAAAGGAAGAAATAGAGTCATACAAACTTATTATACGTAGCATTATACCTCTCTCTCTCTGTCTCTCTCTCTCTCTCTCTCTCTCTGTCTCGGGGGACGTGAGCGGATGTTTTGCATGAGAAGTCGCGCGTCAAGTGCTCTGTCAGTTAATTGATAACTTCGGCTAATTGAGAGTCAGATTGGTCCTCAGAGTGGTGCACGGACTTTATGAGGAACAATGCCTTCTGGACCTGTGGAGTTTCGAGCAGCAAGTGGCCGATTCCTGCCTGTATTTCAAAATTTCATGTTGAGACGGGTTAGAGAGAAATCTACAATGCGTGTCGCCATGTTGAGACTGAAGTGTCGAGGAGACGGTGCTATGTTAGGACTGCTCCTCTCCTATTTGTTCTGGGGGAGTTTGCTTCTCCGATGTGGCGACGTGGAGAGCAATCCAGGTCCTAACCCCTCCCAGTCCAGAGACACCAGGCAGACCCGACTGACCAGCGCCAGTGGAGGAGCAGCCAGCAGCAGGGCCAGTATGGAGAAACCTGGCCATCCTCACGGAGGGGAACTTTCACTGTCAGACATCATGAGCAAGCTGAACACCATGGAGTGTAAATTCGACGCGAAGCTCGACGATGTGAAGCGGGACATGAATGCCCTTCGTGAGGAATACGCTGCCATGCAGGAGGAGCTGAAGGGGCTTCGGGAGGAGGTCACCAGTCTACGGCAGCAGAACCAGGACTTGACCAAGAAGATGGAGGAGCTCGAGACGAAGACCGACGATCTTGAGGGGAGATCCAAGCGGAACAACCTCATCATCTATGGACTGCCACGTCGGGAAAATGAGACTCCTGTGGACTGTGAAAATGTTTTGAAGGACCTCATTACCAATACGTTGGAGTTGTCCCAGAATTTTGAATTCGATAGGGTGCATCGATTGAACAATAGGCAGGACTCTCCGTGATTGCTAGGTGTGTTTTTTACAAGCAGAAGCAGGACATTCTCAGAGCAAAACGTAAACTACAAGGAACAAACACTTTCATTGGAGAGGACTTCTCGACCAGGGTGCGAGAGCTGAGGAAGAAACTGACACCTCACCTCAAGAATGCCAGAAGTGACGGTAAACGGGCTACGTTAGTCTTTAACTACCTCCTTATCGACGGCAAGCGATTCACCATAGGTACTGACAATGGGCTTGTTGAATTATCAAGATAGGAACTCGGCCGGTCCAAAATTAGTCATAGTGATGTGTCCTTACCAGTGAAGGGAACCAACGGTGAGCTGACACCGGTTGTTTCAACCCAGCGCTGTGTATCGACAGCTCGTGAAACGAGCCGTGAGGCCGTGTGTCGTGAGGAAAGCTCAGTGATGTCAGTGCCGGTAGAAAATGTTAGCAACACAGATGGTGATGTGTCTGATGGAAATGTTTGTTTGATGTCCTTGTCCTCTAAAAATGATGTATTATGTAATGGTGACACTTGTAATAAAATGAAACTTTTTTCGTTTCTTCATTGGAATGTTAATGGAATTGCTTTCCAAAATGCAGAATAATGATTTTATTTCTTATGTGTATGGTTTTGATTTTGTATGTTTTGTCGAGACGTTTGTAGATTTTTTTCAGTCGCCTGTGTTCTCTGGGTACACAGTTTACTGTACACGTGCATTAAAGTTTACGGCACGAGGAAGGCGTTCCGGTGGGCTGGTGTGTCTTGGAAAAAATGAGATCCGTCCCTTTTTTACGCCTTTGGATATTGTATCTGATTTGTTCTGTGCTTTTCTTGTTGATAAATCTTTGCTTGGTACCTTAAAACATGTATCTTCGTATGTGCATATGTACCTCCGGAGGGGGCGCCCTACTATTCCTATTTTGATAAAGAAAATGGGGTTTCCTTGTTAGAAGAATTTCTAAGTGATTGTTTACTTTTTGTTAAAAACGATGTGGATGTGATAGTGTGCGGTGACTTGAATAGCAGAATTTCAAATTTCTCATGTGATTTTGAAGAAAGCATGTTTACATACAATGATCAACATAAAAGTGGACCACCTCATGTACGAAATTCAGACGATGTTGTCCTGAATAATTATGGAAAGCTGTTAATTAACATGTGCACTGCTTTGAAATTGTGTATTTTAAATGGAGTGTGTAAGGGCGACTTTCAAGGTCGCTACACATACATATCCGACAGCGGTAGCAGTGTGAATGACTATTTTTTGATGTCTTATGATTTGTTTTCTACCACTTCCAATAGTTGTGAGATGCATGTGTCTGACAGAACAGAGTCAGACCACATGCCTTTAGAACTGAAGTTCGCTTCCTCATGTCATAACTGTGAGCCCGTACAGGTAAACAACAGGCGCTGTACTATTGAAAAATTTGTCTGGAGCGAAGCTCATGCTGATTTGTTTAAAAATGTAATCCTTTCCGATGAAATGCAAGTGCGCATGCAAGAGGCAGTAAGACTGGTTGATAATAATATCGAAGAAGCGTTACGTGTGTTTAATTCTTGTATAAAAGAGGCTGGGGAATGTATGAAGAAACAGGTTTGTATTGGAAAATGTCAGAAAGAAGACGACTGGTATGATATGGAATGTCTAGCTAACAAAAGAAATGTTCGTAATTTATTAAACAGATATCGACGTTCTTTGTCAATACCGTCTCGTGTAGCCTACTGCAAAGCTAGGCGAGAATATAAACATCTTTTAAAAAGAAAAGAAAAGCAATATAATGATACTCTGTTGACAGAATTACTTACGTCTGTAAATAATCAGAAAGATTTTTGGGACTGTGTCCGCAAAATTTCCAGAAAAAGGAAGCAACCCGTAAATGATATAAGTTTAGAAACATGGTCTCATCATTTCAGAGATCTGTTAGAAGGAAACGCTGGGTCCCATAATGATCTGGGAAATGAAAATTACGTTGTTGAATCTGATCATGACGATGACAATTTAAACCGTCCAATTTCCAAAGAAGAAGTTATGGTTGCGCTAAGAAAGGTAAAACCTCGCAAAGCTGCTGGTCCAGATGGAATTATCGGTGAACTGATAAAAACTGCGTGCCAGTCAAGTTTATTTCTAGATTTTCTGGTTAAATTCTTTAACTCCTTATTTGATCAAGGCGTATATCCAAGAAGTTGGTCCGAGTCTATTGTCATCCCATTGTATAAAAAAGGTGATTCAAACGATCCAAATAATTATAGAGGAATTTCATTGTGTAATGTTGGCAGTAAACTGTACAGTGCTATTATCAACAGGAGATTACAGGAGTGGGTGGAAGAAAATAACATTACCGGGGAATTTCAAGCTGGGTTCAAAAAAACTATTCTACAGTTGATCACATGTTCACATTAATGGCATTTGTACAAAAACAGTTTTGCTTAAATCGTAAATTATATGTTGCATTTATTGACTTCGAGAAGGCTTTTGATTCCGTCAATAGAACCTTGCTGTGGCCTATCCTGTTTAAAAATGGTATCCATGGAAAACTTTATAAATGTGTTATAAGTATGTATAATTGTGTAAAAGCAAGAGTGCGATCTGGTGATGCTCTAACAGACTATATAAATTGCACTTCTGGTGTGAAACAGGGCGATGTCTGTAGCCCTGTTCTGTTTTCTTTATTCATTAATGAACTAACACAGGAGGTTATACATTGTGGAAGGCACGGTGCACATTTCATAAATGACTTTGTGGAAATTTTCATTCTTCTTTTGGCTGATGATGTGGCCTTGGTGTCAGAAACAGTGGTTGGATTACAAACCCAGTTAAATACTTTGCAAAGAGTTGCTGCTTCATTAGAATTAAAGGTTAATATGGCAAAAAGTAATATAATTGTGTTTAGAAAGGGCGGATATCTAGCAGCGAGAGAAAGATGGACGTACAATGGATCTACAATGCCTGTTGTCAATGTGTATAAATACTTAGGAATATACTTCTCAACGCGTTTGAGTTTTGTCTTCGCTTGCAAAGATTTGGCCAGCAGAGCAAAAAATGCGTTACTCTGCATACTAAAGAAATTATCATTGCTAAATAACGATTCCCTTACTTTGTTTTTGAAGTTATTTGATGGCCAGGTTCAACCTATGGTACAGTACGGAGCTGAAGTATGGGCCTGGATGCAGTTGCAGCAGTACACTGCGAAAAGTTACATCTGTTTGCTATGAAGAAATTTCTTGGTGTATCATTGCAAACGCCAAATGATTTGGTATATGGTGAAACGGCTAGATTT
>CM065729.1:64076962-64084462 GCA_033310375.1 Conus canariensis
CATTAACAAACATCGAATACCGACGTGATTGTCACTGAGAACATCAAGAAGTTTATCCACAGTCATCAAGATTTCCTTTCTCCACAGCTGAATTCCTGCTGGAAGTCAATTGCACATGTTCTCTGTTAGTAAAATGAACGCTGTCCATATTTCCCATCATTTCCTGTGGGTACTCCACAATGTCACTGACAGTCACGTTCTCTGGAGGATCGTTCTGTTGTTCATTCACCGGAGGCCTGTCCTGATCACAAACCACATCACAGCATTCATCAATACAGTCAGCGCTTGGCATCACTGATCCAAAATCCCAACATCGACACTTCATCTTGTGCCACTGTCCCAGATTCTTTGTCACTCTGCTCCAAGTCGATCGCTGTGTGCTTGTCGCTGTGCCGTGTTTCTTCTGCAGACTGGGCTACAGACGGAAGGAGGTGTTTATCACTCAAAAATCTCATCACATGTAGCAGGACTGTCGCTGGTTCTGTCCACGTGGTGAAATAAACAAGGTGGTGTCGGTAAAAATAAACCGGACGGAGAACATACATTTTCACTTGCCTTTTTCTTTGGATTGCTTCTGTAGGTCTTTGCTCTGTGCCTATCCCTGTTCAGCTGTGACGGGCACTTAGACGATACGCAATGCTGTGGCCTTGAGTTTGCGTGGCAGGGGGCTGTTTGGTAGTTGTGGTGAATCACAGAATGACGACAGTTTGTTTTCCTCTGCCCTCTATTTTGTACGACGACAATGTCATTTCTTCCACGGCAGCGTTGAGTGTGGCTTTTAATGTGGATGGGAGGACCTTCAACAGGCATGCTGGAAGACTTACAGCTAATAGAAGTAGAAATTCATCGGAGCGGCTGAAACACGTCTTGCCGGGAGCCAGATAAGGGAGGCCACGAGAGAGAGAGAGAGAGAGAGAAAGAGAGAGAGAGAGAGAGTCTTGGCAAAGTCATTGTCATAATGTTGGAGGAATTGTTAGCCTGCGCTTGTTTTCTCTCTCTATTTGTTTGTTTAACATACTATTCTTTGTTCGATCAGTGGGAGATTGTATCTCTCAGGAGATCCAAGTAAAGGTTGTTCTGCACAGCTCTCTGCTCCTGTCAGCGCTTACGTTACTGACTATGCTTGAGTTACAAAGCAGCAGAGCTGATCACTCGGCCAATAGATAACTTTTTACCTCCCTTGTAACCTTCAGTGGATCCTCAAAAGCATCGCTCAAAATTTCACGTCTATATTCACAACCCTTTACATAACCACTTTAATGTGTATGCAGCTTATTTCCTTTGAGCATGTTCTCCTCGTTCTACATTTCCATCCTTCGAAGGCTGCATTGAGGTGCTATTGGTTTCTGTTTTTGAATCCTTAAGAATGAGAACACCACAGAATCATAAGTGGAAATTTCTCTTATTTGCCAATGGATAACCAGCGACCCAATCAGGCATGCTTCACTGATGAGTCCGAATCAGCATACGAAAGGTCTCTGGGCGGGCGACACAACCTGTCGAGGTTTCATTTCGGGTTATCATGCTCCCACATGATCCTATGAAGGATTTTACGCTTATTTTCTGATGCTGTCCTTTTTCCAGTCCCAGTGCAATGTCTGTAGTCCCCCCCCCCCACCCCACCCCCGCACCCCCACTTCTTTTCTTAAAAGTTTAGCCAAGTCATTGCTTAAACGAGGGAGAGATTGTGAGACTACTTGATTTCTTCCATCGTTCGTGAAGAAGTAAGACAGAGAAAGCTTTCTAGCAGAAGACACGGTGCTATGTCTATATATAGCATCACCCTAAAACAGCGCAACGAAGAAAGAAATAATAATAATAATAATAATAGTGATATAAATGACAAAGGACGGAGCCAGGTACAGGGGCTGATGCAGAAAATGCAGGTGCTCTATTGCTAATTTGTAGCTACTTGATGTCAATAGTAGCTATATACACGCACCTGTCCGTTCCAAGACCAATAATGCAGAATGTCCAATGACATGTTGCTCGTCTATCTATAAACACCCCTTGTCCCCTTTCTTTCTCCCTCCCGCGAGGAAAAAAACCCCAAACACAAACAACCCAGTACAGCTCTAGGGAGAGACAGAATTAGCTGAAGGGAAAATTCTGTTGTGTGTGTGTGGTGTGTGTGTGTGTGTCTTGTTCTCTTGACTACCCACCATCTCAATACTGGTCTTGTGCCTTTCCAAGGAAAACATCTCCATACAGTTGCACTGAAAGGTTTAAACAAAATCGATTCCTGCAGAAACGGAAACTAGATTTAAGTTTTAACGCTCATTTTCACGTAAAACAATGAAATAATAATACTCGTAATTGTAGTTGCCGTCACAGCATACATTATGCCGGGTTTGTTCAGAAACTTCTGACACTCAAGCACAAAAATAGAATGAAAGAGAACCAATGGAATTATAATGCATGTAATATGACTGCATCATCCGTTTCTCCAGGGAATAGCCTGAAAGCAAATTATATAAACAGGAATAAAACGTATGATCAGAAACAGACACCCGAAGCATTTATGCCCTGACCAACAGAAGACACAAAAACAGGGACGGGCGGGGGGGGGGGGGTGAGAAAGGAGGGGGAAAGGGGGATAATATCAACAAGTATTAGCATCTTCTGTCAGAATGGATCATTTATCAATTTATTAAACCAGAAACATCTGCTGCCGCATTGTGAGAACGTGGTGTTGTTCTCTCTCTCTCTCTCTGTCTCTCTGTCTCTCTGTCTCTCTGTCTCTCTCTCTCTCTCTCTCTCTCTCTCTCTCTCTCTCTCTCTCCCCGTGTGTGTGTGTGCACGTGCGTGAGGAAAAAAAGAAAGAGAGAGAGAGAGTGTGTGTGTGTGTGTGTGTGTGTGTGTGTGTGTGTGTGTGTGTGTGTGTGTGTGTGTGTGTGTGTGTGTGAGCACACGTGTGCCTGCGTGCGTGCGTACGAGTGTGTGTGTGTGTGTGTGTGTGTGTGTGTGTGTGTGTGTGTGTGTGTGTGTGTGTTGTGTGTGACCGTTTAACCACCCATTTTTGCTTACACTGGAAAACAGTGAAATATTCCTACACAGACAGCAGCCGGCCAGTTAGTAGAATAATGATGATTAAACATTCGTTCCTGGACTCTCAAGAAAGACGAACGAAAGCAGAGCTTTCGGCTACCATCCAGCAGCCTTCATCAGCACTGTTCGACTGACGGGGTGAATAATGATCAATTATGAGCACTGACTGTCGCGTGTTGTTTCCCTGTTGTTATTGAACTTCCTCCTTGGGAACTCTTTAACACATTTTTATTGTGCTGTTTTTGTTTTATTTTTATTTTTTTGGATTTTTTTGTTTGTTGTTTTTTTTTTCATCACAATTACCAGCTTTGCTGTTGTGATGATCTGGCGGCCGGCTAGGAATTGAAACAGTGTAGACTGTACCCAGTGGACAGTAGATGTCTGTCCTGCAGTGTCTTTTTTTTTTTTTACCTCGATGGCCTTTTAAAAAGTCTGAACACCTTCGGGGATGATTCTAATCAACACGACACCAGTGGGGCAGGTGTGTTAACTTCGTGTCATCTAGGTTTACAATAGCCCACTGTCTTTTTCTCCAAATGAGGGATAAAATGTGTGTGTGTTAAGGGGGAGGGGTCTTCCTACCTCCATTTTTCCACTTTATTTTTCCGTGTTTCTTCCTTTTTTCCGGTTTTTTTTTTCATTTTCTTTGTTGTTGTTGTTTTTTCTGTGTCTTTTAAGGGGGGCCTCCTCCTACTTTCTTTTCACTTCTCTTCCTGCTCTCTCTTTTCCTTTAAACCTGTCTCTCAAAGACCATGCTTAGTCTGTACGTTCTCTGACATGATCAACACACTTCTCTTCCTGCTCTCTCTCTTTTCCTTTAAACCTGTCTCTCAAAGACCATGCTTAGTCTGTACGTTCTCTGACATGATCAACACACTTCTCTTCCTGCTCTCTCTTTTCCTTTAAACCTGTCTCTCAAAGACCATGCTTAGTCTGTACGTTCTCTGACATGATCAACACACTTCTCTTCCTGCTCTCTCTTTCCCTTTAAACCTGTCTCTCAAAGACCATGCTTAGTCTGTACGTTCTCTGACATGATCAACACACTTCTCTTCCTGCTCTCTTTTCCTTTAAACCTGTCTCTCAAAGACCATGCTTAGTCTGTACGTTCTCTGACATGATCAACACACTTCTCTTCCTGCTCTCTCTTTCCCTTTAAACCTGTCTCTCAAAGACCATGCTTAGTCTGTACGTTCTCTGACATGATCAACACACTTCTCTTCCTGCTCTCTCTTTCCCTTTAAACCTGTCTCTCAAAGACCATGCTTAGTCTGTACGTTCTCTGACATGATCAACACACTTCTCTTCCTGCTCTCTCTTTTTCCCTTTAAACCTGTCTCTCAAAGACCATGCTTAGTCTGTACGTTCTCTGACATGATCAACACACTTCTCTTCCTGCTCTCTTTTCCTTTAAACCTGTCTCTCAAAGACCATGCTTAGTCTGTACGTTCTCTGACATGATCAACACACTTCTCTTCCTGCTCTCTCTCTTTTCCTTTAAACCTGTCTCTCAAAGACCATGCTTAGTCTGTACGTTCTCTGACATGATCAACACACTTCTCTTCCTGCTCTCTCTCTTTTCCTTTAAACCTGTCTCTCAAAGACCATGCTTAGTCTGTACGTTCTCTGACATGATCAACACACTTCTCTTCCTGCTCTCTCTTTCCCTTTAAACCTGTCTCTCAAAGACCATGCTTAGTCTGTACGTTCTCTGACATGATCAACACACTTCTCTTCCTGCTCTCTCTCTTTCCCTTTAAACCTGTCTCTCAAAGACCATGCTTAGTCTGTACGTTCTCTGACATGATCAACACACTTCTCTTCCTGCTCTCTCTTTCCCTTTAAACCTGTCTCTCAAAGACCATGCTTAGTCTGTACGTTCTCTGACATGATCAACACACTTCTCTTCCTGCTCTCTCTTTCCCTTTAAACCTGTCTCTCAAAGACCATGCTTAGTCTGTACGTTCTCTGACATGATCAACACACTTCTCTTCCTGCTCTCTTTTCCTTTAAACCTGTCTCTCAAAGACCATGCTTAGTCTGTACGTTCTCTGACATGATCAACACACTTCTCTTCCTGCTCTCTCTCTTTTCCTTTAAACCTGTCTCTCAAAGACCATGCTTAGTCTGTACGTTCTCTGACATGATCAACACACTTCTCTTCCTGCTCTCTCTCTTTTCCTTTAAACCTGTCTCTCAAAGACCATGCTTAGTCTGTACGTTCTCTGACATGATCAACACACTTCTCTTCCTGCTCTCTCTTTCCCTTTAAACCTGTCTCTCAAAGACCATGCTTAGTCTGTACGTTCTCTGACATGATCAACACACTTCTCTTCCTGCTCTCTCTCTTTCCCTTTAAACCTGTCTCTCAAAGACCATGCTTAGTCTGTACGTTCTCTGACATGATCAACACACTTCTCTTCCTGCTCTCTCTTTCCCTTAAACCTGTCTCTCAAAGACCATGCTTAGTCTGTACGTTCTCTGACATGATCAACACACTTCTCTTCCTGCTCTCTCTCTTTACCTTTAAACCTGTCTCTCAAAGACCATGCTTAGTCTGTACGTTCTCTGACATGATCAACACACTTCTCTTCCTGCTCTCTCTCTTTCCCTTTAAACCTGTCTCTCAAAGACCATGCTTAGTCTGTACGTTCTCTGACATGATCAACACACTTCTCTTCCTGCTCTCTCTTTCCCTTTAAACCTGTCTCTCAAAGACCATGCTTAGTCTGTACGTTCTCTGACATGATCAACACACTTCTCTTCCTGCTCTCTCTCTTTCCCTTTAAACCTGTCTCTCAAAGACCATGCTTAGTCTGTACGTTCTCTGACATGATCAACACACTTCTCTTCCTGCTCTCTTTCCCTTTAAACCTGTCTCTCAAAGACCGTGCTTAGTCTGTACGTTCTCTGACATGATCAACACACTTCTCTTCCTGCTCTCTCTTTCCCTTTAAACCTGTCTCTCAAAGACCATGCTTAGTCTGTACGTTCTCTAACATGATCAACACACTTCTCTTCCTGCTCTCTCTTTTCCTTTAAACCTGTCTCTCAAAGACCATGCTTAGTCTGTACGTTCTCTGACATGATCAACACACTTCTCTTCCTGCTCTCTCTTTTTCCTTTAAACCTGTCTCTCAAAGACCATGCTTAGTCTGTACGTTCTCTGACATGATCAACACACTTCTCTTCCTGCTCTCTCTTTTCCTTTAAACCTGTCTCTCAAAGACCATGCTTAGTCTGTACGTTCTCTGACATGATCAACACACTTCCTTCCTGCTCTCTCTTTTTCCTTTAAACCTGTCTCTCAAAGACCATGCTTAGTCTGTACGTTCTCTGACATGATCAACACACTTCTCTTCCTGCTCTCTCTCTTTTCCTTTAAACCTGTCTCTCAAAGACCATGCTTAGTCTGTACGTTCTCTGACATGATCAACACACTTCTCTTCCTGCTCTCTCTCTTTTCCTTTAAACCTGTCTCTCAAAGACCATGCTTAGTCTGTACGTTCTCTGACATGATCAACACACTTCTCTTCCTGCTCTCTCTTTTCCTTTAAACCTGTCTCTCAAAGACCATGCTTAGTCTGTACGTTCTCTGACATGATCAACACACTTCTCTTCCTGCTCTCTCTTTCCTTTAAACCTGTCTCTCAAAGACCATGCTTATCTGTACGTTCTCTGACATGATCAACACACTTCTCTTCCGCTCTCTCTTTCCCTTTAAACCTGTCTCTCAAAGACCTGCTTAGTCTGTACGTTCTCTGACATGATCAACACACTTCTCTTCCTGCTCTCTCTTTCCCTTTAAACCTGTCTCTCAAAGACCTGCTTAGTCTGTACGTTCTCTGACATGATCAACACACTTCTCTTCCTGCTCTCTCTTTCCTTTAAACCTGTCTCTCAAAGACCTGCTTAGTCTGTACGTTCTCTGACATGATCAACACACTTCTCTTCCTGCTCTCTCTTTCCCTTTAAACCTGTCTCTCAAAGACCTGCTTAGTCTGTACGTTCTCTGACATATCAACACACTTCTCTTCCTGCTCTCTCTTTCCTTTAAACCTGTCTCTCAAAGACCATGCTTAGTCTGTACGTTCTCTGACATGATCAACACACTTCTCTTCCTGCTCTCCTCTTTCCTTTAACCTGTCTCTCAAAGACCATGCTTAGTCTGTACGTTCTCTGACATGATCAACACACTTCTCTTCCTGCCTCTCTTTCCTTTAAACCTGTCTCTCAAAGACCATGCTTAGTCTGTACGTTCTCTGACATGATCAACACACTTCTCTTCCTGCTCTCTCTTTTCCTTTAAACCTGTCTCTCAAAGACCATGCTTAGTCTGTACGTTCTCTAACATGATCAACACACTTCTCTTCCTTCTCTCTCTCTTTTCCTTTTAAACCTGTCTCTCAAAGACCATGCTTAGTCTGTACGTTCTCTGACATGATCAACACA
>CM065729.1:64101962-64104462 GCA_033310375.1 Conus canariensis
GGTATGTTCATTATGGGTCACGAATAATGCCCGATGTTTTAGTTTACCGTTATAGCCGTTACTAACGGCTGTAACAGCCTGTAACGATTTTTCTTCTTCATGGAATATCTTAGAAAGTACTGGTCCGATCTTTGTGAAAATTAGCAGGTATGTTGATTATGGGTCAGAATAATGCCTGAGTAGAAAGAAACTCGTGGAGAGCGTGGCAGCAGAGAGTCCTCAGAAGAGAAGCCCCCTTCAAGCAAGTGTTTCGGCCCTTATCTCCTGACACTCTAGGGGGGTTGGGCCACACCCGGTTCATGACTCCGGATGTCCCTCTGCTGCCCCTCTTTTTCCCATCTTGGGACGAGCCATGGCTGGGATTCGAACCCATGACCCTCTGGACATACTTATTTTCCACTTAATGACTCGCGCTTTAACCACTGAGCCACAGGGACACCTGATATTTGTAGGGAAATTAAGCCTTATGAAGTTCACTTTTGTTCCTCCTTGACCAGATCCAGCTTGAACACCCCTCTGCCGCTTCTGCCATTGCTTTCAGGGCTCTGGTTTTTTCCTTCCCTGCAACTGAGAGCTGTTTCATGAGGCTGTATGCAGACGTTCCTACAAACCCCCTAGCTCCAATTTCTGCAGTGAGGACTTTGACCTGATAGCCTTCTCTCCTCAGGCTGTTTGCCAGATCAGCATACTTTTCAGTCTTGTAGATTTGAGCTGCCTCCATTCTGTTCTCATATGGCACCGTGAGCTCGATCATGATCAGCTGCTTGGTTGACTTAGAGTGGACTACTATGTCTGGTCTCATGCCACTCTTGCTGATGAGAAAGTACTGGTCCGATCTTTGTGAAAATTAGCAGGTATGTTGATTATGGGTCAGAATAATGCCTGATGTTTTAGTTTACCCCGTTATAGCCGTTACTAACGGCTGTAACAGCCTGTAACGGTTTTTCATCTTCATGGAATATCTCAGAAAGTACTTGGCCGATCTTTGTGAAAATTATCAGGTATATTCATTATGGGTCACGGATGATGCCCGATGTTTTAGTTTACCGTTATAGCTGTTAGTAACGGCTGTAACGGCCTGTAACGGTTTTCTTCTTTATGGAATATCTCAGAAAGTACTTGGCCGATCCTTGTGAAAATTAGCAGGTATGTTAAGTATGGGTTACGGATGATGCCCGACGTTTTAGTTTACCGTTCTAGCCGTTAGTAACGGCTATAACGGCCCATAACGGTATTCTTCTTTATGGAATATTTCAGAAAGTATCTTTCTGAAAATTTGTAGGGATGTTCATTATGGGTAACGGATGATACACGATGTTTTAGCTTACCGTTATAGCCGTTACTAACGGCTATAACTGCCCATGACGGTTTTTCTTCTTTATGGAATATCTCCGAAAGTACTTGGCCGATCTTTCTGAAAATTTGTAGGTATGTTCATTATGGGTCACGGATGATGCCCGACGTTTTATTTTACCGTTATAGCCGTTAATAATGGCTATAACGACCCATGATGGTTTTTCTTTTTTTATGGAATATCTCAGAAAGTACGTGGCCGATCTTTCTGAAAATTTGTAGGTATATTCATTATGGGTCACAGATGATGCCCTATGTTTTGGATTACCGTTATAGCCTGTACTAACGGCTATAACGGCCCCTAACGGTTTTTCTTCTTTATGGAATCTCTCAGAAAGTACGTAGACGATATTTCTGAAAATTTGTAGGCATGTTCATTATGGGTCATGGATGATGCCCGATGTTTTAGTTTATCCCGTTATAGCCGTTGCTAACAGCCCATAATGGTTTTCTTCCTTATGGAAAATCTCAAAAAGTTCTTGGCCGATCTTTCTGAAAATTTGTAAGTATGTTCATTATAGGTCACAGATGATGGCCGATGTTTACCAGAATAGTCATCACTAACGGTGACACCAGCCCAAGACGGTTTTTGTACTCCCAGTTCTTAAAGAACAGGGAGTACTTTAGAATGGGAACGAAGAAATGCCGTCTGTGTGTGTGTCTGTCTGTCCGTCTGTCCGTGGTCAAAATGTGTTCCACTCGCTCCAGACAAAACTACTGGGCCGATCTATCTGAAAATGTGTATGTATGTTCATTATAGGTCACGGATGATGCCCGATGTTTTAGTTTACCGTTACAGCCGTTACTAACGGCTGTAACGGCCTGTAACGGTTTTTCTTCTTTATGGAATATCTCAGAAAGTACTTGGCCGATCTTTCTGAAAATTAGCAGGTATGTTCATTATGGCTCACGGATGATGCCTGATGTTTTAGTTTACCCCGTTATAGCCGTTACTGACGGCTGTAACAGCCTGTAAGGGTTTTTCTTCTTTATAGAATATCTCAGAAAGTACTTGGCCGATCTTTCTGAAAATTTGTAGATATGTTCATTATGGGTCACGAATAATGCCTGATGTTTTAGTATACTATTATAGTTGTTACTAACGGCTGCAACGGCCTGTAACGGTTTTTCTTTCTATGGAATATCT
>CM065729.1:64111962-64119462 GCA_033310375.1 Conus canariensis
CTCACTGTTTTTTTTTTCCTTTTCCATAAAAGCTAACGCCCCTTTTCGCCCCCTTTACCTCACCCACCCCCACCCCCCGCCTCCCCAACTATCTTTGTTCATCCCTATTTCGCCCCCCCCCCCCTTCCCGCCCACCTGTTTCTCTCTCCCCAACTCTCTCATTTCTCTCTCTTTCTCCCCCCCCCCCCCCACCCGCCCACCTCTCTCTCACGCTCTGTATGTCTCATCACACATTGTAAACTGAATTTGGAATTAAATTTGCATTGACAGTTTCATATTTAGACTAATTATGGTATCTATTTGCTTACAGCCCTCCCTGATAACGCCGAAATAAAGGCAGAAAGCTTGGACGATAAACAGACGTGGAGTGGGAATGTTGGATGAGCGGATTTTATTACTACCCTTGTTCTTCTCTACAAATACTATCTACTTCCTGTTCCCAACTTCCTTCAGCGGCGCTCAGGAACCTGCGGGATTTACATCATATATATATATATATATATATATATATATATTATATATATATATATTGATCTCTCTCTCTCTCTCTCTCTCTCTCTCTCTGTGTGTGTGTGTGTGTGTGTGTGTGTGTGTGTGTGTGTGTGTGTGTGTGTGTGTGTGTGTGACTATCTGTTCATCTTTCGTTTTCATTGTCTTGGATGAAGTTTATGTTGTTTGAAGAAGACACAGTAGCTGAACGAGTTTTTGATTGATTGATTTAATTTAACGTCTGTTCACAACAATGGTGATATTAGACTATTTTTAGAGTTATGTTTCATAATTATGTCTTTTGTTTGTTCCTTCGTTCAGAGGTGCAGTCAAACTGGGTTTTTTTGTTTGTTTGTTTGTTTTTTTTTTGTTTTGTTTTCGTTTTTGTACTCCCAGTTCTTATAAAACAGGGAGTACTTTAGAATGGGAACGAAGAAATGCTGTGTGTGTGTGTGTGTGTGTGTGTGTGTGTGTGTGTGTGTGTGTGTGTGTGTGTGTGTGTGTGTGTGTCCGTGGTCAAAATGTGTTCCACTCGCTCCAGACAAAACTACTGGGCCGATCTTTATGAAAATTTGTAGCTATGTTCATTATGGGCCACGGATGATGCCCGATGTTTTAGTTTACCGCTATAGCCGTTACTAACGGCTGTAACGGCCTGTAACGGTTTTTCTTCTTTACGGAATATCTCAGAAAGTACTTGGCCGATCTTTGTGAAAATTAGCAGGTATGTTCATTATGGGTCACGGATAATGCCCGATGTTTTAGTTTACCGTTAGAGCCGTTACTAACGGCTGTAACGGCCTGTGACGGTTTTTCTTCTTTATGGAATATCTCAGAAAGTACTTGGCCGACCTTTATGAAAATTAGCAGGTATGTTCATTATGGGTCACGGATGATGCCTGATGTTTTAGTTTGCCCCGTTATAGCCGTTACTAACGGTTTTAACGGCCTGTAACGGTTTCTCTTCTTTATGGAATATCTCAGAAAGTACTTGCCCAATTTATAAGCGGTTTGGGTGGTCTTGTGACAAATCGGAGCCTCTGTCCATATGTAAGTGATGTAATGCTGAAAATGGATTAAACAACCGTTAAAAACCGTTATTCTGCCGTTATTTCTTACATATAGGTGGATTTTAATGAAAGTTGGTATATTGAAAGGTTATCACACACAAATGGCACTTCTATATAGTGTTTCAAAATTTGACCGTTACAAACCGTTATTCTTGACATATTGTCCGATTTGGATGAAATTTGATATGTACACAGGCTTTAGCCCAGTGAGGACTAAAATACCGGTTTCAAAAGTGTATGTCGGTTATATAACCATTCAACCGTTATTTTGCCGTTATTTTTATATATTGGTGGGTTTTAATGAAATTTTGTATATAGAAAGGTTATCACACACAAATGGCACTTCCATGTAGTGTTTAAAAATCTGACCGTTAAAAACCGTTATTCTTGAAATGTTGTCCGATTTGGATGAAATTTGGTATGTACACAGGCTTTAGCCCAGTGAGGACTAAAATACCAGTTTCAAAAGTGTACATCGGTTAAATAACCGTTAAAACCGTTATTTTGCCTTTATTTCTTATCTCACAAAGCACTTGGCCGATTTATAAGAGGTTTGGAAAACTGGGAGTGCGTTTATATGCTTCGCATCTTGCTCCTCTTTATGGAATATCTCACGCGTATTCAGGATAAACTGGGAGTACGTTTATATGCTTTGCATCTTGTTACTGTTATCGTGGACTCTTTCCAGCCCATGGCGAGTCTCCGAGTTGTTCAACTCGTCCTGTCCTTAGAGAGTTACGCTACACATCATGTGTCTGGTGTTTGTCTGAGTGACTGGTTGGACAGAATATGCAAGTCTGTTAATTTTCAGAATGGGAGGAAGGTTGTGTGTGTGTATGTGTGTGTGTGTGTGTGTGTGTGTGTGTGTGTGTGTGTGTGTGTGTGTGTGTTTGTGTGTGTGTGTGTGTGTGTGTGGTGTGTGTGAGTGTGTGTGTGTGTGTGGTGTGTGTGTGTGCGCGCGCGCGCGCGCGCGAGCGCGCCTGCGTGCGTATGTGCGTGAGTGCGTGCTGACGTTCGTGCGTGCGTGCGTGCGTGGGTGCGCGCGCGCGCGCGCGCGTGCGTGTGTGTGTTGTGATCTTGTTGGAGCAAAGAAACGTGGTGTGTGTGTGTGTGTGTGTGTGGTGTATGTGTGTGTGTGTGTGTGTGTGATCTTGTTTGAACAAAGGACCTTGGAGTGTGTGTGGGGGGGGGGGGGGGGGGGGGGGGGCACGCGCGCGCGCGTGTGTTTGTAATCATGTTTGAGCACAGAACCTAGGACTAAGGTGCAACGCGATCTAAGCTACGCACAAAAAGTTAAGGATCACTTTCACAAACATTCATAACTGTCAAAATAAGAAAGTCAATGCGTTGAAGTTTGGCCAACATTTAATTCCATTCTTTAGTGATAACGATACACAATTGCCTTCAATCTCGAGCAATCGTTTGGCGTGTACATTTGATTAAAGTGGGTACGTATCCAAATTTGATTTCCCAAAGTCATTGAAATCACAAGACAGGGCATACTGATGCTCCCAAAAGCTCAGTAATGCGTGTAACCACCATGGCTGTTCTGGCACTCGACGCAGCGAGTCCTCATCGAGTTGACCAGGTTGGTGAAGATCCTCTGTGGAAGCGCCTGCCACTCAGCCTGCAGCATCTGGTAGAGGTGTTGGGCATCCCTGGGAGGGGGGTGGCTCCTCACTTTGCGATCCAGCTCATCCCAGAGGTTCTCAATCGGGTTGAGATCGGGACTGCATGCTGGCCACTCCATTCTGTTGACTCCAGACTGCTGCAGGAAGTCGTTGACCACCCTTGCCCTGTGGGGGCGAGCATTGTCATCCTGGTAGACAGCCCTCGGTCCCATCTGCTGCAGTGTAGGCACAGCCAGCGGTCGAAGGATCTCATCCCGGTATCGGATGCCAGTCAGGTTACCCTGTACATGATACAAGGGTGTTCTGTGGTGAAGGCTGAAGGCCCCCAGACCATTACAGAACCTCCACCAAAGGCCACCTTTTCTTGGACAGTGGCGTCAGTAAAGCGTTGCCCTGGGCGCCTCCAGACCCTCAGTCGGCCGTCGTTGTGGTGAAGGGTGAAGCGTGATTCATCACTGAACAGGACCTGGGACCATTGCTGACGTGTCCACCTCACGTGACGTGCGCAGAAGGCGCGACGTGCTGCCCTATGGGCTGGAGTTAAGCGTGGCCGTACTGCTGGGCGACGAGAACGGAGATTAAACCCATGTAGGCGGTTCTGTATGGTCTGCTGGCTGATGTTGATGTTAGTAGCCACCCTGAACTGCCTTTGAATTATGCTGGAAGAGGCTGTTCTTGTCTGCAGGGCTTGTCGTTCAATGAGACGATCGTCACGTGGGGTTGTCTTCTTCGGTCGACCAGATCTGCGTCTTTCATGGACAATCCCAGTGGCTGTGAAGCGTTGAATCAGTCGGACAATGACCGAGATGGACACATGAAGTCGCCTGGCCACTTCTCGCTTGGGAACACCATCTTGGAACCATGCAACAGCTCGTCCCCTATCCAACTCGCTTAATTTTCGTCGTGGAGGCATTGTCAGATCAGGCCTACTACTGGTGGAATGTCTTCTTATATAGCCAAGCGAGCGACAGCATCTCACACATAAACAGCAGTGCTTGCACGTGCAAAATGGTTTTTCCATCTGGCAAGTGCAATGTGTTCAGGCAGAACGGTCCAAAACAAGGTCATTTTTCGCAAGTTTCCGCTTTTTCCGTTTGCGGCCCAGCTCAGTAGTAGAGAATCCCGTGCAATTTTCGCACTAACACAACATCGCCCACTTACAGCTGAACAAGAATTCATGACAATTTGGCTGGACTAAGAAATAAATAACAGTAGCGAACTGAGTTTATTACGCACCTGTCTTCACATACCGATCCTTAACTTTTTGTGCGTAGTATAGATTAATTTTATATCACCGCCGAGCTGTGAGTTAACACACCGAGCGTGTAGTGCCTGATGGGTGGAGGCCGGCTTATCGGTGTAACGAAAAGTTTTAACTCCCAGGGAGTTAAACCGTTCATTTGTAAATTTTAACTCCCTGGGAGTTAAACTAGAATATAAAAAACTAACTCCCTCTGTGTTTCAGTTTGACTCCAGGGGAGTTATTCTGACATACCACCAGAATGACTCCCACCCACCACCCACCACCCACTCCTCGCTACCACACATGCATCTTATATATATATATATATATTTTTTTTTTTTTTTTCGAAATGTGTGTGTGTGTGTGTGTGTGTGTGTGGTGTTGTGTGTGTTCTTACACTAACTTGCCAGGTCAAGACTTGTCAGGTAGAATTGTTTCCTTCGATATTATTCGTTTCTGTGAATTAGTCACGTGTCCTGAATTTTATTGAAAAACGTGTGTTTTTCTGATTGGCTGGCCGACTTTCATTTTTAGCTTGGCACACGCACACCACCACACCTGTGACGAGTCACTTGACAACTTCATCAGATCGGTCCCAAGCAGCCACCCTCTTGTACAAATTGTACAAAAACAGGCACCACAACCCCCCCCCCCCCTCCCCCTTTCTCTATCCCATGTGTCTCACACACAAATTTCAAATCTATGCCAACCCTTTTTCTCCTTCCTTCTCTCCCAGATGTAGCGAGTCAATACAAACAATTTTTTACGTCACGTCGCGACTACTCGTCATTCTCTCTCCACCATCCTTACTCTCTCATCCCCCCCCCCCCCCCACCCCTCACTCCCTAATTTGGCGGCATGACACAATGAAAAATTGAAAATTTTCCATTTCTACACCATTTGAGTGTAATGGCCTACACTTATGGGTGACTGTTTGATAGTCGCATCGATTCCATGAAGAGAGAGAGAGGAGAGAGAGAGAGAGAGGAGGAGAGAGAGAGAGAGAGAGAGAGAGAGAGAGAGAGAACGCCAAAGACTGAAGGTACAGTATTTCTACCAAAGGCATCAAACCATTAATTCATGTATATACAGACTTTACATACAGATTACATACAAAAAGGCATAGTAGAATATCAAGGACATGCATAGATAAGCACATGAATATGTACACGGACATTTCCTTTCCCTACAATGATGATGATGATCATGAACATTAAATTCCCTTCTCCATTCTCTTACCGAAAGACATCTGGGAATAGGTGGGTGGGGAGTCATCTTAGCCATGATCAGATTAACTCCCCCTCTGTTACAAAGTAACTCCCTGGGAGTCTGAAAACACGAGTACACATTAACTCCCATGGGAGTTATTCTAAACTGTGAAAAACTGACTCCCCTTAGCGGGCAGGGAGTTAAACTTTTACACGCCTGGATTAACTCCCGGGAGTTAATCTGTACTAACTCCCAGGGGGGTCATTCTGTTACAGGGTGGGAGTTATGTACAAAATGACTCCCCCCTTAATGTTTCAAGAATTTGTTGAGACTTGTACAAAAAAGGTTTTAGAACATTTTGAAGTTTTACTGAGTGGAGTTATTTTGGCACAGGGTGGGAGTCATTCTAGTTTAACTCCCGGGGAGTTAAAATTTACATATGAACAGTTTAACTCCCTGGGAGTTAAACCATTCGGGGAGTTAAAACTTTTCGTTACACCGGCATGTAACGAGCGCACCTGTCACCTCAGGCACAGCACGTGCACAGCAAGTGACGCGAAAAAAATGAAAAGGGGAAAAGAAAAGAGGGGAAAAAAGGAAAAAAAAGTTAATCAAATTGAACAACTATACTTCAACACAATACTTATGGAAAAGATGGTTTCTGTCCTAAACTTCGTTATTGTATAAGTTTCTCTCGAGTTTGTAAAGTGTTCACATATTCTTGCTGATGACGTGATTGCTGTTTCCACTCCCTTCCTCCAATTTTCCATGTTATTCATTTTATTTTTCAGCTACTGTGTCTCTTTTTTCGGCTCTTTTTTGTTGTTGTTTTTTGTCTGTTTTTTTGTTTTTCCTTTTCAATGTTTCCTTATAAAAAAAAAAAAAAAATCGCAAGCACGAAGTGAAATGTTTAGTATATTGTGAATGTATTTAACCGCCAATATATTGTAAATGTCAATTTGAGCACAGTATAAGCCTAGGGCTTGTTGTTGCTCATTCGTCCTGTCAATTATGAAGGTATTCTGTTCATTTGTTTCCGAAATAAAAGTTATTTAAACCAAGTGACGCGTGAAGGAGACACTCAGCCGTCGCCATCTTTCTGCTGTAATTTGAGTGGTCACGAAGATATCCAAACCGACGTTCCACGGGATTCACATAATCCACTGTAAGCACGTGAAAACGGCCTGGCTGCAACGACTTTCTATGTGATGTAAGATTGAGTTGGAGAAGGATGAATGGAGGGGTGGGGGTGGGGCGGAGGGTCGACTTGTGCAGTACCGCATGTCAGTGATGACGTGTGTCTACTGGATTACCGTCAATGGCGTGGTTGGCCCGACGATTTGCAGGTGACGCATGTCTTCTTAACATCTGGAAGTCTTAGCATCCTGTCGGCTACGAAGAAAGACAGACGGACGGACAGAGGAGGAGGGGGGGGGGGGGTGATGAAAGAGGTGTGGGTGGTGGGAGTGGGGTAAAGGCTGGCGTCGGTAAATGACGTAAAAACTGATAAGGCAAGAGAGAGAGAGAGACAGACAGACTGACAGACAGAGACAGAGAGAGATGTTGGATGGTGATGTGCATCCGTTCGTCAAAGCATGCCATTCGTTTATTCTAAAGAGATACGTAAGCAATGAATCATCTTTGGAGTAGTGGAGGACTAATCTGAATAACTTAGATGTGATTTTAAGCTCCAAATTGCACAAACATGTCGCTTTTTATATTTAGGAGTGTCAGATCTACTGAGTTCGTATTACCGGACATTCACTCCTATCATTTTGTGCATCTCTCTCTCTCTCTCTCTCTCTCTCTCTCTCTCTCTCTCTCTCTCTCTCTCTCTCTCTCTCTCTCTCTCTCTCTC
>CM065729.1:64134462-64139462 GCA_033310375.1 Conus canariensis
TGTCAGCTATTGACCATTAACTGACCCTAGCACACTGACACCGTATCTACATGATAACTGCTCCGTTGGGATTTACATATAACTGACTGACCTGTTTGACCTTTTACAGATCGGTCTTGTGGTGGTCCAATCAGCTGATTGGACTTCTATGGGTAAAACTGTGTGTGTGTGTGTGTGTGTGTGTGTGTGTGTGTGTGTGTGTGTGTGTGTGTGTGTGTGTGTGTGCATACGTGCGTGTTTATTTGTGAATGCACCTTACCGTATTGTCTGTTTTTCCTAACTCCAGTGATGGTATAAACACACGCCCATAACTCCAAGCAAATGCTGCCTTCCACACCGAATCGCCGAGCACACAGGGCAGTATGAAACGCACAGAACAATAAAGGAAACATCCCAGAAAGAATGTTCCAAGCTTGTCTGTATACCCCTACTGGACACTTCTACCAAAGATAGTTCGCCCTCCATAGGGCGTACAGTCTTTGCTTCTACTCAGCAACACAACTGGAGAAATGAACAAATACAAATCAATTTTTATGCAAGCCTGGCACAGCCTTGTTGATCATGAATATAGTCAGACAAGTACACGGACGAAACGTAACAAGTACAGGTTACCTCGATTTGATTGAAAATAAAATAAATATAAAATGAGCCAGGGAACAGTAAACAGTAACAAGATGCAGATCTCAGAAAGTACATGGCCGATCTTTGTGAAAATTAGCAGGTATGTTCATTATGGGTCACGGATGATGCCTGATGTTTTAGTTTACCCCATTATAGCCGTTACTAACGGCTGTAACGGCCTGTAACGGTTTTTCTTCTTTATGGAATATCTCAGAAAGTACTTGGCCGATCTTTGTGAAAATTAGCAGGTATGTTCATTATGGGTCACGGATAATGCCCGATGTTTTAGTTTACCGTTAGAGCCGTTACTAACGGCTGTAACGGCCTGTGACGGTTTTTCTTCTTTATGGAATATCTCAGAAAGTACTTGGCCGATCTTTGTGAAAATTAGCAGGTATGTTCATTATGGGTCACGGATGATGCCCGATGTTTTAGTTTGCCCCGTTATAGCCGTTACTAACGGCTGTAACGGCTTGTAACGGTTTCTCTTCTTCATGGAATATCTCAGAAAGTACTTGGCCGATCTTTCTGAAAATTAGCAGATGTGTTCATTATGGGTCCGGATGATGCCCGATGTTTTAGTTTAACGTTATACCGTTACTAACGGCTGTAATGGCCTCTAACGGTTTTTCTTCTTTATGGAATATCTCAGAAAGTACTTGCCGATCTTTGTGAAAATTAGCAGGTATGTCCATTATGGGCGACGGATGATGCCCGACGTTTTAGTTTACCGTTGCAGCCGTTACTGACGGCTGTAACGGCCCATAACGGTTTTTCTTTTTTCATGGAATGTCTCAGAAAGTACTGTGCCGATCTTTCTGAAAATTTGTAGGTATGTTCATTATGGGTCACGGATCATGCCCGATGTTTAATGTACCGTTATGGCCGTTACTAACGGTTTTTGTTTTGTATGGAATATCTCTGAAAGTACGTGGCCGACCTTTCTGAAAATTTATAGGTATGTTCATTATGGGTCACAGAGATGCCCGATGTTTAAGTTTACCGTTATAGCCGTTACTAATGGCCCATAATGGTTTTCTTCTTGATGGAAAATCTCAGACAGTTCTTGGCCGATCTTTCTGAAAATTTGTAAGTATGTTCATTATAGGTCACAGATGATGGCTGATGTTTACCAGAGTAGCCATTACTAACGGTTACAGCAGCCCAAGACGGTTTTTAATCTTTATGGAATATCTCACGCGTATTCAGGATAAACTGGGAGTACGTTTATATGCTTTGCATCTTGTTTATTTTTCGATTGTCATTTATTTCTTTTTTTTTTCTTTTGGAGGGGGATGGGGATGCAAGGTGAAAGGGAAAAGTTATGTATGTGTGTGTGTGTGTGTGTGTGTGTGTGTGTGTGTGTGTGTGTGTGTGTGTGTGTGTGTGTGTGTATGTGTGTGTGTGTGTGTGTGTGTGTGTGTGTGTGTGTGTGTGTGTGTGTGTGTGTGTGTGTGTGTGTGTTTCATTTTAGCTTGTTTTGTTTTGTTTTGATTGGTCCGTTTTCCTAATCACACATTTCTCACACAAGCCAACCTATCAACTGGAAAGCTATCATTACGAAAACAAAAATGAAAGAAACATACAAACACACGAAGGGGGAAAGCGAGATTCACGGAAATAAGAATGGTTGAAGAAACAAAAGGAAAAGATAAAGGAAAAAACAACTAAAAGGAAAGGAAAGAGATGGAACGAATATGTCGAGAAAGAAGGGAAAGAAAGAAAGAAGGAAACATTAGCATTCAAAAGAAGGCCATCGTGATGGCAACAGTGATAGGAACAGCTGCAGCAGGATTAGCAGGGAACCAGCAGAAGTGGTAACAGCAGCGCTAAGAGTAGTGTAGTAGTAGTAGTAGTAGCAGCAGCAGCAGCAGCAGCAGCAGCAGCATAGTAGTAGCAGTAGTAGTAGTAGTAGTAGTAGTGATGGTGGTGGTGGTGGTGGTAGTAGTGGTAGAATAGCAATAGTTCTGGTTGTAGCAGCAGGAGCAGTGGTCGTAGTAGTGGTAGAAGTGCGTAGTAGTAGTAGTAGTAGTAGTAGTAGTAGTAGTAGTAGTAGTAGTAGTAGTAGTATAAGCACAGCAGCAGCAGCAGCAGCAGTCGTAGTGGTAGATGTTGTTGCTGTAGCAGTAGTAGTAAGAGTAGTAGTAGTAAGAGTAGTAGTAGTAATAGAAGTAGTGACAGCAACAACAGCAGCAGCAGTACTAATTGCAACAGCAGCAGAGGTAACAATAATAGTATTAGAAGAAGCACCAGCAAGGCAACAGCTGGTATAGTAGTAGTAGCAGCAGTAGCAGTAGCAGCTTTGTTTGTGGTTGTTGTTGTTGTTTGTTTGTTTGTTTGTTGTTTTGTTTTATCAACACACAAGTACACATCACATGACAATGTTTTCGGGGGCATTCAACAGAGAGAGAGAGAGAGAGAGAGAGAGAGAGAGAGAGAGAGAGAGAGAGAGAGAGAGAGAGAGAGAGAGAGAGAGAGAGCAAAAATGATTGAAAACAGCAGTGTTCACAGGCCCTACACCCAGCCTACCATGACGATGTCGTATTGAACAGTCAGTCTATACCTCGTACACCAGTACATCGACTACCAGTTTCACTGCCAGCCATGATGATGTCAGTGACTCCACAGATGAGCACGTGGTGTGCCAAAGTCAGATGCGCATTACTCTCAATACAGCTCAAAATTATTCAGTCCAGTCTATTTATACGTACCTGTGAACGTATTGTGCATTCGTTATGCACTCGCGCGCGCGCGCGCACACACACACACACACGCACACACACACACACACACCACGTACACACGCACGCACGCACGCACGCACGCACGCACGCACACATCCACACACACACGCACACAAACACACACACACCACTCTCTTCCAGGTTTCTTCCCTTCCCATATTACAAAAAAACAAAAACAAAAAAATCTTTCAAAATCCTGCAGTTTGTGTCACACAGCCACAACAACAACAACCACCACAACAAAAGCAATTCATCCAGAACAAAGTTCTCCACGCCGCAGACAGGGAGGATAAATCATCTGCATGTAAAGACAGATCATTTACGTGTGAGGTTGAATATTTTACATGTGAGGCATCAATCATTCACGCGCACTCCATCACCTAGCTGGTAGTAGCGGGCACTGCAAATAATGGGGAACATTTCCCCGTGACAGTTCCCCCCCCCCCCCCCCTCCCCCCCACTCCCTCATTCGTGTGAAACAGATAACGTCCACCGGTTAGAATCCAGCACGGGAGAAGAGGAGGGGGTGGTGGAGGGGGGGGGGGGGGGCAGAATAAACTGCAATCCGCCTTTAGAGGGACGGGCAACCCCTCGGCAACAAAAGTAACGATTAATCAAAGAAAAGACAGAACAAGAGAAAGACAGACGCAGAGACGGACAGACAGACAGGCAGAGAGACGGGCAGGTAGAAAGATAGAGAGGGAAAGAGAGAGAAAACTAGGGGAAGTAGAGAGAGAGAGAGGGAGAGAGAGAGAGAGAGAGAGAGAGAGAGAGAGAGAGAGAGAGAGAGAGGAGAGAGAGAGAGAGAGGAGAGGACACTTTGACATATCACTGTCATTAGCTGAAAAGCCACTGATGATAGGGGGGACAAAACAATTACATGGATTTGAAGTTAATTACAAAAAACATCGGAAATAGCATATACATGACACACGCGCGCGCGCGCGTGTGACACCAACACACACACACACACACGCGCGCGCGCACACACACACACACACACTCATTTCTACCTATTAACACGCCCATCCCAATGTAACATTAATCAGCATTTTGTCTTCTTTTTTTTTTAAGGCTTATACCCTTTACGTTTCTTGAACTGGTAGGCACAAAATAAACGTTAAACCATTTCATACACTCACTTGTGAATCGTTTTCTTTTTACGCATCGATCTTGCCTCCAATACATGCTTTATGGATAGAGGAGAGAGAGAGACAGACAGGACAGACAGACAGACAAGACAGACAGACAGATAGAGCGAGCAAGCGAACGAACGAGGGAGAGAGAGACAGAGAGATAGAGACAGACATACAGACAGACAGACACGCAGAGACAGACAGACAGAGCGAGCGAACGAGAGAGAGAGACAGAGAGATAGAGACAGAGAGAGACAGAAAGAGAGACAGACAGACAGACACGCAGACAGAGGGCGAGACAGACAGACAGACAGATAGACAGACAGATAGATAGAGCAAGCGAGCGAACGAACGAGAGAGAGAGAGAGACAGAGACAGAGAGATAGACAGAGAGACAGACAGACAGACACGCAGAGACAGACAGACAGACAGAGCGAGCGAGCGAGCGAACGAGAGAAAGAGAGAGAGAGATAGAGACAGAGAGACAGACAGACAGACA
>CM065729.1:64144462-64191962 GCA_033310375.1 Conus canariensis
GTGTGCACCATCACAACCATGCTTGTTGCCAGTCACCAACACTAGGCTAGCTGTACAATGCTTGTGTGCACCATCACAACCATGCTTGTTGCCAGTCACCAACACTAGGCTAGCTGTACAATGTGTGCACCATCACAACCATGCTTGTTGCCAGTCACCAACACTAGGCTAGCTGTACAATGTGTGCACCATCACAACCATGCTTGTTGCCAGTCACCAACACTAGGCTAGCTGTACAATGCTTGTGTGCACCATCACAACCATGCTTGTTGCCAGTCACCAGCACTAGGCTAGCTGTACAATGCTTGTGGTTGAAGAGGTCGAATTCACATCTTTGCCCGGGAACCCTCTCTCCTGATGCCTGTGTCTCAAGTGTCAGGCGTTGCCCGCTTCTTTCTCTGCCATTGCCAGTCTCCATCCGACCGCCTTCTGGGGACGGACTCGGGAAGAAACTCTGGCCAGAGCCTGACAGCAGGAGGTCTTCAAAGGAGACACCCCTCGGGACAAGTGTGTTAGTTTTATGTATGCATCATGAGTTTCAGTTTCAGTTTCATCAAGCAGGCGTCACTGCGTGCGGACTAGTCCATATACGCTACACCACATCCGCTAAGTTTTGAGACCACACTGCGCATGATTTTAAGCTGATGGGTAAATGAATTAACAACAAAGATGAGAGAATTGAAGAAGAGGGTCTCGTGGCTGTGACTTAGCAGATGTCTGACGTACGCATAGCCGAGTGCGCTGGTAAGACCTTGAGTGCCTACCTAATATTAGTCGTGTCCGCTTCTTTTTTTTTTCTCCTTTTTTTTAATCTATGTGTGTATAGTGGATGTGTCATGTGTCATGCAATTTAGACACACTTTATCTCACAGAATCGCTACGAATTTCCGACTTTCAGCATCTGGAAGCGAGCTGAGTTAAATCAGTTACCAAAGCTTGTGCTTCTTGATGCACGCGTGTGGCTAATTTACCACTTTTGCTGGTGCCAGCTCGCTCATCTGACACTTGATTGAACAATACGTTGTGATCTTGAATTTTCAGTTGAAGACGAAATTCGTCAACGGAGCTGTGTTGTCCGTACGCCATTTCCCTCGTAGAAAGAAGCGTAGCGTAACGTAGGAAACTGCACAAAGTTGCCTTGTGTGGCGAGCACTGACTGCCAACATGGCGGCTGATCTGAGGATCTGGCATGAACCAGCGCCAGCCTGGTGCAGTCAGCACGGAACAGACAGGACGGATCACAGTCGCACCTCATTCCAACAACCAGCAGGCTGGATGTCTATACCTCCAGAGACTATCTTTGGGGTTACCTCAAGGTTCTCTGCTGCGCCCTGTTCGATACAAAGTTTACTCAGAATGGCTTGCAGAATGTAGATCTTAATACCAAAAAAAAAACAAAAAAAAAAAAACCGGGAATACTAGAGTTCTGGCACCAACAGACGATGGGCTGGTCTACACAAAACGTCATGGGACGCTCCAGACAGAATGTCGGCAGTCTCGCGGCAGTTGAACAACACTGCTCAGTGGTATCAACAACTGGATACTTCAGCCCAACAAAAAGACTCCGACACTACACTGCAGTCTCCACGACTAGATAGTCGGCGAATTATGCTCACCAGTTACAACCAACAGAACGCAAAGTGAACTCTCAACTTACACTATTAGGTGTAGATTATTTTCTTGCTCCCATGATGAAATAAACACTGGCCCATAACTCTAAATGAGTGCTGCTTACGACACCGAATCCACTGGCAGAAATGACAGCACAGAGCACACAGAACAAACAAGGAGACATCCCTCACATCTCCACACGTTAAATTCGTGTTTGTTCATTTCTCCAGGGGATATCCCCTTGTTTGTTTTGTGTGCTGGGTGTTGTCATTTCTGCCAGTCGATTCGGTGTCATAAGCAGCATTCGTTTGGAGTTACGGGTGTGTGTTTATTTCATCATGGGTTCAGCAAGACTTTCCCTTTTTGTTCGTTATCAAGGGCATGTGCTGGCACACGTGATCGTCGGTAATATGGGAACGCTAGTCCAGGAATCCATCAACTCTGGGACATGTATTAGCACACTTTGTCGTCGGTAATATAGGAACGCTAGTCCACGAATCCATCAACTTTGGGGCATGCATTAGCACACTTTGTCGTCGGTAATATAGGAACGCTAGTCCACGAATCCATCAACTTTGGAGCATGTATTAGCACACTTTGTCGTCGGTAATATAGGAACGCTAGTCCACGAATCCATCAACTTTGGAGCATGTATTAGCACACTTTTTTGTCGGTAATATTCGAACGCTAGTCCACGAATTCATCAACTTTGGGGCATGCATTAGCACACGTTGTTGTCGGTAATATTCGAACGCTAGTCCACGAATTCATCAACTTTGGGCATGTATTAGCACACGTTGTTGTCGGTATATTCGAACGCTATGTCCATGAATCCATCAACTTTGGGGCATGCATTAGCACACTTTGTCGTCGGTAATATTCGAACGCTAGTCCATGAATTCATCAACTTTGGGGCATGTATTAGCAGACTTTGTTGTCGGTAATATGGGAACGCTAGTCCACGAGTCCATCAACTTTGGGGCATGTATTAGCACACTTTGTTGTCGGTAATATGGAACGCTAGTCCACGAATCCATCAACTTTGGGGCATGTATTAGCACACTTTGTTGTCGGTAATATGGGAACGCTAGTCCATGAATCCATCAACTTTGGGCATGTATTAGCACACTTTGTTGTCGGTAATATGGGAACGCTAGTCCATGAATCCATCAACTTTGGGGCATGTATTAGCACACTTTGTTGTCGGTAATATTTGGAACGCTAGTCCATGAATCCATCAACTTTGGGGCATGTATTAGCACACTTTGTTGTCGGTAATATAGGAACGCTAGTCCATGAATCCATCAACTTTGGGGCATGTATTAGCACACTTTGTTGTCGGTAATATGGGAACGCTAGTCCATGAATCATCAGCTTTGGGGCATGTATTAGCACACTTTGTTGTCGGTAATATGGGAACGCTAGTCCATGAATCCATCAGCTTTGGGGCATGTATTAGCATACTTTGTTGTCGGTAATATGGGAACGCTAGTCCATGAATCCATCAACTTTGGGGCATGTATTAGCATACTTTGTTGTCGGTAATATGGGAACGCTAGTCCATGAATCCATCAACTTTGGGGCATGTATTAGCATACTTTGTTGTCGGTAATATGGGAACGCTAGTCCATGAATCCATCAACTTTGGGGCATGTATTAGCATACTTTGTTGTCGGTAATATGGGAACGCTAGTCCACGAATCCATCAGCTTTGGGGCATGTATTAGCATACTTTGTTGTCGGTAATATGGGAACGCTAGTCCACGAATCCATCAACTTTGGGGCATGTATTAGCATACTTTGTTGTCGGTAATATGGGAACGCTAGTCCACGAATCCATCAACTTTGGGGCATGTATTAGCATACTTTGTTGTCGGTAATAGGGGAACTCTAATCTAGGACCTGATCAGCTTTACAGGATGTGGTACAATTTTTCATAAAGCAGATTCTTCTCTCCCTTTTCACTGAATCTAGAGAGAAAAAAAAAGATGCAAAGCATATAAACGTACTCCCAGTTTATCTTGAATACGCATGAGATATTCCATAAAGAAGAAAAACCGTTTTGGGCCGTTATTCTGGTAAACATCGGCCATCATCTGTGATCCATAATGACATGCCTACAATTTTAAAGTTCGGCAAGCACTTTCTGAGATTTCCATAAAGAAGAAAACTGTTATGGGCGCTATAGCCGTTAGTAACGGCTATAACGGTAAAATAAAACATCGGGCATGATCCGTGACCCATAATGAACATACCTACAAATTTTCGAAAGATCGGCCAAGTACTTTCTGAGATATTCTATAAAGAAGAAAAACGTTATGGGCCGTTATAGCCGTTAGTAACGGCTATAACGGTAAAAATAACACATCGGGCATCATCCATGACCCATAATGAACATGCCTACAAATTTTCAGAGAGATCGGCCAAGTACTTTCTAAGATACTCCATAAAGAGCGAAAACCGTTACTGGCCGTTATGGCTGTTAGTGACAGCCATAACGGTAAAATAACACATCGGGCATCATCCGTGACCCATAATGAACATACCTACAAATTTTCAGAAAGATCGGCCCAGTAGTTTTGTCTGGAGCGAGTGGAACACATTTTGACCACGGACGGACGGACGGACGGACACACACACACACACACACACACACACACATACACACAGAGCATTTCTTCGTTCCCATTGTAAAGTACTCCTCGTTCTATAAGAACTGGGAGTACAAAAAAGGATCAGGTTTAGGGCATGTGTTGGCGCACTTGGTCAACAGTGATATGGCAAAGCCACTCTAGGAATTGATCAGCTTTAGGGTATGTGTCGGCACGCTTGGTCATCAGTGACATGGCAAAGCCACTCTAGGAACTGATCAGCTTTAGGGCATGTGTCGGCACGCTTGGTCATCAGTGATATGGCAAAGCCACTCTAGGAATTGATCAGCTTTAGGGCATGTGTTGTTCCACTTGGTCATCATTGGTAGTATGGCAAAGCTGCTCCAGGAACTGATTAATGGCGCACTGGTCATTAGTAATACAGCAAAGCTACTCAAACGATCGATCAACTTTAGGGCATGTGTTGGCGCACCTGGTCATTGGTAATAGGGCAAAGCTTTAGGGCATGTGTTGGCGCACTTGGTAGTAGGGCAAAGCTTTAGGGCATGTGTTGGCGCACTTGGTAGTAGGACAAAGTTTTAGGGCATGTGTTGGCACACTTGGTAGTAGGGCAAACCTTTAGGGCATGTGTTGGCGCACTTGGTAGTAGGAAAAAGTTTTAGGGCATGTGTTGGCGCACTTGGTAGTAAGGCAAAGCTTTAGGGCATGTGTTGGCGCACTTGGTAGTAGGGCAAAGCTTTAGGCATGTGTTGGCGCACTTGGTAATACGGCAAAGCTTTAGGGCATGTGTTGGCGCACTTGGTAATACGGCAAAGGTTTAGGGCATGTGTTGGCATGTTTAGTCATTGGTAGCAGGGCAAAGCTTTAGGGCATGTGTTGGTGCACTTGGTAGTAGGGCAAAGCTTTAAGGCATGTGTTGGCATATTTAGTCATTGGTAGCAGGGCAAAGCTTTAGGGCATGTGTTGGTGCACTTGGTAGTAGGGCAAAGCTTAGGGCATGTGTTGGCATGTTTAGTCATTGGTAGCAGGGCAAAGCTTTAGGGCATGTGGTGGCACACTTGGTAGTAGGGCAAAGCTTTAGGGCATGTGTTGGCGCACTTGGTAGTAGGGCAAAGCTTTAGGGCATGTGTTGGCATGTTTAGTCATTGGTAGCAGGTCAAAAGCTTTAGGGCATGTGTTGGTGCACTTGGTAGTAGGGCAAAGCTTTAGGGCATGTGTTGGCGCACTTGGTAGTAGGGCAAAGCTTTGGGCATGTGTTGGCACGTTTAGTCATTTACAACAGGGCAAAGCTTCAGGGCATGTGTTGGCACGTTTAGTCATTTACAACAGGGCAAAGCTTCAGGGCATGTGTTGGCGCACTTGGTATTAGGGCAAAGCTTTAGGGCATGTGTTGGCGCTTTTGTAGTAGGGCAAATCTTTAGGGCATGTGCTGGCATATTTAGTCATTGGTAGCAGGGCAAAGCTTCGGGCATGTGTTGGCTAGTAGGGCAAATCTTTAGGGCATGTGCTGGCGCACTTGGTAGTAGGCCAAAGCTTTAGGGCATGTGTTGGCACGTTTAGTCATTGGTAACAGGGCAAACCTTTAGGGCATGTGTTGGTGTACTTGGTAGCTGGGCAAAGCTTTAGGCACGTGTTGGCACACTTGGTCATTGGTAATAGTGCAAAGCTAGTCTAGGAAACTTTAGGGATGTTGTACAATTTTTACATGTAGCAGATTCTCCCCCTTCTTCACTAAAATTTTTTTTTTAACTGTCCGAGATCTAGTCTTTCAGGTGATAAAACGAGGTCCTCTGAGCAGCATGAATTAACAGTGCTTGTACAAAAAAAAACCCTAAAATTAAAAGAGCTGTCCCTGGACAAACTCATTCAGAAAATGTTTTATTTTTTTTAAACAAAGACATGCAAAAATACATGGTTTTTTTTATGGCAGTACACTCACAGTAAGCAATAATTTGGTAACCCAGCATAATACAACATTGTACTGATACAGAACCAGGATTTGATGGAAGCAAGCATTAACAAACTCCATGCCCAAAACAACAATGAATTCTCCCCTCTGTTTCACCGACAGAGATGTTCCAACTACTCTGCCAAAGACGGCCCTGTTGCTTGTGTTCTCTGTTGGATTATCTTTGTGTGTGTGTTGTGCTTCTGTTGCAAGCAGTTTGAGAAGCACCTTTTATTATGCATCGCATGGCTTGTTTCGCTAGTCTTCCCTTTCCTCTGCTTTTTTTTCTTCACTTCACAATTAAAACTTAACAACTTTTTTTGTTCCCTTTCACATGTCTGGGTCCGATGTTGCTTTAATGTCTGTGCTTCATGGAACGACATCCCTGCGGTCAGCTGGGCTACAAGCAACATTACCTCTCCCTCTCTAGTGTCTGTGGGTAAATCAATTGTGTTTTCATTGTCTAGGTTGCTGTAGTATGCTCTGCCCATTGACTTGTTTTCCCTGGTGATTGTTGAGCAGAGGCTGAAATTACTCAGGTGTGACACATCCTACACATACATATACAAACACATCCACAGAGCGAGAGAGAGGGAGAGACGCATGAACACAGACATATGCAAATATACACGCATCCACACACACATGAAATACTGCCATGGCTTGTAAGTCATAATATAGATATCTTTAATAATGCTGTTAGGTAATATTTTTTGCTGTAACAGTAATAACAAAATATTTCAATAATGCTGTGGCGTTTTATGCAGTAACAACAGCAGTTATAGTAAATAAATAGTTAATAACCAATTCTCTAGACAACCACCACTTCTCCAACACACATATACAACCGTTTCTCCCATAATTTTTTTTTTACGTAACATATGGCAAGAATACACAAGACTATTCACTATTCTGACATCGACACTAAACTTCAAATCCACAACCACACTGGTCACTGCCATCACTGTACAGGACAGTTGCTTACAATGAAATCTGATCCTTGAGGTGCCATTCACAAACCTGGAATGAAGAAGCAAAGTAAATGCTGAAAACAACAAAATGCAACAACCCTCACTTGAACATTCAGAACTAAACTCACGTTCTGCCCTAGGAAATCTGAGAAATGCAACAGCAAACGACATTATGTCTAATCCTATTCTATCAACCATGAAGACAACTATTACACTGTCACAAATATTAGTATAACTGTATATAACTATAGATATTTATAAAATCAATTCAAATTTATAACCAAAAAAAAAAAAAAGAAATATAATCTACTGATAAACTACCCATGCCTCAAAGTTTTATCAGGTAAACACTGAATCCATCATCTGTCACATCTGTCAGTGTAGACAGCTGAATGCATTAAACGGCTAAAAGAAAACATCTGTAATGCTGCAAGAAATCCCAATGAAACAAAGAGAGGCAATGCCTGTTTGATTCACATGCAATTACATAATATACGCCACAAGAGGATGATGGGCAAAGGGTGGGTGCAACAAATGAAGATTACACTCCAACCACTTCTTCCTAGGAAAGAGGTATCAACAGTAATACATCTGCTCAAAAGCACACACACACACACACACACACACAACACCAAAACTCAAAAGCACACATGTGCAAACCACCACATATACATACCAGACACACACACACACCATATGCCTGCTACCCACACACCATATGCACATTATATTACCCATACAGACACCATGCATACACTATACATACACACATGAACACACAGAGGTTTGAAAACAAAACTGCTTGGGCCATCTGATTGCCAAGTCTTTTCATTGTCGCCTGCCTAGAAGATGGAAGGCACATTCATCTTCTGTCTCCAAGGCATGGAAAATTTGAATCTTGCTGTTTCAATAATGCTGAAGAGCATGGCGACTGGAATTACCATTCTCACCCCACTTTCTCTGCAGACACCTGCAGCAGGGATTGCTCATGCCAAGCCTCCATTCCAACACTCTCTTCTTCTTCAGCAAAAGGAGAGAGGGAAAAAAAAAAATCAATTTTCATCATTTCGACGGGTTTGGTCGTGCTATCTCCCGCAACTGCTGTAAAAATGCCAAGTTAAATATTCATCAAGGACACGCACAAACGACCTCACATACCTGGGCAAATGAAACTGCATGATTACATAAGGCTTATTTTGCCTATATATATATGCAAGCCAAAAAATGACTAAATAACTTAATGGCTATGTTGCTGAGAAACACTTGACGGCAACAACAAAATGCTCAAACAAATTTATAATTAAACAAGAAAAGAACAATAAATTCAAGTTAAAAAAAAAAAAAAAAAAAAATGCAGAATACAATATACAAAGTAATAGCACTACATTGTGAAAACAAAAATCAATAAAGAAACAAAACAACAGTGAGGAGCATGAATTAAACTGTAAAGAATGCCACGTCAAGTGAGCAACAAGGATTAAATAATGCTTCTGTTTGAATAGTAGCTCTTTGCAACAACAATTAAACTATACTGTGACAATTCACATTTGTTTGAACAGTAGCTCTTTGCGAAAACAATTAAACAATGCTGTGATAATTCATATTTGTTTGAACAGTAACTCTTTGCAACAACAATTCAAACAATGCTGTGACAATTCGTATTTGTTTGAACAGCGGCTCTTTGCAACAATTAAACAATGCTGTCACGATTCATATTTGAACAGTAGCTCTTTGCAACAACAATTCAGACAAATGCTGTGATAATTTGTATTTGTTTGAACAGTAGCTCTTTCCAACAATTAAACAATGCTGTGACAATTTGTATTTGTTTGAACAGTAGCTCTTTGACAAAATAAGTTTAGTTAGATGCAATCTAATTGTCCATACACAAAATGTCCAAATTCATTGCGTTAAAAAATCCTGAACGACAAGTTCTGAAATCACAAACTGGACCAACCGATTCATTCAGTCAAAAGTAATGCTGTATACTTTCAAAAGCATATATTTTCTTCTTTTCTGTAATATCCCTCATCACCATACTGATGGTATCATATTGCATCATATCTTGTGACACAGTATTACATCATGCTCTCTTGCATCACATTGCATTTTAGAGTTTCATATTGCAGTGAACTGCCTTGCATTTCTTCACAACAGGTTTCTCCAGGAAGGTATGTGATGATCATACTAAGCGCCATCTACTGGCCAAGACAAAGGCTTTGCAAGCAGTGTGAACTTGATAACCAACCAGTTCCCATGTGGTGAACATTACCTAATTCAAAAGTACACAAATGCATTTGTATTGGCACAAACACACATGTATACTAGCACACACATGTGGGGGGAAAGCACAATGCAGAATCTTGCTCATCACTTCCAGTCTGAAAGCTCAAGAACGGCAGTCTGCTCTCCCAACTCGACGCATTCATTTTTAGTAATAACAGTTGCTTCCTGTGCAGGGCAGCCAAGACAAAAGACCACGCTCTCCTACCGAACCCGTTACCATCATCACCACCTTCAACTAGCCTCATCCTGTTCAAACTGAAGAATACATGTGAAAAGAACTTTAGTCTGGAAATTTCTTTGAAGAAGAGTCATGGGAAGAACATAAAATACATGAAATTCAAAGGCTGTGTGTGCTTTAACACCCATGAGTGTACTTAAATACACATTACACATGCAGGTGGTAAACTACTGTGGTGATCAGCTGCCTATGCAGCCAGCAGGCTGATTTTATCATTTCTTTTGTGAGGAAAAACAGGTGTGTCACAAGAAGAGACTCAAGAAAATATTTCACTGTGCATCAGGAGATTTGTTCCAACATCCTTTTCTTTTTCTTTTCATGCTAACATGTTTCAAAGACTCATCAAAGCAAATGCCAAAGGACATGTTTTTTGTTCTCTGCAAATCATATTTGGAAACCTACACGAACACACCCGTACACTGTAAAAACAAATGAAAAAAACACATAAACAAAAGTTGTCTGTTGCTATGCAAACTTGTGAACATCTGCCTTTTTTTCTGGAATGTCATGACCAAAAGAAAAAAAACAAACCAGCTGGGACAAACATGAACAATTCACAGAAATCTGGAACAAATTTACCTTTCATGCATATGAAGGAAAATCTGGAAAAGCATTTCTTTCCATTCACCAATATGCACAATTTCATCCTAAAATCTAGGAAAAGAGATTCTCAGATTATTTGTTCAACAATGTTTTGTTATTATGCAAACTTACAGATTCATAATTTCAATCAACGTAAATGATCAAGATATTGCTGGAATATTGCAGACTATACACATGTTCTCACATAACGCTACATGAATCAAACGGTAGAGAAGGGTTAACATTTTTGCATACACACACGCACACACTACTGAAACTATTTCTATACGACATGCTGGCCTCTGATAATGTAACAGTCTGCATCACTAGGCATGCTTGGATGTACGTGTGGTTGTGTGTGTATACGCATGCATGGACTTAATCAGTTCAGGAAATTTTCATAGGAAAAATGAAATTAGAAAGCTTGCACCAATACAAGTTGTTTCTCTCTAACATTTCATGTATGCAGTAACAACTATACACACAAACATACAGACAAACAGCTTAGAAACCCCTGAAAAAAATATGTGGTTGCCAGGCGCAATGTACATAACAACGTGTAACATAGTAGGAACACATCAGCAGTATGGGCCATGTCTTTTAACAGAGATTAAAAAGAACAAACCAGAGAGACAATGTGTTGTTCCTCCAACCAGCAGAAAAATAGTGCCAACTGTCAGACAGACATTGTTTATGCTGGATGCATAGAAATCATTCTTCCTTCCTCTCATCCATTTTTCATTGAAAACTGAAAGAGGGATGACTGCAGAGTACTGGGTAATAAAAGTATTGCATTATTTTACAACTGACTTTCTGTTGCGCGCACACACATACACACACACACGTATGCCAGCACATTTGTTGAAACAGTATGATTACAGGAACTCATTTTGTTTACATTTGCAAGCAAATAATACACCCAGTGCAAGACAGGAATGTGATCTGACCATGGAATGTATTACGAAGCACTATACAAAGTACAAAAAGGTCAAGGACGAAAGGGCATTACAGATGACAGGCGGGATAAGAATGGTTGCAGGTTCATGATAGAACGTAACCATATCCACCAAAAATTGGGGAAAAAAAAGGGGAAAAAAATCAATAGTACCAGTCTTTATGGCACAGTGGTTAACATCACAGAATCATGACCGGTAAATCCATAGATCCAACCCCCAACTGATGTGTACATAACATGGCAGGTTTGGGGACTGGTATTCTTTGTTCCAGACAGTGTCTGCCAAGAGCTGTGTGCACTGTGGGCACGCATGAGACAACTGGGATCACAGCTAAGTGTCGGCCATTTCAATGACAGGGGACAACCATTTCCTGATCAACACTGCAAGTGCGTGCACATGTCAGGCCTGGTTTATGTTGGGATATGTACCGTTTTCGAAAGAACAGATAGGCAGACATGGGAAAAACTAAGGAAAGCCAAGGAAAACAAGCAAACTGCACTGTACAATACATGTGAAAAAAAACCTAGAGTACAGCCCAGTCAAGCAGCCCCTAACCAAACCATCACAACATTTTCTTACAACCTAATCTTTGCAAGATAAACCGCTCAAAGCTGGGCCACTTTGCGCCCCCACTTTCAAACAGACTTTCTCTTAGATTTTCTCTGCATTTACCTGTGGAGAAGACTGAAGAAAACAATGTTGCTACTTAAAAACAAGTACACAAAACAAAAAAAACAGGAAAGAGCTTTAACCTCAAAGAACATGCACAAAACTTTAAACAGACGAGTCTTCCTAAATATAACGACTACCGGATTTAAACACTAGCCAAAAAAGTAAAACAAACGCAACCTTACTAAAACCAAGCAAAAGAAGCTGAAACAAATCATGGTAATACTAAAAACAAGCCCCGAAAATGAAACAATGTTACCACAAACCAGCCAAAACACTTAAATACACCACAGCATTACTAAAAATAAATCCCAAGTCAACAACTAAAAACAAGCAAAAAAGCTGAAACACACAACAGCGCAACTAAAAAACAAGCACAAAACAAAAACTGAAATAGACCACATTACTAAAAAATCAAGCCAAAAAACAAAAACAAAACAACCCCACAGCATTACTAAAAACAAGCCCAAATATAAAACAGACGAAGTTACCAACAACAAACGAATAAATTGAAACACAGCAAATTTCCCCAAACAAGTGAACCAAACTGAAACAAACAACATTGTTACTAAAAATATGCGCACACAAAAATTAAGAGGACAACATTACTCAAATCAAACCAAAAACAGGAACAGATATTAATGTTACTAAAAAAAAAAAAAAGCACCCCCCCCCCCCCCAGCAAAAAAATGTACTTGAAACAGACTACAGTTACAAAAAAAATAAGCCCCTAAAATGAAATTACAGTTACAAAAAAAATAAGCCCCTAAAATGAAACAGATAATACTAAACACGAGCTAAAAAAACTGAAAGAGACATTAATGTTATCAAAAACAAGCCCCCCAAAAAAGACAATGAAAACAAGCCAAAAAAATTAAGTAGTCAATAACATTCTTAAGTACAAGCCAAAGACATGAAACGTACCACTGTGTTACTAAACAAAAAAGCCAAAATTACTTTAATTGCAAACAAAAATGGTTCTTTCCTCTAAGATTGTTCCATTACCTGTCCAGACAGGCAGCTGCCTCATAAGTCCCCGTAAGTTAGTTTGTACTGTTGATGTTATACTGGATAAGACACTATCATTTCAGAGGTATATTTCCTCCATCAATCGTGTGTGTCATCGGAAACTTGGACACATCTGTTCTAGTAGCAGAGTGAGGCAAATGCAGGCATAAATTTAAACAAATTTGTCGATGTTTTTTGGGCGGAGCTTTATAAAAAAAAAAATGTTCGCATTTGCTGCATTAGGCATCTTCTTTCAGAGAATGCAAAAAAAACACCCAAATCTGTGCTTTTGTTCTTTCATGGTTAGATCACTCTTATTATCTTTGTGCTGGCTGCACAAAACATCTTGTTCATCAGTTGCATAAGTACAGACTGATGCAGCCACTGAGCTCGACTAGTTGTCAGATGTTCTAAAGTCACTTATGATGCTCTTCTCCTTAAATTCCTTCACTAGTATCCTGTTAGAAAAAAACCACAAAGTTATTGATAAAGCATCGCCAAAAAAACGTAGACAAACGAATTGCAAGAAAAAACATGACAAGTTTCGACCTCTTTGGTCTTCTTCAGGCAAGATAACTCTGGATAATAAAAATAAATGAGCTATCACTTATCTTCATCCAATTCAACGCCTATCTTGTGCCAAATTGGATGAAGATAAGTGATTGCTCGTTCGTTTTCGTTGTCCCGAGTGTTGTGTAGATAAATGCCCGAAGAAAACCTGAGAGGTCGAAACGCGTCGTGCTTTGACTTGTGATTCGTGTGTCTACGTTTTTTTGGCGGTGCTTTATCAATAACTTTTCAAATTTGTTTAGATTTCCACCAGCAGTTGCCTCACTTTGCATCTAGAAAACATTTGTTTATCAACTGTCTTTGCTCAATTTCACGTCTCTTCAGGGTCAAGCTCCATCCCGTCTTTCTGACCTTCACCAGCTGTGCATTCCTGGCTGGCCCTTGCCTTCTTCTGCCGATACTCATTTCCTTCGGATCTTTCCTGTCCTTGCCAAGACCTTTGAGAAGTTCTTTCCCTTTTCCATCACCCTCTGCTCAGTACCAATTTCCTTTCTCTGGCTGTTGTGCCTTGCCTTCTTCTGCAGACACTCATTTCCTTCGGATCTTTCCTGTCCTTGCCAAGACCTTTGAAAAGTTCTTTCCCTTTTCAATCACCCTCTGCACGGCATAGATTTCCTTCTCTTCACAAGTCTGCCTTCTTTCAAGTTCAAGTCGTACCTCAAGACTACACTTTTGACAACTCACAGCCTTAGTTCTTTGTTACCTTATGATTGTGTGTTGAGTGTCTATGTGCGTATGTACATTTGTGCACGCATGTGTGTGCGCGCACATGTGCTTGTGTGTGTGTACGTGTGTGCATGCAGGCATGTTTCTCTGTGTGTGTGTGTGTGTGTGTGTATGTTTGTGCATGTGCACATGTGCGTGTGTGTGTGTGTGTATGTGTGCGTGTGCGCGCACATGCGCACACAAATGCTAAGAACTTTGTAAACATTTATGTATCTAAATACAAGCCAGACGACAGTGTTACTTAAAACCACATAAAATACTTAGAAAGACCACAACCATACTGAAAACAAGTCAAAAGACTGAAACAACCACAGCATTATCAAAAACAAGCAGCAAAAAAACTGATAGACACATTATGAAAATCAAACCCCAGAACTGAAACAGACGTAACTGAAAACAAAAAACTGATAGACACATTATGAAAATCAAACCCCAGAACTGAAACAGACGTAACTGAAAACAAACAAAAACAAACCAAAACAAAAAAAGCAAAGCAGACTACAACGTTATTAACAGCAAACCAAAAACCAAGCCACAAGCACTTACCTCATAACATGAAAGTATCATACAATACAGAATAATGGGTTTCCACCCAGTATGTCTTCTTCAGAAAAAACATACTAATGGGTTTCCAACCAGTGTATTTTCTTCAGACAAATGGGTTTCCATCCAATTTGCCTTCTTCAGACAAAACAGATTAATGGGATTCTATCCAGTATGCCTTTTTCAGATAAAAGAGACAAACAGGTTGTTCAACCAGTGAATCTTCTTCAAACTAAACAGACAAATGGGCTTCCAACCAGTTTATCTTCTTCAGACATCAAAATTCAAAGACAAAAGACAAAAACAAAAACAAAAACCCTGCCCAGCTTGGTCCTTTACATTCTCTTTATGGGTTTATTTTCTGTTGGCGTATCTGTGAAAACCTCCCCGTCAAAATGCATGGTGAAAATGAGACAGCAAATAGCACTGCTAGAAGCAACAGCTCAGTCACATCAAAACATACAAAAGTTAGAAAGGAAAAAGATAATAAAGCATAAATGCCTACATTTCCCTGATTATGTGTAAAGCACCGTTCATGGCATGTCTTACTGGTCAATTTCCAAACAATTTGATCATTCCAAACAATTTAATCAATCTGTTTGTGAAAACATGTAAACACCAGTCACTGAGAATGCACAGCGTCTGCCCTTCCTGTGGATATATATCCAGACAGCTCAAAAAAAACATTTGAAGTGGTTAACAAGCGAAGACACACGTACCTCAAACATTAAGTGGCAAAAAAAATTTGAGAAAACATCATCGATTTGATGCAATTTTGATGCTCAGCCTTCATCATCTGGTATACAAGTTACAACTCTTACAACGTGGATCATCTGGAGTGATCTTTTTCATGTTTCAACAGTAAATTTTTGAAAAAACAATGCAATAACGTTCTGTCATTTTCCATGTCATGGCAGTGGACCACATTTCCCCCCTGTTCAATTTGTTGGTGCAGGTTTGGCCTCCTCATAAAAGGCATCGACAGTCTTATGAAATTTCTTGAGGATGATTGGCCGTCTCATCTTCATTGTTGGACCTGTGCAGTAGCAGAAATACCTTTACACCAGCAGTCAAGAAAACATGTACACACTTCATACAGATATTTGCTTTTCACTCATACTCAAGAAAACATGTACAAACTTAATACAGATATTTGCTTTTCACTCATACTCAAGAAAACACGTACAAACTTCATACAGATATTTGCTTTTCACTCACACTCAAGAAAACATGTACACACTTGATACAGATATTTGCTTTTCACTCATACTCAAGAAAACATGTACAAACTTCATACAGATATTTGCTTTTCACTCACACTCAAGAAAACATATACAAACTTCATACAGATATTTGCTTTTCACTCACACTCAACAAAACATGTACAAACTTCATACAGATATTTGCTTTTCACTCACACTCAACAAAACATGTACAAACTTCACACATATATTTCTTTTCACAAACTGTCATGAAAGTACATTCAAACTGCACACAGATATTTTCAACAAACATTTTCACTTAATAGTCAATTCTTTCCCTACATTTAAATTAGTCTTTCCCTACGCATGTGGCAATGTCTACGGTTGCGTATTTTCTTTAAATTTCTGTGTTATAATCTCTGAACCAGTTTAATAATTGGCATTTTTATATTGACAGATTCAAATTCTGAAGTCTAAAGTTACATTTATAATCCATAAAAAAAAAAAAAAAAGGTTTTATGCATTGCTGTGCGCTCTTAACTCTCTGACAAGCGTGCGCCCGCTAGCGCCCGACCGGACATCACACTGCCAAAAGGTTGAGCACATGCCAGCGCCTGGTAAAACACGTGGCAACAATGGACGCCGCCATGTTTCTCGTAGAAAAGGAAGTCTCGCGACAACGTGACTTCCTTCTTCCTGTAGCGATTCACTTCCGTTTGCAAAAAACCGCGAGTCAATCCGTGCCGTAGTTCTCAAGTTATGAATTTTTAAAGTTTTGTGGTCAAAATGCTGTTTTTCACCATGGCTAACTTTGATTTCTGCCGTTCTATAATGAGATTTAGTGATGAAGATACTGTGATTTGTAGGATTTACAGCATAAGACTTAGTGACAGTGCTGGGTAATGAAGCTTACAGTGACCTACATTTCGACTGGGATGAGGTTCCAGATATGATAAACGATTCAGAGAAAGTTCTGAAGAAGAAAATTTTTTTTTTTCCCCGAGTAAATGGCTCATCTGACATTCTTCAAACTTATGATATAGCAACATATATATTAATAGAAATTTTGAAAATTATTTTCATTTCATTATTTCCTTTCCTCTCTTTTAAATTAATTTTTAAATTGAGTAACCATGTTCAAATTACGGAGTTACTTCTCTTGCCGTAGGTTTTCCGCGTAACTAAGCTCGGTAAGTGCATACTGAAGAGGGTTAACAGTACCACTCAGTCCTGGGTAGCATGATGTGAACGGAGCATAATTGCATGCCAAGCATTAGTCCTGGGTAGCAGATGTGAACGGAGCATAATGCTGCCAGCATTATGTGGGCAGTACAAGGGGAAACAGTTAATATTTCTGTCAATCTCAAGTTCAAATCTTGTGCCTTTAAGCCTTACTCTGTACATAAGTAACAAGTACAGGGAGAGCTTTTTTTTCTCCTTCAATATCTCCTTTTTATATCATGTGGTGTTTTGAGTAAGCTATTTTTAAATGATTTCATTCCTTTTTCTCAGTTTTTTCCCTCGACACCATGAACCAGTGGAATAACATTACAGTGAGGCAAGTTTTCGAAGAAGTCACAGGGGATGATCTTAGCAAATAACTGTACAAGTACAAATACAAAGTAAAGGAAGGATTCCAAGATCTGAACTTCCACAAACAGACTAGGTCCATTCAGTCGTGGGAGTTTAACAGCGACTTCCACAAACATGAGCTGTATCTGACATTATCTAGTAAGGTTCTACCATAAACAGACTCTTTGCTGATATTTTGCTGAACATTAGCTGAACAAACATAATCATGCTCCCTCCTACTTCTATCTTTTTCTCTCTAAGAGATACACTTTCAAACGCATGCGCGCGCACTGACCGACTGAAACCAATTTATTGTCAGATTAACACAAGGTTGTACTGACATATGCGCGCGCGCACGCACACACACACACACACACCCACCCCTTCCCTTTGCACACACATGAAACAAAAAGCAACACCACCATACCCAGTTCTCCTCCAGGGATGGAGAAGTCTTTGGGCAACACGGACCACTTCTGGATCTTCTGGGCATTGGAGGTGGCACGCTTGTTGACGCTGTCGATGCCTTTCTGGATGGCGTTCAGCACCAGCTTGTCCCCGGGTTCCAACACGTCGCGCACCGTCGTTGCACTGGAGCCCACCGACTTCACCCACTCCAGGGCTGTCGGGGTCAGTTTACCGCCGGGTTCCTGAGTGTCCGGATTCACCTCCACCTGCACACCACACTCCCATCATTTGCTCGTTCTGACCGCCATCTCCACCTGACTGTCTACATCAGGGCTGAAACCACTTGAAAATAACAAACATTAGATAAAAACTACCAAGAGAGTGCACATCTCTGCCAAAGTCGAACTGATCGAGGATCTACGTTTATCTCCCAGTCTGTCCCACAGATCCACATCAACACTGACTGCACAGTTGCTGACCTCCTGGAGTCAAAGTTTCAGACACAAAGGGATGAAGGGGGCTCGCTGGACTCGGAGGGGGCAATTCGTTTTTCACTGAAAGCATCTCTAACCCCTCATGTTTCAGTAGATAAATGTAGGATTTAAAGAGAGCATGCATTTTTCATAAATACAATTGCCAACATCCACATATCATTACTTGGAATTTCTTCTGTAATACTTTATCATTCCTATTCAAAAATGACCCCTCCCCCTCTAAGCCCATTTTTTTTTAAACAAAATATTGCATTTTTTTATTTTTTCACTGAATTCAGAATACCGGAAATCATTTCTAAAGGAGTGAATTTCCAGAAACATTTCAAGTGGGCTGGCAGCCATGTGAATGGATTAATCCTCGTTCTACAGTCCATCTATCCACCAAGTTTCCTTAGCGCTGGGTGAGCAAGTTTCCGGTTCAGCCTATTAATGGATCCTGCACCCACTCTCCCATCCACACACACACCAGAAGTTGAGTAGGTTGCCCTTTGGCCACTTTCCCTCTGTCCACCAGCTGCGCTAACATCACTTCCATAGTGTTTGCATTGTCTTGCTAAAGGGCAGATACACAAAAAACATGAGGGTGAACGTGTAACTATGTTGACGGAGGTAAAAACCATGGCACATAATCCAAAGCACCTGTCAATTCTCCACACTTTGTCTAAGTGGTAAAATGTCCAGTGATTCTGCTAGATCTCTTGCTTCCACATTTAAAATGAGTTTTTAAAAAATCTGCCAAAAATACCATGAAAACAGAAAACACAGAATTCCCACATGGTTAATATAACTACAGAACTGGCAGCTGTTAGGTTAATATAACTACAGAACTGGCAGCTGTTAGGTTAATATAACTACAGAACTGGCAGCTGTTAGGTTAATATAACTACAGAACTGGCAGCTGTTAGGTTAATATAACTACAGAACTGGCAGCTGTTAGGTTAATATAACTACAGAACTGGCAGCTGTTACCTATCATAGTGTTAAACTGCACAGTTGTCACAGCAAAGCCAACTTAATGAGAATCTGAAAAACTGGAAGCTAAAAACTAAAAAAAAAAAAAAAACAAACAGAAACACTGTTAAAACTGGCTAAAATACATCGAGCAGAATTAATGACACTTTCAGTGCATCCTAATCTTACCTGCTTTGTGGATGTTTTCAGGCATGAATCAATGCATATTTCTAAAAAGACATGAACTTGTTTGCCTTTATTTTTCAATGACCTCCATCTGATTCTTCCGCTTAAACAACCATGACATGGCCCTACAGAATCAGCCTAGTTCTAAGCAACAGCAAGCCACCCAAGCACTGATCTGTATCTCACCTTCAGGGTGATGATCATGGACAAGAACTTCTTCTTATCACCAATCAGCATGCACTGACTGACGACGGGCAGCGCCTCCTTCACAGCATCTTCAATGGCAACTGGTGGGATGTTCTCACCCCCCGCAGTGATGATCAACTCTGCACAGACAAAACAGAGGGAGTTAACCCACTGCAGGCTGTACAAAGACAGGAAGTTTAACCACAACACACCAAGGAAAGAGAGGATGTTTACCCATTGCAGGCTGAACAAAGACAGGAAGTTTACTGCAGACTAAGGAAAGAGAGGGTGTTTGTCCACTGCAGGCTGAACAAAGAAAGAAAGCTTAACTACCACACACCAAGGAAAGAGAGGGTGTTTGTCCACTGCAGGCTGAACAAGGAAAGAAAGCTTAACTACCACACACCAAGGAAAGAGAGGGTGTTTGTCCACTGCAGGCTGAACAAAGAAAGAAAGTTTAACTACCACACACCAAGGAAAGAGAGGATGTTTGTCCACTGCAGGCTGAACAAAGAAAGAAAGTTTAACTACCACACACCAAGGAAAGAGAGGGTGTTTGCCCACTGCAGGCTGAACAAAGACAGGAAGTTTAACTACCACACACCAAGGAAAGAGAGGGTGTTTGCCCATTGCAGGCTGAACAAAGACAGGAAGTTTAACTACTGCAGACTAAGGAAAGAGAGGATGTTTACCCACTGCAGGCTGAACAAAGACAGGAAGTTTAACTACAGCAGACTAAGGAAAGAGAGGGTGTTTGCCCATTGCAGGCTGAACAAAGACAGGAAGTCTAACTACTGCAGACTAAGGAAAGAGAGGATGTTTGCCCATTGCAGGCTAAAGGGGATGTTTCATACAGCGTTTCAAACCTCTCTTTTTTTTTTTTTAAATAAAGCTCAGGGTATTCATACCCATTCCAGTACTCCCACTCTCCAAGAGGAAAAAAAAAAATCCCTGCAATTTCAGTGAGGTCCCACAGCTATGTCCCCCCCCCCCCCCCCCCCCCCCCCATCCTCCTCCACCCCCCTTCTCCCAGATGAAAATTATGACGTTTGCTTTAAAAATGATAAAATCTGACTGAAAGAGCATTAAGTGGTGTGTCATCCGATTTGAGATCCATCCACAACCAACAGCACTTGTTTCTATAGCTTTGCCTCTTTTTTTTCCTGTTGCCATGTCTTGCAACACGCAATGTCAAAGTCTGATATCATTTTGCCTTTGGGAGACAAAATGCCAGCTGCCCACGTTCATGAAGAAATTTACACAAATTTTGACATCAGTGTTGTCTACAAGCATTTTAAGAGTGATTTTTTTTTTTTTGTATTGTCATTTTTGCTTATCACTGATACTTGCAAAATCATTGAGAAGCTGGAGCCTCACCCCTCTGATCATTTTAAAGGATTTTTCATTCTTTCCCCGGAAGATATTTTTTTCACTTATTCACCATTTCATCCCTTAAACAGTGACTGTATGAGAAATCTCACCAGCCAGGCAGTTGGAAGATGAGGACTGCTTAACTCAAATTATCACAATTCCAGATTGGCATGTCAATGGGGATGTTATTTCAATGTTACAAATACACAACTTTTTCCTGTGCATACCGGATTTCCATCATGACTGAATAATCCAGCAACATGTGGTTCACTGATATGTAGGGTTTAAACAGATCAGGCTTCATTTCATCAACACTTCTTCTGTAGAGAGGAACTTTGAGAAGGTAACATCCCTGTTATGGCCATTGGCTGTTGGAGAGACTCTAAAAATTAAACTGAACTGAACAATTGAGCATGTCGTATTACCACATTTGTGATCAAATGCAGATGATACTCCAGTAAGTCATATTCAAACATGTAACTACTGCAACTCCTTATGGTTTTTGTACTTGTAGTTTAAGAGCTATTTGTTACAATGTCAGGGTTGTCCTAAAAGAGTTCATCTCAACCCTGCCCAAATACAATTTAAACCCTAACTTATTTTACAACCACAAAGCAGTACATGATACAAGAAGGAAGGCTGGTGTGTTAGTCTGGATTTCTGTGTGCGAACAGGTGTGGTTGCCCATGTAGCAGAGTGTGTGTATGTGAATGTGTGTGCATGTGTGTGTGCGCACGTGCATGTGCATACAGGTACATAAAAATTTTTAAAATGCAGAGAAAGTTTCTTAAAAATAAGCAGACATACAGATAATGAACAGAGAGATACAAGTGCACGTGGACAGATATATATCATAACCAAAAGTGCCTAAAATGAAATATAAAAAGGGAAACAAGAGATGACTAAAAAAAATGATTCTCACCTTTGATTCGTCCTGTGATGTACACAAAGCCATCTTTGTCTTTCCTACCGATGTCACCAGAGCAAAGTCCCCCTGCTTCATCAAGGACCTCTTTCGTTTTCTCCTCCTCATTGATGTATCCCATGAACACGTGGCGCCCATGCATCACAATCTGCAGACAGCAGCAGCAGAATAGTTCATAGACAAAAGTAGATGTACTGGAATAAACAGCTACTGCCGGGCATGATAAAACACGATTTCTTTCATTTGTTTTCATAATCATTACTGATTCAAACCCACACATATCATGGTGAAATGGCACACACTGATTTTGATATCTGTTTATACATTTAGGCAGGTTTATGTTGCTTTGACAATTGATCACATCTACATGTATTGTGGAAAAATGAAAGATGTTATATAAAAAGAAATGTTTAATAAAAACAAAAAAACCTAAAACACTACAAGAAGAACACTACAGTAGCCAACAGCACCAAGGGTTTTATCCTGTGTCTGTGTGTGTGTGTTTAACCTGGTCTATGGATATCATCATCTAACTTAATCCCTTCAATCCTTGCAAGTTCACACAACCTGTGCAGCATGTCCTACCCAGTCAGTTTGGGATGACTGGCATGAAGGGAGGAGGTCCTTCATTTCAACTCCAGTATCTCAAAGCCCGTCTCAGTGAAAGGCTAACAATTTCACGCTACTGCAAAACGATTAAGTGTCAATACCTTAACTCCAAATGCACCTGGTTCTGGAAAATGAATCAACAAATGTGCTACAATCAAAGGGAATGAACTACGTCAGAACTAACGAGTGTACAGACTGAACGTTATCCCCCTTTCACATGCAGTGTTTTAGAAAATCAAACTGTCAGCTACAGTGTCTTGGGCACCCCTACACATGAACAGGCGAGTCAGAATTTTGTGTTCAGCCACTCAACTGATATAATGCTGATATGGACACCTAAACCTTGAAGTTTCAAGGTTTCATTTGAATTTACGCACAACTGGAATTCCAGCTCTAGACAGTCTAACATGTTTGCCCGAGGCTCTGCCAGGTTCAAACCAAAAGCCACCAGACTGAGGGGCTGCTGTTCTGAGGGGCTACTCCTGCACCGACATTAAAGACACACTGAAGAAGAAGAGATGACAGCTTTGTGAACTATTCGATTTTCTTCCTGCTATTCTGACCACTACTCCTGCACTGACACTGAAGACACAGTGAACAAGAATAGATGACAGCTTTGTGAACTATTCTAATTTTCTTAACACATTACTTCAAACTTTATATGTACACAAAGAAATACATGATCCTTTTTAAATGAAAAGAAAGCCTAACTGTTTTCTTGAACAAATGAGAAAGAATTAGACAGACACAGAATACAGATTATATAATATGATAACAACTGGCAAGAGGGAAAGATAAGCGTGAGGAAGAGAAACAGTCTGATCCAAAAACAGCAAACATTTGAGAGACATACAGACAGACAAAAAGAGACAGAGAGAGAGAGAAATCCGGGAGCCAAACCTCTCCATTTCCCTCAGCATCAGTGTTGGCCAGGGTGGTGGAGTTTCCTGGCAGTTCCTTGCCCACACTGCCCACCTTGTTCTGGGTTGGGAACCCTGCACAGTGAGGACCTACACACAGACACAGGCACAGGCAGAAATGTTGAGTCCGACATGCATACAACCAATCAAGTTCACATGCATGCACACACACACACACACACCACACACACACACACACACACACACACACACACACACACCACACACACTGTACGATTTGCTAGCCAAGCAGAGTCTATTGCTTATTGTTCATATCTCTGCTCTATCTGTTTTCATATTTTTACTACGTCAGCTTCTTCCTGTTGAATAAAATCTTGAGTCTTGAATTTTCTTACAACATAACAAAACATTCCAAACTTGCCTGTACATTCACCCAAGCCACACAAGGGAAAGACTGAATCTGGCAAATTATTCCATGGTTCTCCTTAGCATTCAATCGTGCCTCACACTTCACACAACAGCAGACTGACTCTGGCAAAACATTCCATATTCTTCATCTGCATCAAGGCTTCACTCAAGAGTAGACTGTATGTGGTAAAAATAATTCTGTACTTGCCTGTGCACTCACTCATGCCGTACACTTCGCACAAGGGCAGATTGAAACTAAGGAAATAGTCCAGAGTCTCTCTGGTGATGGGGGCTGCTCCAGACAGTCGGATCTGGCAACGATCCAACCCCAGTGCCGCACGCACTTTCTTGAAGACCAGCTTGTTTGCCAGGCCAAATCCCATAGGTCGATCTCCACTGTAATAAAACAAAGTAAAGTGTGTAGAGTACTAGAATATTATGTTGAGAGAGACAGAAGATGGAAGCTGCCTGTAAAACAATCTGGAAAGGTTAAAAAAGAAATTACCATTGACATCAACCTGGCAGGGGAGAGTTCTGAAAACTGTCTAGTGATGGGGTGACTTCGTGTCAAAGTCACTGGTATATGCAAGTGCATGGGGTACTGTCACTGGACCAACAAAGTGGTACCCTCTGGAGAGGGATGCTGATGATGCTGGCCCTACGACTAAGCAGTTGGTCATCAGCAGGCGGCTTCCTCGGAGGTGACCTGTAATGTTGGGTCAATGAACAATAAGCGCCATTGCAAAGGCACGACAGCAGTGCTTGGTCTCCTCTGGTGGCTGGCCCAGAGCTGTTAACCCCCTTAAGCAACATCAGTGCTACTAACTTCACTACTTTTTTTTTCTTAACAATTTCAGAAGTTCTATGATACTGAAAATCACCCAAACACACAAAGACAGACTCACAGACACAGACATAAACTTGAACAGATTTCCCATATGGCAAGTCACAGACAGTGACAAGCGTTCCACCAGAAAACTGTCGAAAGGGGCTTCTGTTCAAATTACCCCTATATCTGTGGATGTACTGGCTGAAGGTGAAATCTGCAGTGTGAGAACAGTTCTCAGCCTCCCAGTGTTAAATCACATCATTCAGGCCACCACATTTCACAGAAAAATCAGAGATGGACTTTGCATCATGTGTGGAATTTGCTGATCATTGAAATAGTAAGGCATGGTACATAACGGACTACTCCTTGAAAATGAGCTGATTTCACTGACACCTTCTTTAAAGAGAGTTCTTCTCAGTCGCCACTGCTGGCTTTTTAACACAATTACCTTGCTCTACATAAAATTTCTCTAAAGTTCTGTTTCTGCTCAATGATTAGCATACGAAAAAAGAAAAAGACAGCTGATTTGACCATGTTGAACTGTTTTTGGGCCAGGGACACCAGTATTGGAAATGTAACACCATGGGCTACTTATTGATGTGTTGCAGCGAATAAAAACAACACTCAAAAATTCTGTTTCCATGGTTCTTTTGAAAAATGCATAATCCGTAACAGGCAGAAAATTCAGAAGTGAACCATGACAATCGTAATAACTGACAGCTCTGCTTGCCTCATGACAACTTGATAACTGCTTGCTGTGGATTGTCAGTGTTGAGGCTATGATAGGATGAACCTGGGTACGGCTGTGAGGAGCCAGAATAAGTAGTACCAAAGTAATCCCACTGAGAGGACATGAAGTGAACAACAACTCCAAACTTTCAGATGACAAACCTTCACAGCACCTGCCATCTCCAATAATCTGGATGGAAAAACTGAAGTCATGATACCGAAAGCCTAGGTGATAATGCACAGAGATGTCACAACGAACCATATGGGAATCATGCTACTGAGAAAACATCAAAATAAGAAAGCAAAGGAAAAACACAGAACAAAAAAAACCATGATAATAAATGGGACAACAGTGAGTTAATATCAATGTCTGTCTATGGAAAAATAATTCAACATTGGCACAAGCATACTGAGACAGATAAGTGAGCAGCTACGATCATCAAATCGACACAGCTGTCTTTATTTGCAGCCATTTGCATGCTAAGCAGTCCATGTCATGCGGCCGTTGCATGCTGAACAGTCCATGTCATTGCGGCCGTTTGCACGCTGAACAGTCCATGTCACTGCGGCCGTTTGCATGCTGAAAAGTCCATGTCATTGCGGCCGTTTGCACGCTGAACAGTCCATGTCACTGCGGCCGTTTGCATGCTGAAAAGTCCATGTCATTGTGGCCATTTGCTTGCTTGATATTCCATGTATCCATGGCTGCTTGCATGCTGAATAGTCCATGTCATTGTGGCTGTTTGCATGCTCAACAGTCCATGTCATTGTGGCCGTTTGCATGCTGAACAGTCCATGTCATTGTGGTCGTTTGCATGCTGAACAGTCCATGTCATTGTGGCCGTTTGCATGCTGAACAGTCCATGTCATTGTGGCCGTTTGCATGCTGACAGTCCATGTCATTGTGGCCGTTTGCATGCTGAACAGTCCATGTCATTGTGGCCGTTTGCATGCTGAACAGTCCATGTCATTGTGGTCGTTGCATGCTGACAGTCATGTCATTGTGGCCGTTTGCATGCTGAATAGTCCATGTCATTGTGGCCGTTTGCACGCTGAACAGTCCATGCATCTGTGGCCCTTTGCATGCTGAATGGTCCATGCTACTGTGGCCATTTGCATGCTGAACAATTCATGCCATTGTGGCCATTTGCATGCTGAACAGTGCATGTCACAGAGGCAGTTTGCATGCTGAACAATCCACGTCATGGTGGCTGTTTGCATGCTGAACAGTCCATGACACTGTGGCCATTTGCTTTTTTGACAACCCATGTATCTATGGCTGCTTGCATGCTGAAGTCCCTGTCATTGTGACCCATTTGCATGCTGCTACCTCGCAATATGATACAGGTGTTTTACATTAATAACATAAAATATGCATTGAAAGTAGTGCAAAAGAGAGGCAAAGACAGCGACAGAGTGAAAGATACAAGCCTGAAGCTGATGTTTAAAAAAACCCACAAAGGATAACATGATACTATCGACCAGAACCAATTTTTTTCATTAATATTAAATGAATTAATTTTCCTTTCTCCCTGCCCTCCCTAAAGTGTTCCCCACTTCTCACCCATTCATCTGAGCGTAGTTAGCTTTGTAGCCGACGCCCTTGGCCCACTTCCCCATCTTCTGTTTGAACCCTGAGGCCCGGCGGCTAGCGTTCTGCATGGACTCCTGCATCTTCTCCCACACCCGTGGCACGCCCAGCAACACATGGGGCCGCACTTCTCTCAAAGTCCCGGCTAGAGAACCCTGCACTCATAGGTCAGTGAGGGGCTCAGCGACTCGATATGTATCTATATAGGCAACTTTGAAAATATTCGGTCTGTTACATGTTTGGGAAAATAAAAAAAAATAAAAAAAGAAGAAACAAACCAAACAAAAAAAACTGTGCAGCATATTTTCAAGGTACTTTGTTTCCAAAAAAAAAAAAAAAAAAGTTCTATCTTAATCTATAAAATCTATTTTCAAAAAGCTGATCACAGGAAATAGGTTAACACAAAAATGCCCAGAATGCACTCACAAGCATAAAATACTTTCTCACACAAATATCTCCATTCAAATATGCACATAATGTACATACACATGAACATAAATACAGAGTATACAAACACATACAGTACACTTAGAGAAAAAAAAAAGGTCAAAAGGCATACAGATACTTGTACACACACACACACACACACACACACAGAGTCATCATTTAATTCTTCGCATGACCAACAACAATAACTCAGAGACACACACCGAAACAAAGGATCAACAGTCTCAGACAGCTTCCAACAAAAGCCAGCCAAAGAGACCCGCCTCCTCCCTCCTCCTCTGCACTAACCTTCAGAGCGTCAGGCTGGGCAAAGTAGGCAGTGCCCCCAAAGGCAATCAGAACATACATGTCCAGCATCTGGGCCGCAATGTGACTCAGGGGCAGGTAACTGACCATTGCCAGCTCTCCAAAGGACAGCGACAGGTGGTGGGCACAGGCCGTTTGCAAGACATGAGCGGTATAAGTGATCTGTCAAAGACATACACACCAACAGGCCGTTTGTAAGACGTGAGCGGTATAAGTGATCTGTCAGAGACATATACACATCAACAGGCCATTTGCAAGACGTGAGCTGTATAAGTGATCTGTCAAAGACATACACACACCAACAGGCCTGTTTGTAACACGTGAGCTGTATAAGTGATCTGTCAAAGACATATACACACCAACAGGCCGTTTGTAAGACGTGAGCTGCATAAGTGATCTGTCAGAGACATATACACACCAACAGGCCGTTTGTAAGACGTGAGCTGTATAAGTGATCTGTCAAAGACATATACACATCAACAGGCCATCTGTAACACGTGAGCTGTATAAGTGATCTGTCAAAGACATACACACATCAACAGGCCTGTTTGTAACACGTGAGCTGTATAAGTGATCTGTCAAAGACATATACACATCAACAGGCCGTTTGTAAGACATGAGCAGTATAAGTGATCTGTCAAAGACATATACACATCAACAGGCTGTTTGTAAAACGTGAGCTGTATAAGTGACCTGTCAAAGACATACACACCAAGAACTTTTCTGAACTGAATAAGAAAGGGAAACAAGCACAGATCATCACTTAGTCAGTGAAAATTTGAATACTTATGGAGGAAATGAGCTCTAAGAAAGAATGTGTTGGCAATCATTTCTTCATCAATGAAATGTGCAAGTCATAAATTCTTCAGCTGATCAAAACTTGATACTATTATGAGGGGAAGGTTAGAAACCAGAAAAAAAAAAAAAAATGTGAGGATAATCAATTCATCGGGTGATAAAAACTGTTAACAAAGTTATAGGCAAAAGAGTAAGAGAGAAGAAAAATTGTGTAGGAAATCATTCTTCATACAATGAAGAAGACTGCAGAATACTGAAGAGTAACAAGCCAGGGATAAGAATGAATATGTGAACTATCAATTCTTAAGTCCATTATGAAGACCTGACAACATTATAGGAAAAAGGAGAGAAAACTGAGAATGTGTTGAGAATCACTTTTTCAGTCAACGAGGACTTAGGAAGTTGGGGGGGGGGGGGGGGGGAGGAGAGCCAAAGGTGAGAATGTTAGGATAATTAATGCTTCAATCAATAGAAAAGATTCTGACAACATTCTGAGGGGGGAAAAAATTAAAGAAAAGCGGGTGTGTTGATAGCCAATTTTTCAGTTGGTGAACACTTGTCTAAGTTACAGAAGAAAAGAGAGTACAAAAAAGACACCCTGGACTATCAATTTTTCAATCTAGAAACGCTACATAAATTGAGGTGATGGGCAGGAAGGTTAAGGGGTGGGGAGGAGCCCCTGAAGAGGAGAAACATGTTATGGATCAAAGAAGCAGATCTTAAACCCTTGTTTAGGACATAACTTTTCAGTCAGAAAAGTAAAATTCAAAGTCAACATCTCTCACCTTACCAATCAAAAAAGGTACAGAACAAATCCAATCAGCTGGTACAGCCCAGCCAACCCACCATGGACACCATTTCAGAGCTAACATAGAGGACAATTGAGAGAGCACAGACCTCCCCTGCAGTTATGCGGATCCCGGATCCTCCCTTGGATCCGGATTCACTCCAAACTTTAATGGCTTTGTCCTTGGGCCAATTTTCATCAGGTTCAGTTTAAATTTTTTCTGTGACTTCTTTTCTTTTTTTTTGCAAACTCTTGCTTACAAACAAACAGGGTAGCATTTGTTAAAAAAAAAAAAATAAAAAAAAAAAAAAAAACCAAACATAACAAGCAAATCGATTCTTCACTCTGACAAAAACGTGTTCAGAAATAAACCAAGAAAAAATTTACATGTCACTATCTCACAAACTTCATTACATGGTACACAATTCAGAGTCCAGTATTCAATGATGCGTTCCTTACAGAATGTCACGCAGAATTATTTGTAACTACACTAAACTGTGCCCAACAAACAGTTCTCACTGACAAACCACTGTTCTCCGAGAATCCTAGGCTCATGTTCATCATACTCACATTATCGTGGCTCAGCATGACACCCTTTGGTGTCCCCGTTGTGCCAGACTGAAACATAAACAGACCAGTAGACAATAAAATCATGTAATATCAAAACAATGCATTCTATCCAGTACAGCATCTCAAACTTCCATATACAACAGTTTCACTCGACATCATGTCATTATCATTATTTCTAAATAACTGCGGAATAAAACGATTCTATTTCATGACAATGAACAAGCGCAGTGTAAGACATGACAATAAATGATTCATTTTCCATTTCAAAACACGCAACATAAGGACAATGATGATTTCCGATTAAGAAAAAATTCTAGTCATACCTTCAAATGATGTAAAGGAATATGGTGCTTACTGTATAGATTAAAACACAGCACTTGTTCGGTGCCAGGTTTGCCATACGTTCCTCCAAGACTCCATCTGGTACGTCTTTGCCCTTCTCCATAAACTCCGACCACTGATGGACAAAGCAAACAGAAGCCCTAGAAACAGTGATGGTAACAACTAAGCCTGGAGCAAAAGCAGTATCAAAAAAGAAAATGCCAGTAAATGTAGTGCCAGAGGTTTGGGAATGTGATATAATCAAACTTGCACACTTCACACACTCCCCGTTGATATACTTACACCATTTCTAAATACTGAAAGATGAAACGATCTTTCACATCAGGGGAACAAGAGCGAGAGAATAAAACTGCTCTGTACAGCATTCTGTTTTACTGCAGCACATGACTTGACTTTCATGTCCAAACAGCAGCCAAGTCACAACAGACTGAACTGAAGAGCAGGTCACAGATGACACAGATGCCAAACTTCAGGCTTTTGGGGGATCAACAGGAAGAGGTTTGCTAATACCAAAGTCATTTGCACAGTTCGAAGTCATAATGTCTAAAAGTCGTTTGCACAGTTTAAAAGTCATACTGTCTAAAAGTCGTTTAAGGTCTACGTCTAAAAGTGCTTTCCACAGTTTAAAGTCATAATGTGTAAAAGTCATTTGCAAATTTTACGTTATAACGTCTAAAATGTATTTGCCTATCAGCAGGCCAAATGCCGCTATATCAGTTAAAAATGTTTCTTGTTTGAATATTTAAGACTGAAATCAGTCAATAAGACAAACGTACACACTGCAGAGAATCCCATGAAACAGCTATGGATACACAACTTTCCACCACAGGAATGGAAAGAAAACTTGTGGAAGTTAACTGCTCAATCGGAAAAGATTGGGTAGTCAAATGAGATGAGCCGGACTACAAAGAACACATGGAAGCAAGATGGTTTAACTCTCTCATCCCTACAACCCGGTTTTCCGGTTTGCGAAACCGTACCCTTCCTTCCTGCAGCCGGGAAAACCGGGCAGCACAAAATCCCTCCTTTCCTTCCTGCAGCCTTGAAAATCGGTTCTCGCGGTAAGCGCTTTGAACTTCGCGCGAGTCGCATCATCAGTACACGTCATGACCAGGTCCCTTGCGGGGCAGTGTTTATGAATGGAATGGATGCCAGACGGCCCCTACAGCATGGGACAGTGGTCGCCGCTCTATTCTTGCCTGTTTGCTACTGCATACATGGCAGTTCTCACTTTACACTTCTTTTTTTTTCTTCTCTAAATCCAGGAATGAAGGGAATACTCATATTTTAAGAATCTAGGAACAAGAGGAAGTAGTGGTTCATAGAAAATTCAGGAATGAAAGAGTTAAATCCCTTCAGCCTTCTTATACACTCAGTGAGGTCCATGCTGAGTATGACCATTCCATCACCTGAATATGAGAAAAATTTGAGAACAGAAGAAAAGCATGTTGTATTGTAAGATATTCTACAATGGCACTTTGTCTAAACTTTCTTGTCACAATTTTCTGTCTAAGAGCAGCTCTCCTCAGAAACAAAGCGATTATACTATTCATGGAGCTTGTTCTTTTCAGCATGTATGTCACCATTTAATAAAGTGAATCTTCCTTCAGAATTTTCTCAGAAATAAGCAATTTGTTGCCTGTCAAGTCATGTCATTTTGTTCACAGCACAGCCAATCACAAAGCTATGTCAGGGTTGCTAAAAAAGTTCAAAAACCAAGTGCAAAGGTATTTTTGTATGCATCATAAATAATTTTACTTTCTCTTGTACTTTTGTATGGACTGAGTGCATGATGCATAAATTACTTTCTTGTCACAAGTAGCATTGTATGGACTGAATGCGTGATGCACATGTTTCCTTTCTTGTGTTATATATTTTAGAGTGCACTGACTGCATGATGCACAACCAACCTTAGTTTAATGATCATTTTATCTGAAAAACTAGCACCCTGGCCACCATTCAGGGGAAAAGCAGAGAAACCGATGGTGGGGACAGCAGTGGAAAGGGGAAACGAGGAGGTACCCTGGTAGGTAGAGAAGTGCTGGAAAGGGGGGTGGGGGGGTGGGGGGGTGAGGGGGGCATAACTCTACACCCATTTTCCCCAAAAAACTTTCATTTTGTACATTGTTGTTGAAATCGAAGAGCTTTCCTGGGCATTCTTAAAATGCCGTCAGTTCTTCACCACCCCCCCCCCCCCCCATTCAATTGTTAATATTAAGATAAGAATTTGTTAAAATTATTTCGGAAGCGGGAGGGAACGGGGGTACAGGCATGCAGTAGAAGGGATGGGAGGAAGAGGAGGGAAAGAGGGCAGGAGGTATGGGGTTGGAAAGATGGGGGAATAGGGGGAAGGAGTGAGCAGAAAAAGGTTTTCCTTGTTCAGCAGAAATCTGAAAAAAGCTGCAGAACTCCACCAAACACCAGAACTGACATCCCTTCATTTATCACGCAACCATGTCATTTCACATTGACAGATATCAAACTGCTAAATTACAACTGATATCAACACAGCAGATTGCCAACTCACATTTCATACATACTGCTCGTGTTTTTCATGGCTCCCAACATGGATAATATTTCAGATGCAATCTCACATCTATTTCTGATACAGGGGCCTAGTTTCTATCTGTGCACACTCAGTTAAACACTTGAGGGGTGAGGGGAGGAAGAATGTACTGCATTTGTACCTTCCTGTATTGCACCTGTACCTTCCCTTCTAATCCTTCTTGAATAAACATGTAGTAAGCACTTGCACTTTAAAATTACATCATTTTCTAGAATTCTAACAATCTGTGTAATGTTTCCAATTAATGCTGATTACTCAATATCCCTCGGATAAAGCACTTTCTGCAGTCTTTCTTTATCATTATTATAATCCCACGGTAACCATGTGCTGGCCTGTGCCTCAGTACAAGCTGTAACTTTTAGTTATGGATTACTACACATTGTATTGCATTGCTTTGTGCTGTATTGCATTGCATCACATTGTATTGTCTTGCATTGCTGTATTGCACTGTACTGCGTTGTCCTGCATTGCACTATTTTGTGCTGTACTGTTGTCCTGCACTGCACTGTGTCATACTGCATACTCTAATATCATTATGTACTTACTGTATAAAAAAAAAAAAAAAGAGACACGACATTCTAACAAAACAACACTCCTGCAACAGCAAATAAAACGTAGCAAACAACACAAACAGCCAACAGCAAAATTCACCATAACTAACCACCATACCACACTAAGAGCACTGCACAGCAAACACAACACAATATAGGGCAAGGCACAGCGCAGCTATTCGTTACTGCACAACAAATTGCACTGCCCCAAATAACCACATATCTCACAATGCAGAACCATCCAACCCAACACCTTTCTCTCACATAACCCATCCCACCTCCACTCCAGCGACAAATCAAACTGCTCCATCCCATCCCGGAAAACCCCGATGACCCCCAACACTCACAGAGTAGATGTTCTCGTCCCGCACCGCCACCTCCCCCGTGTACTGCACCACGGCCTTGAGATGGGGCAGCTGCTCCCTGACCTTGAGGATCTTCTGCAGCTGCTGGTTGTTCTCCACCACGATGATGTTGGCCTGGCAGCTCTCCGCCACGTACTGACATGCCTCGGAGGAGTTGGTGGTGTAAATGCCGGTGGCTAGCCCTCTGGGTGAAAAAAAAAAGTCAGGTTCTTTCAGGGATCCCTCTGATTAGAAGCAAAAAATGCCTGAAAATCTAAAGGGGGTCTGGGGGCATGTCCACACCTCCCACCCCCGCCCTCCCCCTGCTCCCACCATTCCCCTACTTCCTTCACAGAAAAACAGTAAAGTTCTATATTAGCAGCACATGCATTCAAACTAGTGCAGTTTCATGCAAATCTGACCACTGAGAGGTATGTATGGTCCATTTCGGGGTCCAACCAAGGCCAGGGCCACTGGCTTGTAGTGTACAGCGTTTGTCAGCCTCACTGTTGCTGCATCTTGCCGTTGCACAGTATTAGAGCATGGCATTGTTTTACCTTCGACTTGGCAAAAACAAAATGGCGACTGTCCTTTCAAACGAAGAAATCATGAGATTTCAAGACGTTACCATCATTGGCTAGCATACCAAAAACACAACTAGTGCTGTGTGGATTTCTATTGCTCTCCTTTTCTTCCCGAACAAAAATTTTTCATCAGCTTTTTTTTTTTATTGCTGTTTTCCATTTTTAATTTTGCCAAAATCTGAAAATTTTGTGGAAAAAGTTGTAATCCTGTTCTTTAAATTTCCGTGAGCCATAGAGACCTTAAGTAGGTTAAAAGTACTAAGCACAGATTAAAATCTTAAGGCAAGTCCAGACACTGAAAGACCAATCCAAGTGTGTGTGTGTGTGTGTGTGTGTGTGTGTGTGTGAGTGTGTGTGTGTGTGTGTATGTGTATTGTCGTTGTTTTCTCTCTCCCTCTCATCTGATCTTTATTTTCAGTTCTTTCTCTCTCTCTTCCACTCTAATAACTAACTACTGTCTTCATATTCATGTTTGAGCACTTACACCCTTATCCTTTCTTCTCAGAGAGTGCGATATGTTACTGCATAACTTTCTTGTGAAAACACAACTCCAAGAAATTCAGTGTATTCTGTGTCAGTAAATCATGGTGTCACCCAGGGCTTTTCTCTTCAAGTTTTTCCAATCTGCATAAATCCTTTCGTTTGAGTGTCCAAGCGAACTTTTCCACAGAATCTTGCCCGGGACAATTCTTTGCCATGGGTTTTTTCAACATAAGTGCATGCCCCATACTGGACCTTAGTATAATCTCTGATCTGAATGACTAAAAAAAAGAAAAGAGAAAAGAAAACAAAGAAATAAACACTATTACAAAACAAACAGATCTGAACCATGTGCCTCTGATATTTCATCCAACACTACATAAGTAAAGCTATCAGGATATCATGTTTGTTGTGTTTGTTCTATCAATCATTATTAGTGTCATTATCACTGTTCTTGTCTCCACCACAATTTTTACACTAGTGATCACATTAGCAATTGTGAAAACCAGCAAGGCAAACTGGGCACAGACATATGGTTCAAGCAAAACTGAACCAGTAAAAAACAAACCTAGTAATTTACCCACTGTTATTATTCTGAGATCTTACTTTACATTTCAGTAAAACAGTAAGGATGGATTGGTTACTAGGTACTGACCTAAATCTTGATGTTTCACTGACTTAAGTTTTCAGTGTTGAACACACACACACACACACACACACACACACACACACACAGAATTAGATACAAAGCATTTAAAAGATTCATACCCTGCAAAAATACAGCCCAGATCTGCAAGAAACCATTCCGGGGAGTTGAATCCAACGATTCCCACGCCTTTACAGGGTTCCAGACCCAGCTGTAACAAGGTAAACATGATGGAATTGAACTAGACATTTAAAGCGACACTTACACAGATGAAAGCAGTCAGCTTAAATGTTTTGTTTGTGTGCTTGCTTGCCTGCGAGTGTGTATGTATATCTGTGTGTGTGCATAAGTAAGTTTGTGCTGTGTATGTGTGCGCATGTGTGTTTGTTGCAAGTATGTGTGTGTGTGTTGTGTGTGTGTGTGTGTGTGTGTGTGTGTGTGTGTGTGTGTGTGTGTGTGTGTGCGTGCTGCGTGCGTGCGTGCGTGCGTCGCATGTGACCGTGTGTGTGCATGAGTGCACATGTGCATGTGCTTGCGTGTGTGCGTTCGTGCATGCGTGTATGCAAGTCAGAAAGAAAGACATGGACAGAGAGAGAGAGGGAATGAGAGAGAAGATGGCAAGGGAGAGAGAGGGAGGGAAAGAGAGAGACGGAAAAGTAGCATCCTTGCATATGTGTAACAAAAATAACAAAGGAAGATCCATGTTCTGTGCCCTCAGCAATTATTGCCTGAATAACACTCGATTTTGTTACTTTGTGGGACAGTAATAAACAAAAATAATAAACACAATCCTTTTCCTTCAGCACTCACTTTGATAAATGCTTTAGCAGCTCTTCTGATGTCTGCCATATACTGTGAGTACGTCCATTTCACCCACTCCCCATCTCGTTTGACAGCTGAAACATATCCCGAAAATTCATCATATACACTGCATCGAGTTCAGTCTTTTTTCTTCTCACGTTAAGTATAGACAATTAAACTGTACAGAAATAAAAGGGGAAGTAAACAAAATTAGCACATGCACAGCTGCCAGCAACTTCAGCCTTGCGTGTGTGAGAGTGTGTGTGTGTGTTGTATGTGCGCACACATGCGCGTACACGTGCTTGTGCACACATACATGTACTTTTGTGTGTGTGTGTGTGTGTGTGTGTGTGTGTGAGTGTGTCTGTGTGCGCTTGCGTGCATGTGTGTGTATGCATGCGTGTGTGTGTGTGTGCACGTGTCTTTGCTCTCTTGAAAACAAACATACCCGTGTGTTTGTGTGTGTGCACATGTATACATATGCCCACATGTGCACTTACCTACCCGTGTTGTACAAGCACTCTGGGCGCAACTGCACTTATGCAACAATGCACTCATGAATTGACGGAAGGTATCTGCAATAATAATCATTATGATTATCATAACAAGCTCAACACTAACTGTGAAGCCACTCACCCATGGCAATGTTGTTGGGAATTCGGTTGACAGTGTTTCTGACCAGCGTCACCACAGAGATGGGTTTCTCAGCACCAATACCAGTTCTGGTTGTCCGCAGCTTGACAGCTCCATCTCTCTGTGTGGTCCACAGCGAGTCGGCCGGCACTGGCTCGTCTATGTCTGCAGCCATGAAGATTGAAACAGCGAGAAGTTGAAAAAAACAACTTTCACTAAGCAGACATCAAAATACAAGTTTGTTTTAAAATGTATACATTTCTAAGTAAAGATAATAATAGTTTCAAAGCGAGGTGACTGAAGGCAGAAATGGAAGCAAATTTCAAAAAGAAAAGTTATTGGTTCTTCAAGACAATCCGGACAAACAGATTAAAGGACAAAACACGAAGCATTTCCACCTCAAAGGTCTTCATCAGGTAAAATAAACAACACTTAGGACAAACAAAATGAAGAACAAGCAATCACTTATCTTCTCATACTCGGCGCAAAATGGGTATTGGCAAGACCCATACTGGCAATACCCATTTTGTGCCGTGTATCAGTAGTGATTGCTCGTTCTTGTTTTCACTGTCCTAAATGTTGTTTGTTTTACCTGATGAAGACCTATGAGGTTGAAATGCATCGTGTTTTGTCCTGTAATCTGTTTGTCCAGACTGTCTAGCAGAACCAATTAATATTCTTTTTAAAAGACGATGTTTTGGGTCTGGGTTGGGGACAGTGAGGCCAAGTGGGGTTATACTTAGAGGAGCTGTTTTTCTTATACTGATTTTTTTTTCCCTGTTGCAAAAGCATTTCTTATTCAACAGAAATCTTTGTACACGTAACAATAATCCCATGGGGGATTGGATGAGAATCCACATGGACTGAATTTGTCAACAGTCTAAGAATTAAAACTGAATACGTAGGCAACTCAACAGCAAGACAAATATGACAGTACATAAACACAAAATCAAACAAAACAAAAAAACCCACCTTCCATGAAAAAAATAAAGAAAAAAGGGAAAAGTTACAGGGAAAGGAACAGATGAGACAAAGAGAGGAAGGCATGGAACTGTACATTTAAAAGTGTTAGGCCTTCCTAAGATTTCAGATCATGCCCCTCACAACAGGAAAGCACTCACAGTAATAAATAAAAATATTAGCTGCCACAAATTATTTCTTTAGAGACCCATAAGAGAATCGTACATGCATAAAACAGGGCAAAGTATCTAGTATACACAATGTGTACTTGTTTTTTTTTGTCGCCGCATTCTTGCATGCTCTCTCGATGGCATCACTTTTAGTTTACGTTACTCGCTCTCCATCTTCATGAGGAAACCAGCCGAAGAAGATTCTGCAGTACTGTCAGTCACTCTTCATGGCATTCAGAGATGCCTGTTCTAATTCAACCCATGTTGAATCAATTACCGGTACACAATTCAATCTCACAGCCCTCTCACTGGATATACATCATGGAATTTCTTCCCTCTCAAAATGAGATAATTATCGATACAAAGTGACCTACTGACTAAATAATCTGCGCTAAAAAGCAAAACAAAATCAGACCCCCCCCCCTCAATGTCTGACTGCAGGCCCATGCACCAGTCCAGCTCTTACCTCTTCTGTTCACTGAGGTCCCTGCATCCCCGCTGCCGACATCAATAGTCTGTTGCTGGGTCTGTGTCTCTACCACTGTGCTTTTTTCTACCACTGTCGTGACAACTTGTGTGCTGTATGACCAACATATCGTGCACGCGCACCCACACACACAAAATAAACATATATATATATTTGCCTTACGAAGTGGGATCCTCACATTCATACTTTATTCACACACCACACACCCACATGCATGCAAATGCACACACATACAAAGGCTACCTTCTACAAAATCTTTTTTTTTTTCAATTACCATTGGCAAATTCATGTACTTATTCTTACTCAGCTATCAAACTAATATCTACAGTAATGAATTCTAAAAAATGACAGAAAGCACAACTTCAATGGTGAGCATACTAAGGACAATAAATGCAAAGTAACTTGTTAACCATGAACTTATTCCAACAACTTGTTTCCTATCAATCTGAAAAAAAAAAGGAAAAAAAATTCAAAAACCTACACACACACACACACACACACACACACACACACATGTGAAAGCACAATGTACATGTATAATTACACACATGCACACACATATAAACAGATGCACACATCTGTTGTGTCCTACCTTTCATTTGGCTTGCCAATGTTCAAGAAAGTCTCATAAGTGATAAAGACGTTGCACTGTGATTGGCTACCACCTCATGTCGGAGAATCTGACTGGTTTTAACAGTTGGCATTCCACATCTCAGTGAGACACACCTCAGCTGTGAGGAAAACCTATGACGGAGGTGTGAGACTGAAATGGGGAGGAGGGATGTGTGTTAGTCTGCACTGAAGCTTAACTGTTCAATAACACTTCTATAGACACTATTAAATCCATAGCCCAACAGAGGAGTGGAGAGAGCATTTCCACTTGTCCCCCAGAAGATTTAGCTGTCCTGAACAATGGGATGGGTGGGTAATCTGAGCCATGAAAACCAAGCCTGATCCAAAGCAAAATTCATTGCCAACCATGCTTCTGTCTAATCAAACAAACAAAAATGGACCTCAACTTCCAAAACAAATCTTTTTTTTTATTTAAATCACATCAGGCGGAACATCTCAGAATAAGGTCTTCATGGTATCCACTGTCACATGCTTTTGCGTACTGCCCCACCCCTCACCCCCTCCAGAACTTCATGAAATACAAGCGACTTCTTCCCACTGTAGACCTCAGAGAATTATGGCACTTCTGTCAAAGGGTTGACAGGTTTATTACCACTGATGATGGCTAAGCCATAAAAGTATAGGCCAGCCAGGACAAGGTGTGACCACTTTCCTTAAAGATAAGGACTACTTTACAATTATCAAATGATGCAAGACCGACAGGGATAGTAACTAACACAACATGCGTATCAGATGGTTGCCAGCAAAGTTCTAGGCCAGTTCCTGTAATCCTGAGTTTAGTGTGCCATGGGATTTGATCTACATTCTCAAGTTTCATCCCCTGATTACTCAACATTTGTGACCAACACTGCTGATGTCTGTACAACCTGGACCTGACAGGCCACTGAGAATGTTATGAAAATAGTGGTGGACTTTGGCCCTACCATGCAATCTTTAACCAGAATGGAACACCACAGCATCATCTCCATTGATTGATTAATGATAATTTTAAAAAAAGCCCAGTTCTGTGGCCCCACATTCTCTGCTGTGACAGTGATCTCCATTACCATTTCCCCTCCACATCCATGCTCAGGAACTGTTTTGCTGATATTGACAAGGTTGTATTAACTGTCATTTGATACTGGAGCCGACTTGCGCTAGCTCAGCAACTTAGCAATTATTGTTATCAATATGGGGGGGTGAGGGTGGGGGGGGGGGGGGGGGCTTAGCAAGAGGAGTCATCTCTTCATGGGATCAGTATACGCACCAAAGAACACCATCATCTCTCTTATAATGGCATGCCTCATGACTTGGAACCGATTGCTGTGCAGATCGTCAGTGCTGAGGCTGGGACAGGATAAATCTGGGCTACGATGAAAACCCAGCAGTGAGCAGTGTGGTAATAATACTGCATGGGGGACACACAAGATCAGACAGCAAAATTATTGAAAAAAAAACCCTTCCCCATGAAATTTTTAAGGCCAGTGCAATGTCATAATGTTAATATTTCTACCAGTAATAGTAAAACCGTCATGTGCAAAAGCACCTATGTCAAGGGCGTTAAACCTCTCACAAAAGGCATTAAACGCTTAGAGGCAAAGAGACGTTGTACGTAGTATACAAACAGGTAACAGACCCATTAACCAGGGTGCCGTACCCACCGCACACGGTCAAACTGTGTCAAGGAGGACGAAGTGGTCAGGTGACAGATGGCACCTAAGGTAGTAGCGAGTTCGAACCTTCCCGACAGTGAAAGGGGGAGGGGCGTAACCACTAGGACCTCGGAGCTTCAAGTGGGCGCTACATTACTCAGTCAGCTGAGGTTGCTTTGTGAACAGTCTTTGAAGAGCAGGAGTCTTGGACTCGGTCAGTTGGTATTGCCGTGGGGCACTGTGTTGGTTCTATTGTCAGGCTGGTTGAATGCGCGTGGACGTTGTTGTCGTAGCCCTCTTTAAGATAATTACTGTGTTAAAGTGGCCCCCAAAGTCGGCGGAAATTTTCAATGTCCATCTGGTGCCAAGTGGTTGTTTGCTAATCAATTAGGTAGGGATGTGTGTAAATGCTGATGTGTGGAAGAATGTAGCGAATGGAGAATTCAGGGTACTTGTGAACAGGGGGTTTGAGAAGCAGCATGGACAAAGGCATGGCCCGAAGGGGAATCCTTTGTTTCCCTCCTTATATAAAGTGAGGGAGAACAACAAGAGAGGAGAAGACCACCACGAGAGAGAGAGAGAGAACAGAGGAGAGAGAGGAGAGAAGGTGGGCAGGACGGATGAGGGTCGAGAGAAACGTGGTCTGGGAGATAGAAGAGACAGCGAAGTCTTAGAGTTAAAGACAAGCTGGAAGAGAAGAAAACTAAGTGAAGCCCAGAGGTGGGTGAAGACAGACAAACTGAAATTGAACCCAGAGGTGGGTGAAAGAGACGAAGAAGAAGAGTTCTACGTCGAGACCCCAGAGACGACCACAAAGACCCAGTCCTGAAGCCTGGAGCCAGTCAACCAAGGGCATCACCATCAAGCAGTGCTGAAGAAGACGTGAAGAGACTTTTTCAAGAACTGTGGTGTGGTGTGAAAGCGTGGTTGTGTGTGTGAAAACCTGGCCAGGTAAGAAGTCATTTTTATTATAACCCGGGATTAGGAAGTATTGATCTTTTATGTGTTGATTTGTTCATTTTGTGTAATTGGATTTCTTCATGTTTGATTTTAAGTAGCATAGAAATTGTATTTCTTGTGCTCAGTCGTGTTAGGAGAGAAACGAATGCGTGACATCCCATTCCCAGAGACAGGCGAATGTTTGATGGGCGCATGAGTGTGCATATGCGTGTATGAGTGCAAAGATAACCTTGGTGTGTTAAGCCTGACTAATGATACATCAGCTTAGTGCACTTAAGCAATACCATCACGATTTCCCCCGTCCTGGACAAAGTGGCGAGCCTGCCAGGATTGCATGGCCCAAATTAGTCTCAGGCGGGAAACAAAGTGAGTACTAGAGTAGTACTGGGGCGAAGCGTCCATTAAAGCCAATTTTAATTACTCTTCTAATTATTTCCTTTAGTTGAGTGCTGAGTATTGACTTGTGTGTAGGGTGGTTGTATTAATCAAAGGTCGTTCAGAGAAACGAAGAACGAGGTTCTGGTCTTAACTCTCACAGAAGCTGTGGTTTCAGATTAAGGCTCCTTTGTGTTAGGAACACTACCACTGGTTGGTGTACTCGTAACGTTTAGTAGATAAACTGTTTACTGACTTTTTCCGGGTCTATAAGAGTAACTGTTTTAGTGGTGCTAAAACGACAAAATGGCTGAAGAAAGTTTTACTCCCATTGAGAAACTGATGAGTTTCGGAGAGAAACTAGGATATGCAGGAGATGAGCTGCGTAGATTCATTGAAACTCAGCAGAAGACTGAGAGAGATGAAAGGGCTGAAAAGAGGAAGTTTGAAAGGGAACGTCTAGATGCAGAGAGGGCAAAAGCAGAAGCGGAATCAGAGACTTTAGCCAAACAAATTGAGTTGGAAAGAATAAAGTCTGAAAATCGCAGCGAAATAGACACCAGTTCTGAGTCAGTAGGCCGCAGACTAAGTTGCGCACCTAGACTTAAACTCCCACTGTTCAGAGAAGAAACTGATTCGATCGATGCTTATATCAGTCGGTTTGAATCGGTTGCCGAGCACGAGGGCTGGCCCGAAGATGACTGGGCAATAAACCTGTCTGCCTTGTTGACAGGTCGTGCGTTACACACTGTGTCCACCTTACCCAAAGGTGATCAGAGGGATTTTGACAAGGTGAAACAAGAAGTACTAAAGGCATATGATTTGACTGAAGAAGGTTTTAGGTGTAAGTTTCGCGAGGCGAGAATCGAACAGGGTGAGACATACACACAGTTCGGAGTTAGACTGGATCACTATTTCAACAAATGGGTGGAACTTAGTGGAGTAGACAGTGATTTTGAAGGCCTCAAGACACTGGTGATGAAGGAACAGATACTTGATGGTTGTGGGACAGGCCTCACCATCCACATTAAGGAAAAATGTGCAACCACAATAGCTGAGGTACTTGAGACAGCGGAGACTTACCGGGAAGCGAGGCGTGATTTGCCTGAACAAGAGGAAAGCCCGGAAGCATATTCAGAGGATAGCAGGCTAGCACATGACTCACACGATGAGTCAGTAGTACACACCCGTAGGCCCACGGCGTCACGTGAGCAAACAAGGGTGAAAACCAATAGCCACGTGGTTAAGGCTGTAGATGAGCGTACCTGTTTCCTGTGCAATAAGACAGGGCACTTGGCTAGGGACTGTATATTCAAGTCACAGAAAGCAGCAGCAATGAGGGTCAGGCCAAGTGAAAGGCAGGTTGAAAAAGACGACAGTGTTATTTTGTCTGGATTGTGCTGTATGTTCACAGATTCAGGCGATAACATGGATGTGCACAAAGGCAGAGTGGGGAACAATGTGGTTAATGTCATTAGAGACGCTGGGTGCACAGGTGTAATGGTGAAGGAGTCCCTGGTTAATAAGGGACAATTCACAGGTAAAACACAGAGGTGTAGACAAATAGATGGAACAGTAGCAGAATTCAAAACGGCCCTGGTGTTCATTGATACACCATTCTATAGTGGAGTTGTGCAGGCTTTGGCTGTTCCAAAGCCGCCATATGATCTGGTAATAGGAAACATTCCAGGAGCACGTGGGTATGGAGACCCAGACCGTGATTTCTGTGTTGAATCAGGGAAAAGAAATCACGGGAGAGAAAGGCCCCAGGCGGTCACACACTTCAGAAAGCATTGGAGCGTGTCTGGTGAGACTAACCCCACTCACTTACGGGCAGAACAAAAGGGCAATTACTCGCTCAGAAAACTGGTTGGTTTTGCTCACAGAGGGCAGAAGAAAAATGTTAAAGAGGGTACAATCAGGTTCGAGTTAGAGAACGGTATATTGTACCGAACTTTTACTCATTCGCGTTCGGGAAAAACGAAGAAGCAGGTTGTCGTTCCTAGGCAGCGCAGAAAGGCGGTGATGTCCGAAAATCATGTGACGTCAGCCTCGGGCCATCTCTGTAGAAAGGCCACACAAATGGTTGTGACGCGAGAGTACTACTGGCCCGGTATCCTTGGCGATATCAGGCGTTTCTGTGCACAATGCAGCACATGCTGCGGGGTAGGCAAGGTGTGTGTACAGAAAGGGGGATCAGACGGGTCTTACCAAAAGGTGACCGTTGGCCAAAATAAAATGGTCGGTCGAAAAGTTGGGCAGTGTGTGCCTGTGTCTTACATGTGTGACGTGGCTGGTTGCAGGCCATGTGTGTGAAGAGAAAGGGAGAGAATTTCCGTAGAAACATAATGTTTATCTTTATATGGCCACACAACTTAGAGCTGGTGGAGATTTCAGATTGGTGTTGATATTTGCTAGGTTCTTAGTGTGTATGTATTGATTTTTCTCTAATTTTGTTGCAAGACAAATCTTGCATGCATTCTCTGGTGTAAGGAGGCTTATTAGAGGCCTAGATTAGAGTTGGTTTAAATGAGAGAATTGTGAGAGTTTCAGCTCCTTGAATGTGTTTTAGCCAATGCAGGGCATTGTCTTGAAGTGGGGGGAATTTGTCAAGGGCGTTAAACCTCTCACAAAAGGCATTAAACGCTAAGTTAGAGGCAAAGGGACGTTGTACGTAGTATACAAACAGGTAACAGACCCATTAACCAGGGTGCCGTACCCACCGCACACGGTCAAACTGTGTCAAGGAGGACGAAGTGGTCAGGTGACAGATGGCACCTAAGGTAGTAGCGAGTTCGAACCTTCCCGACAGTGAAAGAGGGGAGGGACGTAACCACTAGGACCTCGGAGCTTCAAGTGGGCGCTACATTACTCAGTCAGCTGAGGTTGCTTTGTGAACAGTCTTTGAAGAGCAGGAGTCTTGGACTCGGTCAGTTGGTATTGCCGTGGGGCACTGTGTTGGTTCTATTGTCAGGCTGGTTGAATGCGCGTGGACGTTGTTGTCGTAGCCCTCTTTAAGATAATTACTGTGTTAAAGTGGCCCCCAAAGTCGGCGGGAAATTTTCAATGTCCATCTGGTGCCAAGTGGTTGTTTGCTAATCAATTAGGTAGGGATGTGTGTAAATGCTGATGTGTGGAAGAATGTAGCGAATGGAGAATTCAGGGTACTTGTGAACAGGGGGTTTGAGAAGCAGCATGGACAAAGGCATGGCCCGAAGGGGAATCCTTTGTTTCCCTCCTTATATAAAGTGAGGGAGAACAACAAGAGAGGAGAAGACCACCACGAGAGAGAGAGAGAGAACAGAGGAGAGAGAGGAGAGAAGGTGGGCAGGACAGATTAGGGTCGAGAGAAACGTGGTCTGGGAGATAGAAGAGACAGCGAAGTCTTAGAGTTAAAGACAAGCTGGAAGAGAAGAAAACTAAGTGAAGCCCAGAGGTGGGTGAAGACAGACAAACTGAAATTGAACCCAGAGGTGGGTGAAAGAGACGAAGAAGAAGAGTTCTACGTCGAGACCCCAGAGACGACCACGAAGACCCAGTCCTGAAGCCTGAAGCCAGTCAACCAAGGGCATCACCATCAAGCAGTGCTGAAGAAGACGTGAAGAGACTTTTTCAAGAACTGTGGTGTGGTGTGAAAGCGTGGTTGTGTGTGTGAAAACCTGGCCAGGTAAGAAGTCATTTTTATTATAACCCGGGATTAGGAAGTATTGATCTTTTATGTGTTGATTTGTTCATTTTGTGTAATTGGATTTCTTCATGTTTGATTATAAGTAGCATAGAAATTGTATTTCTTGTGCTCAGTCGTGTTAGGAGAGAAACGAATGCGTGACATCCCATTCCCAGCGAGAGGTGAATGTTTGATGGGCACACGAGTGTGCATATGCATGTATGAGTGCAAAGATAACCTTGGTGTGTTAAGCCTGACTAATAATACATCAACTTAGTGCACTTAAGCAATACCATCATGATTTCCCCTGTCCTGGACAACGTATTAAAGCTGTGTGTTTCTTAATAGTCAGTATGTGAATAGCATCTGAAAAGAAAAAAAAAAGGTATACATATACAGAGAGAAAGAGAGAGAGAGAGAGAGAGAGAGTGCAGATCTTTGTATTGTTACACTAGAACATGACAAAAGGTAATATACATAATGCCCTCAACAGTTTTTGAACCGTCTATCAACTTCTTTTCAAAGATCAATCACATGCTCGAAATAAACAAACAGGCACACAGACATACCAGATAGTCTGCCCAATAAAAACCGTGGTACAGACAGACAGAAAAAGAGGTGTATCAACAAAAGGCCATACCGATCCCTAGTCCAACTTACACAGTGGTGCTGTGATGACCTTCACCACCGTCACCTAACTTTTTAATGGTGATACCCGTGACTGACATCCCGCTTTCCTTACTGCACGCCACAGAATTCAGGTGTACACACTTCAAGCGTTCAGGTGGGGTGCCCACGGAAAATTCTCTTCACTGTCCGCTTGCTTTCAGCTCAAGTGTGACCACTGGAAACAAACAATAGGTAACAGGTACGCAACTTCTGTACATGTGATTAACAATATTTGATAGTATTTACTAGTATTTTACCATTTCAGATGGCAAAATACCAACAAAAATATTGGTACTATGTACTAATTTAATTTTTGTTTGACCCGATACTGGTAGTGGAAAAGGGGACCATTGTATTCTTGGCAACTGATGATTATTGACTGCTATGACCAGTTTATTGCTTTTGTTGTACTTATTTTTGGTTTGGTTTGATCTACTTGCTCCTGCCTTGTTTGCCGTACTAGTTTTAAAATGTCTACTGTGTTAACTGCTGTTACGGCTTCAATTTTAATCTATTCTCCATGTTCATGTCTATGGTGAGTTCCTGTCAAAACTCCTCAATACAAGTTCATCAGGATGTTAGTCCAATGGACATGGTACCACCACACATTGGAGATATTCTCACTGTCTCAACAATGAATGTGGTGCCTGCCCAATTGAGGAGGCGGTCATTCACACTGTCTCAATGACTAAGCTATTATCATTGTCAACAGGGGGCTTAGCAGGTGGTTTCCTGCATGTGCTGGATCACACCACTGAACTCCAGAGAAGTGATTTGTCATCAGTGCAGTGTCTGTGTGGTGGGCTGGCTCATGATGACTGGTACCTCCCTGTGGATTGCCGGTGCTGATGCCACCAGTGGACAACTCTGGGTGTGGCTGTGTAAGGGGAGCCGACAATGACCAGCACAGGAGAGAGTCATGCCACTCAGTGAACACAGAAAAGGTGAAAACTGAAAAAAAAGCAAACAAAACCCACTCACTGTGTAAAGAATTTGACATGTTTCACATACAGTACAAATAATAAGTACAT
>CM065729.1:64196962-64204462 GCA_033310375.1 Conus canariensis
AACATTTTCCTTGTCAACAAACAAGCAAAATGCAGAATCTGCAGCTTGAAAATGTATGAGGTTTGAGTCTCCTGTAGACTTTAGTAGATCTTGATAAAGCCTAACCTGGAACCTCTTTCATGCACCCATATGTTCTCACAAATAAGTGTTACTCTGGGACTGGTCCAGACACTGGTTACTGAGCAACTGTACCAGGGAGTCAGAGTTGGAACTAGTTAGCAAAATTTCTAGCACGCTCACTTGGTGTGTGTGTGTGTGTGTGTGTGTGTGTGTGTGTGTGTGTGTGTGTGTGTAGATGGGGGTGGGGATATTTGTCCCATCACATAGTTCTTAATGTTTTTTCCCACCATGTGTTTCTTAACACTCTGTTATTGGGGCAACCCATCGCAAACTTCTTACTTTTCCAGACTCTGAACTTTTTTATGTTTTGTGTGTGTGTGTGTGTGTGTGGTGTGTTGTGTGGTGTGTGTGTTGTGTGTAGATGGGGGGTGGGGGTATTTTGTCCCATCACATAGTTCTTAATGTTTTTTCCCACCATGTGTTTCTTAACACTCTGTTATTGGGGCAACTCATCGCAAACTTCTTTCTTTTCCAGACTCCGAACTTTTTTATGTTTTTAATTTTCGCAGATTATCCTAAAAAATCTGGTGGATTTTCTGCCAGATGGGTACGTTTCATGCCCACTGAGTAGAGGTGTGTTCATGAGAGGGAGGAGTGAGTGGGAGTGTGTGTCAGTGTGTGTGTGTGTGTGTGTGTGTGTGGTGTGTGTGTGTGTGTGTGTCTGAGAGAGAGAGAGAGAGAGAGAGAGGGAGAGAGAGAGAAATGTGTGTGTGTGTGTACAAAGGTGTGAGGGCAAGTATATATGTGTGCATGTGTGCACACTTGTGCGAGTGTGTGTGTATGCATATCCACATGCATGCATGGTGTGCATGTATGCATGGGCAGGTGTGTGTGTGTGTGTGTGTGTGTGTTGTGGTGTGTGTGTGTGTGTGAGGGGCAGGTTTACTTTAAAATATGAAAAGAAAAAAAATTTAAACTTTTTACTGTTAACTTCACTGGAAAAACTTGATATTAACACAGGACAACTTGATATATATATATATATTTTTTTATAGTCAGCTTTGCTTTTACAGGCGCTCCTCCACCCCAAGCCAATCCTCTGATTTGCAGTTAGCATGAGAATCCATATTTCTCATGCTGTTGTGTATATTTCTGATGTCTGTCGTTTGTGACATCACAAGAAGAAATATAAGCAGAAAATCAACTTGTCTATCGTATTGTCTTCTTAAAGAGTATTGTTTAGCATGTTCATTGCATTTTGCCATTAATTCCCTTCATTAATTTCCATTATTCTACTTTTACTTTAAATACCTACAGTGACCATGACTACATGTCTAACAGTTCACCAAATATCTCTAGTACTGGGTGAAAGTGTGCTGCTGTACAACCATTCACACTGACCATGAAAGGGGTGATGGCTTCCTCTCAGAAGTGACATATGGGTCAAAAGCCTGTTCAGAATGACATTATGGTTGGAGTGTGCACCCTATCTACAGTAAAATGATAGCTCTGTATCTAGTGATGCATAACAGAAAGTTTGAAATGAGTCTGGAATACCATGAGTACAGCAAACTGGTCGTGCCTCGAGTAGGTTACACTGATAGATTTAGCCTCGTGACAGCATATTGGGTTTGAGTTTGGATTAGTTTACATTTATATGGTTTGTGTCTGGTTTGATTTAGGTTACAGTTTCACACTGCATGTTGTGTTGATGGTCATCGGCAAAGCGGCCCATTTCCGGATGCAGAGCAAAATGGAGGCTCCAACTTTACATTTGCGCGGTTCAGTTCTTTCTCTTCATCGATAATGTACGCTGATGACTTGAAACATTTAACTGTGTATCAAAATCAGTCTTGTGTAATAAACTCCATCGTTGCAAGATCAACTTTTGGGCAATGGGTTACTTACAGTGATCCGTCCTGTTCTCGTAAACAGCAAGCGCGGTACGCTACCAAGACGATCGCAGTCTCAGTCACTTGTACAGTCTCAAGATATTCTTATCCCTATCGTCCCATTGGTGTGCTTTTTAAACGGGTCGTCTTTGCTTCACTGCACATACACACAAACATAGACACGTAAACCGTTCAGGAACGAGCCAAAGCGGTAGTGTTCGCCGCTGTCTTGAGAAGCTTATCGTGCTCACTCACCCGTCAGACAACATTCTCGTGTAAACTGATGTAGGCCCAGAGGTGCTCTCCCTCTGTTATTGCTGTGTCAGCTTATCTAATGGTCTTGGAATCAACAGTGTAACGCATTTATCAATCAAAATTAGTGTCTGTCATCGTGCAGCATACATTAATAATGATACATAGACTCACCAAATAACTGAATCGACTTCGGCATCTGTAACATTTCGCATCATCAGTCAAACTATTTCACGTGGCAAAACGAAAGATGTCGTCTGCGTAAACCCCGCGAAGCCTGCGCAGCGTGCGTAACTTGCGCTGAATGGCTCTCCCATCCAGATTCTGAACCAATCAGCGATTTCTTTTGATTGGCGTCACTGTGGCGTGATGACTTCCGCATCTGACCAGAGACTGGTCTGACAAAGATTCGGTCTGTTGAGCTTGCATCATGCTCAGTCTTCAGAACCTGACACTACATGTTGACTGTGATTCTAATTCAAGAACTGAAGCCAACTCACTTTTTTTCTTTTTTCTTTTTTTTACGAACGCACAAAGGATCTTTCCCAATTCACCATCGATTTGACCAAAGCGCAAGCAAAATCGATGCTCATGCATATAGGAACGAAAGTATGACTAATTAGATGTACATATTGATCATACTATGGAATCAAATATACCGGAAGCCAGACATGATAGTCATATAATAAAAGTGTGTGCACCTACAAAAACAGAGTTAATAATAAGCTGGGGAGGAGGCGGCAGGGGCGACGGGTGTAGGCCTACACTGAGAGAGAGAGAGATAGAGAGGGGGGGGGGGGGGGGAGAGCGCGCAGTCAATCACTTGTAATTAAGCGTTCGCGTCTCCATAGAAACACGAATTTCTTCTTCTCCCTGATATTCCGTGGGGTCACTGGGACACCAGCCTGCAGAACAGTTCACCAGGTTCCTCCAGTTCTGTCGGTTGCATGAACGCCTGCAAATGCTTTCCCCGTCCACCCCCGCGCTGTTTCAGTCCATGGGTTTGTCTGTCATTCCCCTCCCGTCTCCCTCCTTGAACAGATCCATGGAGAACTGTTCCGGCAAAGCCACTGGATCTTGTTACATGGCCATACCAATGGGGCTTTCTTTTCCTGACTGACGTCAGTAGCCTGCATCTTCGTGCTGCCTGATGGTTTGGCGCACTTGTCGACGGGTGAAGTAATCAGTGTATCCGATGTTAAGTATCTTGCTAACATTTCCATGGTTTGGATTCTTCTTTCCAGATCCGCTTGGAGGGGTCATGTCTCGCATGCGTACAGGAAGTTGGAATGCACCAGTGCACGCAGGAGCCTAATCTTGTGTGTCATGAAGATGTCTTTGTCCTTCCTTACAGGGTTTTTTGTTTGTTTGTTTGTTTGTTTTAATCTGGACAGTGTTGTGGTTGTCTTTTGCTGCCCTTGAGGGGATTTCTGATTTGGATCCCTCACTTCTAATGATGGATCCCAGATAAATGAACTCCTCAACAGATTCTAACTTCTGACCGTGGACAGTTGAATGTTTAAAGCTGATTTAGATTATCTTTTTAAAAGAAGTAAAAATGGCAAGTTTACTGGCCTAGTTACTATTTTCTGTAGCTTTATGAGAAAAGGTAGAGACAAGACATTTCTTAATGTACAAAATTTACTTGAGCGAGTCGAAACGAAAACATGATTTCGGCAATATTTTGCTTACCTTCTTTCGGGGCACTTTCCGGCGTCAGTATGGTAAACAGCCCACAACAGCGCATGTCTGAAGATAACTCATGGTGTACGGTACAATCAATTACTTACTTATTCAAACTTAGATGCTCCCATGTTTTGCGACGCATGAGGCAGTCAAGGCTCTCCACCGTACACGGTCCTCAGCCAGTTTGCTAGTGTCACTCCATCCTCTGTCAACGAGTCTGAGGTCTCTCTCAATCAATGAATCAATCAGTGAATAATCGCCAGTGTTACTACCAATAGGCTACACGTTACTTTCATCCCCAGTCGCCCCTGGTGATGGTGGTGTTGTGGCTGGCCATCGCCTTGGTCTTCTTGGCGCTTCTTCTTCTTCTTCGTACGCAGGCTGATACTCCTGCGGACACTCCATATATAGACAGGCAAGTAGGCCTATTAATCCCATCTGCCCAACAAAGGGAGTAGAGTTTTGTGTGCATGACCGTTTTTTTTTTATTCCGCCCTTAAGGCAACCATACTCCATCTCCGGGGAAGGTGCATGCTATGTGTGTCATCCATACCAACGGCCAAACTGGCCTTCTTTTCCAAAAGTTAGTGATGGGGGGTTTACGTGTGTGCAAGATGTTACGCGTGCGTTCACACTCGTTATAGTCTCGTTCGAAGGACTGTTTGGGAAATGGAGTCAGAACCAATGTTAACTCCGAGGGAAACGGCCGGCGGCGATTCGAACCCGCAACCCTTGGATTACGAGTCCGGCGCTCTACCACCTGAGCTATTCCGGCCCCCTTCTTGGCGCTGACTTCCATGCCATGTCTTGCTGATGTAGTCACTGTCTGTCAGGCCATCGATGCCGTCTGCCAATCGAAGAAGTTGTGATGGCTTTTCTTCCAGTGCTGACTTGAGCTGGAAGTGCAGCAGTCAGAGACAACCAGCGAAGCAACTGGAAATCATGCGGATGAAGGGCCTGTGGCTACCGTTTGTCAGCGATCGATCTGGAATCAGTCAGAGTAAACATGAGCTACAGATCGATGGCGGGAAGACGATTCTCTCTCTCTCTCTCTCTCTCTCTCTCTCTCTCTCTCTCTCTCTCTCTCCACTCACACACCACACACACACACACACACCACACACACACACACAATTCACACACACACCACATTCACCGCTCACACACACACAGACACACACAGACACACACAACACACAACACACAGACACACACACACACACACACACACACACACACACACACACACACACACACACACACACACACAAGAACGTACACACGCACACACACGCATGTACGCAAGCACAGAGACAAGAAAATGGGATGGGAAGGAATAAGCACGAAGCACGAGTAGATGTTTTGCATCGGCGTTATACTGATAGAGCTTCTAAAGAAAGACAAAACGGTTACAAGATAGCAAATGACATTAACCAGTTAAGTATGAGGAAATCGTGAACACACAAGCAATGTACAATAATTCATTAAGTCCACACAACACACACACACACACACACACACAACCCCACACACAACACACCACAATACACACATACTAGGAGAGAGAGAGAGAGAGAGAGAGAGAGAGAAGAACTCAAAGTCAGTGAAGAAAATGAAGAAAACAAAAAGAGCGCAAAAATACGAAAACGGGGTAACAAACAAATCCAGAAGAAAGACAAATTGTCTGCATTACCAATATGTATTTAAAAACAAACATAGTAATGAAATAAGGTAATAAATACGTTATTGTTTTGGCATACACGATGATATTTCTAGAGCATAACAGTACCTTCGGAAAAGGTGTGGAGCGGCAAGGACCATAGGAAAGAGAGACAGACAGACAGTCAGACGGCCAGCCAGAAAAGGGGGGTGTGGGGGTATGGGGGTGAGCGGGAGGGGGGGGGGGGCGAGAGACAGATAGGGAGAGAGAGACAGACAGACAGACAGACAGACAGACAGAGAGACAGCCAGCCAGCCAGCCAGCCAGACAGACACACCGACAGGAGGGAGAAAGGGAGGGGGGAGATGGGGCCGTGGTCGGGGGGAACAATCAACGGTGACTTAGACAAGAAAATGCAAGAGGATGAGTATACCCAAGAGGGCGGAAAACACGTCTGCAATTTCTAATTGCCACTATTACTATCAATCCAAACATACAACCCCCCCCCCCCCCCCCCCCCCCCCCCCAACCCTTCCTCCCATTATTTGTTACCTCTTCGGCTACAATTCGTCGTAAACGGATCCCATCCTCTGAAGCTGAATCTGATAATCCCGTCAGACTGGCAGGCGGTTGGATGGCCGAACAGCAACCCAGACCTTTCACGAAAAGTGTATCAAGCTCTATATTATTGCCACTCTCTAAGAAGTTAACAGAATCTGGTGAATACCACAGTCCCTCACGTTACTTTGCAAAATTAACAGAAACACCCTCATGTCCCCCCTACGACCACTTAGGTCACAGGAGTGAGAAGAAGAAGAAAAAGCGCGCGCGCGCGCCCACACACACACACACACACACACACACACACACACACACACAGAGTTCAACTATAAACAACCTGGTCTCTATTTCAGTTTCTGTGTTTAAAATCCACGTAATCTCCCATACAAACAAGATGGACGTTGTACTTAAGAGCCAGATGTCAGACAGAAGTTCTATGAAACAAACAAACAAGCAAACAACAAAAATCAAAGACTTGAACCGTTTTCCAATCGCTGCTTTGACTCTCGCTATCCATACTGTCCCCATCCCCAGTGATCCCCCATTGATGTCCTGGACGACGGACAATGCACGCTGGTCTGACATCCATCAATTAGGCCTGTCCAGTGTCTTATGACACTGCGTTTGGTCATCGATTACCCCGAGAGGGGGCAAAATGACCTGGAGGATGAAGAACAATCAGCCTAAGAAGCGACAATCAACCTAGGTCTTACACAGGGCTGTGTTTTCTCCATTTCTGACTTGTCTTTCTCTGTTTGTCCGCCAGACCTTCAGTATGCCTAAAGTCAGTGCTACTTTGTCGGAAGGAGACATATAACTGAACTCCCGTGTGCAGCGTCCACATGAACACACGTTACTATAGCCTAAAGCGATAACCCTCAGCAACGAGAAAGTCCCTGGTAAACATTCCTTTAGGGGAACCCATTGCGATAGATAAAAGAATACACATGCAGGGGAGAAAATCGAACCATCGAATAAACCAACAAACCTAGATGGCGCTACTGCGCCTACGCTTCTGCGCGCTCGCTCTGCCCGTGGAGGTCGGCCCGACCTTTCTGCCAGGTCAAGCCGACTATCTTGTGGCCATGATATTTCATGCAAGAGAAAAGTATGTTGGTTTTTTCTTCTTTTTTTTTTTTTTTTTTTTCCGCACACCGTGCCAAGTGATGTCACGTTAACGTTGTTAAAAACTATGATTATCGTTATCTTGAAGAAAATGACCGTGTTCACGAAAAAGAGTGGTGATATTCTGAAGTGGAATATTTACCTGCTCCCCCCCTTCCCCTCCCCCCCCCCCCCCTCCCCCATACACTGCATTCAGTGTCTCACTGTATTGAATTTTCTGTATTGTATTGTTTAACATCTCTCTCTCTCTCTCTCTCTCTCTCT
>CM065729.1:64229462-64236962 GCA_033310375.1 Conus canariensis
AGAGAGAGAGGGGGTGGGTGGGTAGGGTGTGTGTGTGTGGGGGGGGGGGGTGTAGAATCACAGACACAGTCTTTATAGTGAACTAGTATAGATATGACAATCGGTAGACGCAATTCATTGTAATGAAATTTGTAGCTTCTTGACTACCGTTTCGCGTTCTGAATGTTTTTACACGTATTCACAACATAGCTTTTACAGTTTTTTCATTTGATGATAGTATTTATTTAAGTTACGATATTGTTTCAGACACTTAGGCGGAATTACTTGCTAACATATCTCAGAGCAGGACAAGACAGAACAAAATGAATATTATTTTCCTCGTCTCCATGACAGAGTGGACAGAGAAAATGACCATTATTCACAGGTCTGTAGTGCCTGAAATGTACACAGTCATCTCAAATACCGAAAATCTCAAATTTGTCGCAAGACATTTGAAACGTCTGTCAACATGTACAGACAAATAGCTGAGGATAAAATGTGAATAAATGGTCACTGTAAATATGCAATCAGTAGACTGCCCTATACATGGGAACTGCACCTCTGTCTTTAGCGATCTATCAATCTTCGCTGAAGTGAACGAACAAAGCCTTTCACATGATCTGCATCCAGGTTCTTCTATCCCAAACTTTACATTCATGCAATCACGACCTAACCCTTCAAACTTACCTTTTCTTACTCATGATATCTAGCTTAACTAACACGGTATGCGCTTCACAAGGCAAGTTGTGCCGTGCCATATGTGTGTGTGTGTGTGTGTGTGTGTGTGTGTGTGTGTGTGTGTGTGTGTGTGTGTGTGTGTGTTCATATAACGCAAAAATCTCCAGTTGTATAATGACTTGGTTTGCGCTGTACAAAACTTAACACAGAAGAAGAAAAGAAAATCCAGTTTTATAAAGAAAAAAAAAAGTAAACTAACATATAATATCAGCATCCATACCTCGGTAATCATCGACCCACAAAAATGCATGCCTCCAAAACAATCCATCAGCACTTTGTAAGATACGTTCACTCCGCATGTTCCATCTAATGACAGCTTTCCCCACATTCCTTGATCGATCCTCCACACCTCTCTCTGTACCTGTGCATAGCAACATACACATCACAAACACACACCGGTTGAAGAATTAGCGTTGCTAGCAGAAAACCATCTAATCATGATAAAGGTCGATAGGGTCTGTTTTCAGCACTTCCGTTAGCGAAATAAAGGGACGAGGCATGATGAATTTGGACCTGACGAAATTGTATATCCTAGCTGCGAAAAAAGTGACAACGGCCTATAAGCAAAAGAGCTGGGGTTTTTTCTTCTTCCTGAGGATTCTGATGAATGAAATTAACAGAACAAGACCTAGATTTTGAAAAATAACCATAACGAAGCAGGTCGTTAACCATGTGAGCAGAAGAAAGGTCGAGAAACAGTAATGACACAACGGTGAGAGTTTGTAGTATAATTCCTTATCATAGCCAGTGGAATTTTTGCAATATTGGCTTTCACGCCTTCTTGAGCATCAGTATAACAACAGAAATCCGAACTCGCTGTCGTCTGGATAGAACGTACATTGCACTGTCACGGGGAAGTGCATTGATTTAGTCCAGTTCTGAAGAACAAAGGCACATATTAATGTCTTCTTATCCTGTACAATTAGGTGGAAAAGAATGGAACCGGTTTTTTTTCTTCGAATTTCCATGTAGACTGACTGGCCTATTTTGAACGCGTTTGGTGAGATACCTGTCCTCGTAAACGCTGTCGTCTGAATAGAACGTACGTTGCGCTGCCACAGGGAAGTGCATTGATTTAGTCCAGTTTCTGAAGAACGAAGGAGCATATGAATGTCTTCGTATCCTGTACAGCTAAGCAGCGAAGAATGGAACCGATTTTTTTTTTCAAATTTCCCTGTAGATTGACTGGCAACACGTTTCATGAGATACCTTTCCCCAGAAACCAGGAATCCAAAGTCCCTTGCAAACTGAGAGAATGGGGATGGCTCAGAATGTATGAGCAGAGATTCTGTTTTGTTACGATTTTACATTATGCTTGTTTTGTGTCATACAGGTTTTTAACATGAAACGGCTCTACAGGTATTTAATGATAGTGTGAATCAAATAGAGAGTGACCGTAAACAGCGAGGAAGTTAATTAGTGATGTAAGATGTGCTGTGTACATAACAATAGGAAATGGCCCAGAAACTTGGGGAAAACCAAAACGAGCAGCTGCGGACTGAGATATTCAGAAAGAAATCATCACAGCTTGTCTTCTTTCTAAAATGTAAGGTTTAGCCCCCCTCCAAAGCTGAACCAGAGATTCCGTACACTGTCTGAAGTCAGTGGACCACAGCTCGGTAGTGAGTGGTATCAAATGCTGCAGAAAAGTCCAGCAACATCGACATAGAAGCACCGCCATGATCCACACCATGTTAGTGTGTCGTTGACGACATTTACAGGAGCTGCTTTAGTGCTGTGATATTTTCAATTGAAATATTTTTATTTGCTTTTTTCAGTATTTTACAACAAACGAACAAAATAAATTAAATGAAAAAAAAGACACCACAAAGATTACAAATATCCCTGTTTTGAAAAAAACGTGATTTAAACTTTGTAATGCAAAGCAAAATCATTGTATGCCTTTTCCTCCTCATGACTTTGTACTGTGATGTGTGTGACGTGAAAAATGAAATGTGTGCAGCAGATCGTGACTATTCAGATAAACAAGGGGTACCATTATTTTCCCATGATTGTGGATACAAGAAGTTGATATAAGACGGGACTGTTTTTTTTTAATGTTATTTGCGTCGCTAGACCCGGTCATAATGCAGTCTAGCCCCCCCCCCCCCTCTCTCTCTCTCTTTCTCTGTGTGTGTGTGTGTGTGTGTGTGTGTGTGTGTGTGTGTGTGTGTGTGTGTGTGTGTGAAAAACAATCATGCGTGAACTGGTCGATGAACACTCACTCTGTCTGGTCTGTTTGTCTGTCTGTCTGTCTGTCTGTCTCTTTCACACACACACACACACACACGCACACGCACACACACACACGCACACACACACACACACACTTTTTACAGAATAATTATTTTGTTTCCAGGTGCCCTTGCTGAGAGGGCCCGGTTCGTGTCCTACTTGGTCTTCTCCTTCTTCAACACCTTCATCTACTGTTTTCCCGCCCACTGGGTGTGGGCCGACTCCGGCTGGCTCAACAAACTGGGCGTGGTGGACGTGGCCGGCGATGGACCGGTCCATCTGGTGGGAGGAGTGTCAGCCCTGATCGCGGCCATCATGATCAAACCACGCCAAGGGCGATTCACGCGGGACGATCACCATGAGATGGAATCGCCCGTCGGCGCCATATTGGGTCTGTTCATTTTGTGGTAAGCGATACGACAGCGGAATGTGAATCTTCGTAAACAGCAATCAGCAGGAAAGTTGATGATAAGGGTACTGCGTTGCCTAATTCGTGTATTTGTATATGTAAATAAAAGAACAGATATGCGCGGTTTGAAGAGTTTGGGTTCTTTTCATAAACCTCTCCTATCTTATACATGGAAAAATGGCATAAGGCAGCTTTTGGATTAGCCAACACCCTTTTTCAAACGTTTACAGGACCTAACTGACGGAACTGGAGGGATCTAGGGTTCAGTTCTTCAGAGGGGCGTCCCAACAACACAAAGAAGAACCATTTTCCCTGTATATGGTCAGTTTATGCGGGGCAGCTTTCGGGTCTATCGATCACTTTTTGTGTTAAAGTTAATTTTTAAAGAGCATGTTTAGGATTATCACCTATCCTGGACTCTTGAAGGCCTTTGGGGCACCACAGAAGACTTCACAACCAGCTTCCTCCACTCCTCCCGGTTCTCAGTCGCTCTTAGGCAGTTGCTGAGTGTGAGGCCAGTCTATGCACTGATGTCCTCCCAGCACTTTCTCTGTCTTCCTCTCCTTTTGCGTCCTCGCGCTGTTCCTTGTAGAATGGTTTTGGCAAGTCCCGTTGATCTTGATACCTGACCATACCATCTCATTTTCCTTCTTTTTACTGTAGACAACAGGTCTTCTTATGGTCCAATGGCTTGCCTTACTCTGGCCTGGACCTCAAAGTTGGTAATGTGGTCTTTGTATGAGATGCCAAGGATCCTGCAGAAGCATGTTATCTGTAAAGCCTGAATCCTTCTCTCAAGTTCAGTTGTCAAAACCCACGTTTCACAGGAATAGAGAAATATGGCAGTGACCAGGGAGCGCATCAGTCTGATCTTGGAACTGATGTGGTGTTGCTGTCATTCCAGATGGGTCTTAGTCTGGCTAGCGCTGCAGTCGTTTGCGCACCACTGGAGAGCACTTCAGATTTTGATTCCTCACCTGAAACAATTGCCCCGAGGTACCTGAAGTTCTGACTGTCTTTAGTTTTCCTCCCTTCATAGCGACGTTAGCGCTGATGCCGTTGGTGTTGGTCATAAGTTGTAGATTAGCCTGTTTCTAACTGTGTAGGAAGTGAGTTTTGTACAGGGCAGCTTTTGGATAAAACTTTCGTTTACATACTCATGCAGGCCAGATTCTGGGTTAGCCCATACTTTCTGTGTAGAAATAACGCTTGTGGAGGGCGGGTTTTGGATTGGCCCATACTTTCTGTGTAGAAATCACGCTTGTGGAGGGCGGGTTTTGGACTGGCCATACTCTCTGTGTAGAAATCACGCTTGTGGAGGGCGGGTTTTGGGTTGGCCTATGCCCTATTTAATGGTCGATGTGTTTATGTGGGGCAGGATTTGAATAGATTGGCCAACCCATGTACGTGAAACATGTGCTCACACAAGGCAAGTTTTGGATGAGCCCACCCTTTCTGTGTGGAAAAAGCTTTATTGCCGAGTTTTTGTACTCTCTTTCTATGACCAGAGCGAGTTATTAGCATGTGCATGTATACGTTTTGCTAAGGAGGCATTAAAGAATACGGTGAACGCAGGAACTCTTACACAGGGGACTGTGACAGAAACGTGAACCATTACTCTTCTGTCTGTTATTAGGAGATTAATATAACCCATATGCATTCACATTACGCGCGCGCGTGCGCGCACGCACGCACGCACGCACACACACACACACACACACACACAACACACACATACACGCACGCACGCACGCACGCACGCACTCACACACACACACACACACACACACACACACACACACACACACACACACACACACACACACACACATCCTTTTCAAAATTTGAGGGATACTGAGAGCTGTGCTAACTGTATCTGTCTGTACGGAGAAAGATCAAACGTTGAACTTAAAGGTTTCTGTGGGGTGAACGAGTTTTAACACGAAGGTGCTCTCTCTCTCTTCTCTCTCTCTCTCTCTCTCTCTCTCTCTCTCTCTCTCTCTCTCTCTCTCTCTCTGAGGAAGAAGGATTTCGTGCTGAGCGGCCTCTACTCTCTGGCTTTTCCGCATAGGGATCGAGTGAGGAAGCCAGGACTCTTTCCTCCTCCTTTGAGTTACGGTCTGTTAATGGATCGTGTCCTTTCGATGGTGAGGATGAGTTAATGGAGTAGGGGTTTTCTGTTGGGTGAGCAGTTTCATATAAAGAGCCGTCGTGTGAGGGATTAAGTTGAAGGCCTTTGAACTCTACACCCCGCGGAAGAACTTGGGTTGACACAGGATAGTATTAAGCTTTTGTCTGTTCTAAAGGTGAACGTTAAGCAGGTGTAACAGCTCTTCAAGAGCTGTTGCAGCATCAGCTGTCGTGACTCAGTGGTTAGCTCTCCAAGCTGGCTGGCTGGGAAGTCATTGGTTCACATCTCCTCAAAGGTGGGATTTCTCGGCCCTGGCCGGCTCCTACCCAGAGTGGAATGTGTCGTGGACACAACTGTGAGGACTGGAACGACACAGTCGAGTTTCAACCACTTCATGGATGCATATTAGAGAGAGTTTACATAAATTTTCTAACACTGCAGGTATCTGTATCTCCCGGACCTGGTTGGTGCCAGGATATTACAAAAGTAAGCGCAGAGAAGAGATGGTCAACGTTCACCTAATGGAACTCCGTGGCATCATCTTCATCATTCTCTACTTCACCGGTCATTGCTTGAAAAAGAAAATGATCTCAAACACTGTGGCATTTCATGCCGTTTGCACGTGGTGATCTCATTGTCGATTGTCCTTCCATGTCGGGGGCCAGAATAGCCCAGTTGGTAGAGCGTCGGACTCGTAATCCAAGGGTTGCGGGTTCGAATCTCCGCCGGGCCGTTTCGGTACAGGGGGATTTTTCCCTCGGAGTTAACATTGGTTCTGACTCCATTTCCCGTACAGTCCTTCGATTGAGACTATAAACCGAGGTTCCGTGTGTGAACGCACGCATAACATCTTGCACACACGTCAAATCCTATCACCAACTTTCGGAAGAGTAGGCCAGTTTGGCCGTTGGTATGGATGACACGTTACGCACAGCATGCAGCTTCCCCGAAGATGGAGTATGGCTGCCTTAATGCCGGATAAAAAACGGTCATGCACACAAAACTCCACTCGCTTCGTTGGGCAGATGGGATTAATCCTTGCCTGTCTATACAGGGAGTGTCCGCAGGAGTATCAGCCTGCGTACGCAGAAGAAGTCCTTCCACGTCCATGCTTGACGTGAGTTTGTATCAAATTCATCGATATCGGCAAGTTGATTGTGGCTGGATGAACGTGGTGCTAGCCCACCAGACTCCTACAGACTGAGCTGTCATCAGCAGTCGGTGAGATAATGTATTGGCTGGACAAGAAAGGCACCACTGAACAGAATGGAAGTGACGCGGCAGCAGTGCAGTGTGTCCTCTGGTGGGTGGCTCTGTGCCGGCTTGGTTTTGCAGTGTTCCGTGTGGACTGCGGAACAGAGGATGTGACGGGACAAACTTGTCTTGTAAGGGAGTGTTGGGAATGGAGATTCGGGGGTGGGGGTGTGGGTGGGGGTGGGGGCGGAGAGAGAGTGGCGTGGATGGTGGTGTAAGAGCGGCGTGGGAAATATGTTTGTGGTGGTGGTGGTGGTGGTGGTGGTGGTGTGTGTGTGTGTGTGTGTGTGTGTGTGTGTGTGTGTGTGTGTGTGTGTGTGTGTGTGTGTGTGCGTGCGTGCTGGGGAGGGGGGTGTAAAGGCATGGAAGGTGAGAGAAAGGGAAATGCCTGAAGTAGTCAGATAGTCAGTGGGCATCACAATGTGATTTTACACCTCCAATGTCCTCTCCACTCTTGAAGACGACTGGTAGACCTGGCTCTTGAAAACGAGCGAGGAGAAAAAAAAAAAAAACTGGGAGCACCAGAACTGAAGGTTTCAGAGAAAGACAGTGAGATTCCTCTGGAATGATTTCACCTCCGGTGATGAACACAGGAACCGGACCAGTCCAACGCCAGTGTTGAACACATTCTGCAAGCCCCGTCGACTGGGCTGGTTCGCTGGGCCACCGTGCAAAACTGTCGCCATCAAGACCTACACGCCCAGTGCTGTACAGGAAATCAGGTCGTCGGAGAACGAGAGGACAGCCAAAGATG
>CM065729.1:64239462-64241962 GCA_033310375.1 Conus canariensis
AGCCATATCAGTATTAACTTGCTGAACACTGGCCTGTTTCAGTTTCCTCGTTCACAGAAAATTCTACGTTCGTTACGTCATCAATGGCGTCCTGGCCAGCCTTGTGGCTATCACAGGTAGGTGGACACCCTTGACCCCTTGGTTTCCAATAGCGTATGTCCAGTTTTGTCCCTGCATGCGTTCGTGCCATCGCCCATCGCCGCGCGCGCGTGTGTGTGTGTGTGTGTGCGTGCGTGCGTGGTGTGTGTGTGTGTGTGTGTGTGTGGTGTGTGTGTGTGTGTGTGTGTGTGTGTGTGTGTGTGTGTGTGTGTGGTGTGTGGTGAGCGTGCGCGCGCACGTGTGTGTGAATGTGTGTGTGTGTGTGTGTGTGTGTGTGTGTGTGTGTGTGTGTGTGTGCGCGCGTGTCTGTTATGGATGTATGTATGCAGGTATGTATGTATGTGTGTATGTATGTAGGCTATGTACGTATGTATGTGCATGAATGCAAGACAGAGACCTTGTAATTAGCCTATTTGTTTATCTACCCTTAATTTCTTCTTCATTTTTCTTTTCTTTTGTTTCCTTTTCTTTCTTGCATGTCTCAGAGAGACTTTTTGAAATATCATATGCTATTTTCTTGTTGTTCATTGTTGTTGTTGTTGTACTTTAAACTGCTTTTTTCATTTGCTGTAATTGTTTATTTTTCAACTTTAATTTTTTTTTCATTTCCTTATTTTGCTGATGATGTCAGTACTTGTGTCTTGGTGGTGGCTTTTTTAATTTGTATGTTTTTTGCTTGGCTTGATGTTGTTTGTTTGTATAATCAGCTTTTGATGCAAACATTGTATCATTTCGTACTAGCTTCGTAAAATAGTAACGGCAAGTATGAAAAATGGGTAACTAAGCCTAGACTTGAATAAAGCCAGACAAATACAAAGACGAACAATCTTATAGTGGGGGAAAACAAGCTAGAGGGGTCACAGTATAAAACAGCTTGTTTCAGCCCCCAACACTATGAGGTCTCTTCGTTGAGAGTGTTGTTTGTAGGTTTACATGCTTTTTTGTCCTTTGTGTACGAAACAGGGTACGCACCATGCAGGAGGGGGGGAGGGGAGGGGGAGGGAACGATCGGGTGTAGGCGCTCTGCCCTCGCCAAGAAGGCGGCATGTGTTCCTCCTCGTCTGTTGACTGCTTCAGCAAGATGTGAGAAAATCTAGTGCACCAGAGTGAACTAAACTTGGTCTGAAGATGACGTGGGGCTTATAGTGCACCAGAGTGAACTCAACTTGGTCTCAAGATGACGTGGGCCTTATAGTGCACCAGAGTGAACTAAACTTGGTCTGAAGATGACGTGGGCCTTATAGTGCACCAGAGTGAACTCAACTTGGTCTGAAGATGACGTGGGCCTTATGGTGCACCAGAGTGAACTAAACTTGGTCTGAAGATGACGTGGGCTTGTAGTGCAGCAGAGTGAACTAAACTTGGTCTGAAGATGACGTGGGGCTTAGAGTGTGCACCAGCGTGAACTAAACTTGGTCTGAAGATGATGTGGGGCTTGTAGTGCAGCAGAGTAACTGAACTTGGTCTTCTTGTCTTCTTCTTTTCCCTTCTTCTTCTTCTTCTCTTCTTTCTTCTTCTTTTTTCTTCTGCATACGCAGCTGGATACTCCTGCGGACACCCCGTGTGTAGACAGGCAAGGATTAATTCATCTACCCAACAAAGGGAGTGGAGTTTTATGTGTATGATCGTTTTTTTTAGACTTGGTCTGAAGATGACGTGGGGCTTATAGCTCACCAGAGTGAACTAAACTTGGTCTGAAGATGACGTGGGCCTTATAGTGCACCAGAGTGAACTAACTTGGTCTGAAGATGACGTGGGCCTTGTAGTGCACCAGAGTGAACTCAACTTGGTCTGAAGATGACGTGGGCCTTATAGTGCACCAGAGTGAACTCAACTTGGTCTGAAGATGACTGGGCCTTGTAGTGCACCAGAGTGAACTCAACTTGGTCTGAAGATGACGTGGGCCTTATAGTCAGCAGAGTGAACTAAATTGGTCTGAAGATGACGTGGGCCTTATAGTGCACCAGAGTGAACTAAACTTGGTCTGAAGATGACGTGGGCTTATAGTGCACCAGAGGAACTAAACTTGGTCTGAAGATGACGTGGGCCTTATAGTGCACCAGAGTGAACTAAACTTGGTCTGAAGATGACGTGGGCTTATAGTGTGCAACCAGCGTGAACTAAACTTGGTCTGAAGATGACGTGGGGCTTATAGTGTGCACCAGCGTGAACTAAACTTGGTCTGAAGTTGATGTGGGGCTTGGATTGCACCAGAGTGAACTCAACTGGTCTGAAGATGACGTGGGGCTTATAGTGCACCAGAGTGAACTAAACTTGGTCTGAAGATGACGTGGGGCTTGTGACCATTCCCATTCCATCGGAGTTAAGAACTGAAGTCCGGATCCAAGTACGGATCCAGGGCTCATTCAGCCTGACTATGACGCAAGAGCGAAAACAGGAT
>CM065729.1:64246962-64249462 GCA_033310375.1 Conus canariensis
GAAAAGGTACAGTGGAACCTTCCACTAACGACCACCTGGATTTGAACCTGCCATTAACGACCTGTTGAAATGAACCGCGCAGTAACGACTTTCTGATATATACCTCTCAATAACGACCTTCTGATATAAACCTCTCAATAACGACTTTTTGATATAAACCTCTCAATAATGGCCTCTGACAGAAACCTCTCAATAATGACCTTCTGATATAAACCTCTCAATAATGACCTTCTGATATAAACCTCTCAATAACGACCTTCTGATATAAACCTCTCAATAACGACCTTCTGATATAAACCTCTCAATAATGACCTTCTGATATAAACCTCTCAATCACTACCTTTTGATATAAACCTCTCAATAATGACCTCATATAAATCTCTCAATAATGACCTTCTGATATAAACCTCTCAATAATGACCTGATATAAACCTCTCAATAATGACCTTCTGATATAAACCTCTCAGTAACTACCTTTTGATATAAACCTCTCAATAATGACCTTCTGATATAAACCTCTCAATAATGACCTACTGATATAAATCTCTCAATAATGACCTTCTGATATAAACCTCTCAGTAACTACCTTTTGATATAAACCTCTCAATAATGACCTTCTGATATAAACCTCTCAATAATGACCTACTGATATAAATCTCTCAATAATGAGCTTCTGATATAAACCTCTCAATAACTACCTTCTGATACAAACCTCTCAATAATGACCTTCTGATATAAACCTGTCAATAACGACCTTCTGATATAAACCTCTCAATAACGACCTTCTGATATAAACCTCTCAATAATGACCTTCTGATATAAACCTCTCAATAATGACCTTCTCATATAAACCTCTCAATAACTACCTTCTGATATAAACCTCTCAATAATGACCTTCTGATATAAACCTCTCAATAATGACCTTCTGATATAAACCTCTCAATAATGACCTTCTGATATAAATCTCTCAATAACTACCTTCTGACATAAAGCTTTCAATAACCACCTTCTGGTATAAACCTCCCAATAGCGACCTTCTGATATAAACCTCTCAATAACTACCTACTGATATAAACCTCTCAATAACTGCCTTCTGATACAAACCTCCCAATAGCGACCTTCTGATATAAACCTCTCAATAATGACCTTCTGATATAAACCTTCAATAACTACCTTCTGATATAAACCTCTCAATAACTACCTTCTGATATAAACCTCCCAATAGCGACCTTCTGATATAAACCTCTCAATAACTACCTTCTGATATAAACCTCTCAATAACTACCTTCTGATATAAACCTCTCAATAACGACCTTCTGATATAAAACTCCCAATAGCGACCTTCTGATATAAACCTCTCAATAATGACCTTCTGATATAAACCTCTCAATAACTACCATCTGATATAAACCTCTCAAAACCTACCCTCTGATATAAACCTCCGAATAGCGACCTTCTGATATAAACCTCTCAATAACTACCTTCTGATATAAACTTCCCAATAGCGACCTTCTGATATAAACCTCTCAATAACTACCTTCTGATATAAAACTCCCAATAGCGACCTTCTGACATAAAGCTCTCAATAACTACCTTCTGACATAAAGCTCTCAGTAACTACCTTCTGATATAAAACTCCCAATAGCGACATTCTGACATAAAGCTCTCAATAACTACCTTCTGACATAAAGCTCTCAGTAACTACCTTCTGACATAAATCTCTCAATAACTACCTTCTGATATAACTCTCCCAATAGCGACCTTCTGATATAAACCTCTCAATAACTACCTTCTGATATAAACCTCCCAATAGCGACCTTCTGTTATAAACCTCCCAATAGCAACCTTCTGATATAAACCTCCCAATAGCGACCTTCTGATATAAACATCTGACCAATAACTACCTTCTGATATAAACCTCCCAATAGCGACCTTCTGATATAAACATCTCAATAACTACCTTTTGATACACCCTCCCACTGATAACCTTCTGACATAAACCTCCCAGTAATGACTTTCTGATATAAACCTCCCAATAATGACCGGATATAAACGTCTCATTAATTACCTTCTGATATAAACGTCTCCTTAATGACCTTCTGATATAAACCTCTCATCAATAACCTTCTGATATAAATCTCCCAATAATGACCTTCTGACATAAACCAATCATCAATGACCTTCTGATATAAACCTTTCATTCATGACATTCTGCTGTAACCTCTCATTAATGACCTTCTGATATAAACCTCTTATTAATGACCTTCTGATATACTCTGCTCTATATGATGAACTGATATAAACTCCTAAATAATGACCTTCTGATTTATACCTCTCAATAACCTCAATAACTGGACTTCCCAATAATGTAGTGATCTCCTGAAATGATTCTGTTAATAACGACTTCCAGGAATGAACCTCACATCAGCTGTGTTGTCGCTAACTCACCTTTAAACATGATCACTCTCTTTGGTGTTTTCATGTTGTCGAGGATCAACAC
>CM065729.1:64254462-64256962 GCA_033310375.1 Conus canariensis
AAGGGAGACCAGTCACTTTCCGCCTGTAGTCACCCCACTTTGAAACCGGAATTCCGACATGCTTGTAGAAAATTTGTTTGAATGCAGTGTGTTGTGTGTGTGTGTGTGTGTGTGTGTGTGTGTGTGTGTGTGTGTGTGTGTGATCTATATGAGAGTTGATGTCAACGAAGTGACAGCCCTAATATGGCCCTTTGCCATCTGCTGGGCTGTATGCCAATTGAATTGAATTGAATGGTAGTTCGTAAATAACGTTCAATTCATTTTAAACCTCCGTAGAACGCAATGACTATGACTTTTTTTTTTTTTTTTTTTTTTTTTTTTTTTGCTTAAAGACAATCGGCACCCCACACACTATGAGGTTCATGATTGGGCATTTCTGTATTAGTGTTGTGTAAGGTATGTTGCACTGTTATTTGTTGTTGTTGTTGTTGTTGTTGTTGTTGTGTTGCGTGCGTGCGTGCGTGCGTGCGTGGTGTGTGTGCTGTGTGTGTGTGTGTGTGTGTGTGTGTGTGTGTGTGTGTGTGTGTGTGTGTTGCTGTTGTTGTTGTTGTCTGCTTATTTGGTTGTTTGCTTCTTTCGTTTCTGGTTTGCCGAGATTCTGTCACTGCCATTGCGCAAAGGGCAATAAGTGCTGCTGTTATATGATGACCTGGCACATTTCTCTCCCTTTAACAACTAGCCTGCTCGAGAGTGGCATACTCGCCCATCAGAGTGCAGCGTTCACTGTACACATACCTTGCTCAATGCCCGCGTTTCCCCGGCTAAAATACTTTTTCTTTCATACGATAAAATCAGTGGATGTCCATATGATTAGTTTGTCAATCATAATACTTTACGAAGAAGAATTACGGCGGATGTCAGAATCAGGTTCGATCTCAATGAAGTACGCTGTAACTTTATCGGTGAAAATTTCTTTCTGGCCTCTTAAGAAGGGAGGTGATTCTCGATTTCGGCGATTGTGATGAAGGAACTCTTGTACAGTCAGTTATAGAATTCTTACCAGAAGTCATCTCCATCTGGGTGTCTCTGTCACCAACTCAAGCTGAGGTGTAGCTGGAAGAAAAAACAACAACAACAACAACAACAACAACAACAAAACAAAAGAAACCATGTGGTGTTGCACTTCGAAAACGGAAGCGTTGTAACAGAAGAACAAAAAACAGAACTGAGCCGCCTAGCGAAGGAATAAACAAACGTACAGACACAACACATTGTGTTTGTTTTGTCATTTGTTTGTTCCTTCGTTACTCGGCTAAGTCATTCTGTTTTTGCTCTTCTTTCAGTGTCCGCTCGCAGTCACCCCCAATTTGAAAACCACGCTGTTAAAAAAAAAAGGAGAGAAAAAAAAAGAAAAAGAAAAAAGAAAAAAGAAAAAAAAAAAAAAGAAGAAAAAAAAAAAAAAAGAAAAAAGTTGTATAGGCGCTGTGCTTGTTTTCTATCCTCCACAAGCTGGGGTACAATGTGCGCCTGCATCGCTATGCCACCCATGTCCTCCTGCTATCCTCCACAAGCTGGGGAACAATGTGCGCCTGCATCGCTATGCCACCCCATGTCCTGCTATCCTCCACAAGCTGGGGTACAATGTGCGCCTGCATCGCTATGCCACCCATGTCCTCCTGTTCGTCCAGAGAGAACTTGTTCGGCTTGGCTGCCAACTCCAGAGAAAATCTCACACGTGCAAAGGGCAGCTCACCCTAACTGAAAAACTTGACCCAACATGTGCGGGGGGGGGGGGGGGGGGGAGGGGATCTACATAAACAGCAAGTTGGTTGGGAGAATGCTTTCCGGAGAAAGCCCATCAAAGTAAACAGTATGTCAAATATCAGTGGAAGAGGAGTGACTTCTGTATTATTTCAGATCGATGAATAGATATGAAAAAAAAAAAAAAAAAAAAAAAAAAACCGTTCCAAAGAAAACGTTAAAATTATTTCCTTTTTAGTTTTGTCCTTGAGAGGAAATCTTGGTTGTATCAAAGATCGTGACACGGAGAGAAGCAGTGTGAGTTGTCTCTCTTTCTCTTCCTTTCCGTATCTGTCTTATACACGCCCACGTCAGGATAACGAAGGCTGTTTTGGTTGAAATTGTACCCGAACCTGTTTGAAATGATGTCGATCGTAATTTCTCTCTCTCTCTCTCTCTCTCTCTCTCTCTCTCTCTCTCTCTCTCTCTCTCTCTCTCTCTCTTCTTCATTTGTCTTTTAAGGCCCTATTTTCACTTGAAACTTTGTTTACTGTCGTCAGTTGTCTTTTCTGCTATAGAAGCCCATTTACCTGTTTTAACTCCAGGAAATCGTTACATTTCAGTATTCCCTAATCACAGTTTATGAAATGTCAGCTTTTTTTTCTTCTTCTTCTTCTTCTTTGAACTGTTGTGATCTGGCATCAAGTAAAAATACACTGTTCAGAGTGAACTCTAGCCGCCAATTCTACAATTTCTGTTTGCCCACGTAGCATTGTATGTACTTTTTTTTAAATCCCAGTTTTCATTCTTTTTGTACCCC
>CM065729.1:64261962-64264462 GCA_033310375.1 Conus canariensis
CAAGACACAAACAAATAGGACAACGAGAATGAACGAATTTGGTACGTAGCTTAGACCTCTTCACTCTTCAGCGCAAGGTAGGCAGTTTTAGCCTACCCCCCCCCCCCACACCCAACCCCCCACCCCCCACCCCCGCCCTCTTCCTCCTCCTCCACCTCCCATCCTCTTTTCACCTCATAACCATAATTTTTGTTTGTTTGTTTTTGTTTCTGGCCCAGTCAGATTTTGCGCACTGGCGCTCCACTCAATCACCTTTTGCGTAGTCAACGCTCCATCCAGTACGCCTTTATTCCCCAACACGTCCAGCAATAGGTTCTGTATAAAACCCAGTTTGTCGTTGAGGGCCCCCACACGTCCAGCAATAGGTTCTGTATAAAACCCAGTTTGTCGTTGAGGGCCCCCACACGTCCAGCAATAGGTTCCGTATAAAACCCAGTTTGTCGTTGAGGGCTGACATACTACAGCTGACACAGTTCTCTGTCTGTCCACTGCGCTCAACCCACTCAGTCCAATCAACGTAGTCAACGTGCTGTCGATTCTCGTTATATACAACGTCATGACATCAGTAGTAATCGCACCGAAATAGCCGCAGCTGGAATTTTACCAGGGAGTGGGCGTGAGGATGACAGGTTTCGCTATGGGGTTTTAAGAGCTTTTGGATGGGTGCGCTTACAATCACACACACACACACCAGAACAAAAGTGTGGGTCGACGAAAGATGATTGAGCGAAAGGTGGTGCACCTCCTAACTGTGGGATGGCAGTCACGGGTACATGTGCTGGCGTCTCTGAGACGGAGTTGAGTGAACACAGGGTGCCGCACTTTTGTCTTGGCCGGTTGTTACCGCACAAAATGTCACCGCTGCACAAAATGTCACAATTGTGACATTTTGTGCCGGTTGTGATATATTGTGCAGTGAAGGACTGCACAAAATGTCACAACTCACAGTTGTGACAATTTGTGCACCTATGCCCCATTTTCGAATTCATTCTTGCACAAAATGTCACCTCGTAAACATGTGCAGTGAATACAGACTAAAAGTAGATATTATACATAAAATTGAAAATCATGAATTGCAAGCCAAATTGAAACACACACACACACACACACACACACACACACACACACACACACACACACACACACACACACACAAGACGTGGACATCATAGAGTATATCCACCCATCCATCCACCCACCCTCTCACCCACACAGATGAGAGAGAGACTTGTGACCATTTGTACAGCAGTGATTTAAAAAAAAAAAAAAGGCATACAGGTGACATTTTGTGCACAATTGTGCAAATTGTGACCATTTGTGCAGTGAATAACCGCACAAAATGTTATTGTGGCATTTTGTGTAGTGGTGACATTTTGTGCGTTAACAGCCGGTCCGTGTTTCACACCGCCACCGTACCACGTGGTTTTCCCTGCAGGAGAGACAGCTGATCCCATCCCTGGGCTTGAGGAGGTGTCAGCCATCCACTCTCTCGGTGTTGTAGTGGCGACACACTCTGAGCGAACACAGTGTATGCTCTTCATATGGAATGATTAAGGACAGGTTCTATTTAGCTGCAGACCACCTGACCAAACTGCCTGGTTCAGGAAGAAGAAATGCTTGTGTGTGATTTCAGAGGAAGTCACCATAAGCTGCATGTTCAGAATCAACAACAATCGTGGATTCCGAGAGAAGAAAAACTTGGCCTAGTTTGTAACATTAATAAATTTGATGATGATTTTCATTATCTAATGCTGAACAATTAAGTAGTGGGGGAAAACAAGTGCAGTTAACAATTCTTCCATCATATAATGACTTGGCAAAGATTTGAAATTAAAAAAAAAAAATTGAAGAAGAAGAAGAAAATGGGAAAATGTATATTATAAATATGAAAACCCTTCGCTAGCTGCATGAGGAAACTATCGCAATCCCTCTAGAAGGCAGATCTATATGTATCACCTACTCATTTTTCATTTTCATTATCTATTCAACTGTTTACACTCATTATCAAAAAGTATTAAAATTCTTTTATTTCAATATTTCCAACACCACCCAAATGCAATCAAACTGTGAATTGTTCAACAACATTTCTAGATTAAAATTACTAGATGTTAGCCTGCGTGACATTTTCGTTGTTGTCGCCATTGACGTATTGTCTGCAGAACCAAGTTTACAGTCACTTGGAGACAGCAGGTGGCAGGCAATCGTAGGAATGCCACACAGTTTTCATGTATGTTTTCCTCTTATATTTTGTGTGTATGTGGACTCTTTATTTTATTTGTTTATTCATTTGTTATTTGTTTATTCATTTATCTATCTATTTATTAATTCATTTATTTATCTATTTATTTATTCATTTATGTCTTTTTTCTGTCGTTGAAAGGCGTTGTATCGTGTTACATACACAACAACACACAGACACAAACAACTACAACCACACCACACACACAAAAACACATACCAAACACACACAACACAACACACACACACACACACACACACA
>CM065729.1:64269462-64281962 GCA_033310375.1 Conus canariensis
ACCTTTGCCCTTTTTTTGTCGTGCTGATACACACATGCTCTCTCTCTCTCTCTCTCGCTCTCTCTCTCTCTCTCTCTCTCTCTCTCTCTCTCACTCTGTGTGTGTGTGTGTGTGTGTGTGTGTGTGTGTGTGTGTGGGCGCGCTTGCTTGCTTGCTTTTACGTTTAAAGCCATGGTTAAGCTGGATCAAGTCAATCGATCCTTAAATATAATCTTTAGGTTTAATTATTAATTTACAGGTTTTCGAACTATTTCAATGAAGAAGTGTGTAACGCCTACAAATACTTCGCATTTACATTTTTAAAAAAACAAACAAACAAGGTTATGTTACTGACATGAACGGAAAACAAAGATGCACTTATAAAAATCCGTATGATGTTCCATATTTGACCGACAGAAACGCTTACACTTTATTGATAAGCATTACTGATTCTTTCCTGTTACAAAGTAAAGGTGACTGGAGACATACATTCTGGAGTTAGTTCGTCATATGCCAATATGCACAACAGTAGAGGGCGATTAAATTACATCAAAGGCTTTCCAAAGGTCTGTAAAAGCACAGGTAAATTTAGTTCCACGCATCCTTCAAACAAAACTCTTATTAGAGCTGTATGCAAGATTGATTTGCATGGAAGCCCAACGGATCTGCGCGGCGTAGACTCTTGTTAACAAACTAAGAATACGGAGACTTTCGTGTGTGATTTTCTATACGCTTTGATAAAAATAGGTAAAATGAAAATTGGACTGTAAATTTACAGAATGGAAGAATCACAGTATTTGTGATTATACCGAGGAAAAACTTTTGCTTCCTTTACTTTCAGAATAGATAAACATGTCGGTGTATTGGTGACCACTGGGCATTTTGTATTCTGATATCTAAACCATCTAAATCAAACATGATCACAAATGTGTGATTATTTTAACAGTGAAGGAGTTTTAATGACATACAAAACGATTGGACAGTTAAAGGAAAACGAATATCCTTTGAATCAAGGTACTGTTCTCGAAGTGCTGTTCTTCCCCTCTGCTCGATGTTAAGACCAGTGTTGCCACATACCACATGTGGACAAATCAGGGCAAGACTGTTCACATCTTCCTCATCTTGAAGAACAGAAAGAGGGTGAAAGGGCCTTCCTAAAATCAGACATTTTGTTAGCTTTATATCAGTAGAAGTTCAGTGTGCTGTAAAAGCTTTCATCCCTGTTCACATTTATTCCAAGCGCTTTTCTCAGAGTTGATTGAACGGCGCCGTCATGCACATGTGTTTTACCTACATATGTGGAAACTTGGGCACCTGCCTGCTTTGAAACAAATCTTCCACTTTAAACTTGAAAGTCCAGCAAGTTCTCCATTTCTTTGTTCGATCTTTCCTCTTTCTATGTTTTACCCATTTTTTTTTTCATTCTTTTGTGTGAGCCTGACACAATTTAGACTTAAATCTCTCTATATACGTATACCTTAGTGTTATCAGCATGTTATATCGGTATCTGTCTTTATAATTCAGTGCCATCAATGTAAATTGGCGAGCAGTGCACGACCACTGGCAAGTCATCTATGAATGCAAAGATCAAGACCGAGTGACCGAATACAGATAGGTGGGACAAGAGTTTTTGATGGGGTTGGTTTGCTTTTGTTTTTTGTCACACCTTGGAGATGACAGACATTGAAATGAAATTATACTGCCTTGTGGAACAACACTGTTTCTGTAGCTGGTAGTTTCCGTATTCCTACAGCAAATCCAGTGCTGGATGCACGCCAGCATACTGACATTCCCCTGTCTTTATGAGCAGTGTTAAGTGCAGAACTAAATGAAATGCTTTGGCCTGGTCAGGTCGTTTACGTGTACATGACATCCACGTCTTTGACATCATCTGAAACTTCTAAGCAGGTAAACAGGTTTATAGCACACGATCTCTGTGATAAAAAGCCATGTTGTGGGGCCTACAACAATTGTCTATATTCAAAACTAATAACAACAGATTTCAAAGCCCAGTCAGGCCAACCGTTCTGTGATTACCAGGAATTTTTCGTCTCTTTTCTCCGGGAGGGGAAAGTTCTTACTGAACTCCTTCCCATGCCATCAGTGGTTTGTTGTAGTAGAAGTAAATGATTCCTCAGACCTAGGGTTGGCTGATTCTCCTAGCCGTGTGGCCAGTTGTTTCGGTCGACATCCTGGGATGACATTTGTATGATCCCAATAACTCGTTCTAACAATGGGTTTAGCACCCAAGAATCTTATGCATCTTCGTGGTGAGCTCTAATGTAAGAGAGACTGGTGCATTCTGCCAGAAAAACCCAGATCAATGACAGCACCCACAAACAACAAATCCATGCACTAAAATCAATGGTAATTGTGAATGGTTACATCAATCAGTGGTGCAAAATAGAAAGAGAATTGCGGACAAGGGGACTCAGTCTCGCCATTTTTACTCATTCTCTGTGTTGAAATATAAACAATAATGATAAAGGAAGATAAAACAACAAATGGAATTCGTATTGGTGAAACAGAACATAGAAGCGCAAAATTCTCTGATGACACATAGGTATTCAACATTGGGTGCAAAATATCCAATGAACAAAGTATTCATGTTCTTACCAGCCGCCGAGGCGAAGTGGTTAACGCCGCGGACTCCCGGCTGGGAGGTCGTGGGTTCGATTCCCATCAGAGCCTTTTATCAATTGTGGGATTTTTTTTTTTTTTTTTTTTTTTTTTTTGGTCTCGATCGGGTCTTACCCAGACTTGAGTTTGCTACGGGCTCAGTTGGGAAGACTGGGACCACATAGTCGAGTTTCATCCACTTAAAGGATGCGTCTCTGAGAGTGTTGCTCAAATTTCCTGACCAGCACTGCAGGTTTCTGGCCTGGAAGTCTTGCCCTGGTCTGCAGAGTGTCCTGACCTGCAGCAGTGGACTGTCAACTGCACTGTTTTCCTCTGCTTTTCGTCATTAACATCGAACTTGTCAGCAATACTTTGTCTCTTCTTTGTGAATGATATAAACACTACGTGAGAATGCAAATGCTAAACATGCCGTATGTTCAAAGATCATGATTTAAAAGGTTGATGGAAAAATTAAAAAAAAAACAACCCAAGTTACAAACTAGGACTTGCTTTTCTGGAGCATTTTTGCTGTTGTCTGATGTATTGCTTCACTCTCCTGTAAAAGACTCCTTCAGACCACACAAACAAACAAACAAAATTAAAAGCTTTTTCAACATGAGTGAATGTGACATAAAACTTGTAATTGATGTAAAATTGATTCGGTATTTGAGTGTGTATGTTTGCATGCGGGCGGGCTTGCGTGCGTGCGTGCGTGCGTATGTGCGTATGTGTGTGTGTATGTGTGTGCGTGTGCGTGTGTGTGTGTGTGTGTGTGTGTGTGTGTGTGTGTGTGTGTGTGTGTGTGTGTGTGTGTGTGTGTGCCAGTTTTTTCCGCATCATTCTCATACGCGGACTGCTCTGCAGAATGTTTACAGCCCTGGTCAACAATTATGCTGTCATGGCCGATTTTGCACAGTGGGATGCTGCTTTTAGGGCCTCTCTGCACTCTTTATTCCTTCTCCAAAATACTACCACCTGCATCCCTTCATCACCCCCCCCCCCTCCCACTCTCCACTTCCACATCGAACCTGTTCCTCCCCTTCCACCCCACCCCTCCCGAAAAACAACAACAACATGGCCGAGTTTGCACAATGGGATGCTGCTTTTAGGGCCTCAATGCACCTTTAATTCCTTCTCCAAAATACTACCACCTGCGTCCCTTCGTCATCCCCCCCCACCCCAACTCTCCACTTCCACTTCGAACCTGTCCCTTCCCTTCCACCCAACCCCTCTCGAAAAACAACAACAACGACAAAACTGGTCAGCATAAACTGTTTTTGACGGATGTGTGCCATGTTTTATTACTGTTGCATCAGGGGGACGCATGGACATTTGTGACCTTCCACCACGGAATGAGTCGCTTGTCACATCTGTAAGCCGCCGATTTGTAAGCAGCGCCGATTTGTAGAGCGCTTACAAATCGGCGCACATTGCATGACTTGTAAAACCGCCGATTTGTAAGCAGCGCCGATTTGTAGAGCGCTTACAAATCGGCGCACATTGCATGACTTGTAAAACCGCCGATTTGTAAAGCACCCGCTCTACAAATCGGCGCTGCTTACAAATCGGCGGGTTTAGCCCCCGCCGTTTTGTAAAGCACTTTACAAAACGGCGGGCGCTTTATATCCTGCTTCTTTGGATTAAAACGATAAACTATTATTACGCTTTCAGTGATTATTCCCGGAATTTTGATGACTCTCTATTTTGCTCATCAAGATGGCGGACTGACACACGTCGTTTTGAGGAGCACTCTAACGAAGAGAAAAAGACAAGTCTGCTAACTTATTTTACTACCCCCATCCCCTCGCTCTCTCTCTCTCTCTCTCTCTCTCTCTCTCTCTCTCTCTCTCTCTCTCTCTCTCTCTCTCTCTCTCTGTCCGTTTCTCTCTGTCTGTCTGTCTGTCTGCCTGTCTGTCTGTCTGTCTGCCTGCCTGTCTGTCTGTCTGTCTCTCGATCTATCTATCTATCTATCTGTCTATCTACAGTCCTATACTGCATGCTGAATCTGTTCACTATAACATCGAGTGTTGTAGAGATGATGTGAACACCAGGAGCATCTTCTTCAATATGTTGTGTTTAAAGCCCACTACTAGGGGAGGTGCACTGTTGTTTGTTTGTTTGTTTGTTTTTTACAAATAACATTTTCAGCATCCACAAATAATTTTTCTGCATTGTCTTTTTATTGATTGTGTCTGGCAATCATATCTATTCTTTTAGTGAAATATTCTGGTGAAAGTATGAAAACTGCACACTACTTTAACTTTTCCCTATTCTCTTGCACTATTCTCTTCACTCAATATAAGCTGAGTTACGATTTCGCTTTCATTTGAGTGTGGAAATTTGTGTTTATATAAATGTGCTTAAAATTGCGTTTAAAAACAAACAATTCTAGTTCACTTTGACGTTCATGTAACGTTTACAGAAATGAACAAACATGTCAACAATATCCTCTGCTTTCGACTTCGAAATTTGATTGTGTGAGCGAGTCAGGGCAAAAGAAATAGCCTGTTTACTCCCCGCAACCCCCCCCCCCCCCCCCCCACACACACACACACATATGCACAGGCTTACATACACAAACTGATATACATACACATATACTCACACACACACACATACACACACCGCATTTCAGTCCGCCGTTTTGATGAAATAGAAAGTCATCAAAATTGCAGGAATAATCACTGAAAGCATAATAATAGTTTATCGTTTTAATCCAAAGAAGCAGGATATAAAGCGCCCGCCGTTTTGTAAAGTGCTTTACAAAACGGCGGGGGCTTAACCCGCCGATTTGTAAAGCACCCGCCGATTTGTAAGCAGCGCTTACAAATCGGCGGGTGCCTAGCCCGCCGATTTGTAAGCGCTCTACAAATCGGCGCTGCTTACAAATCGGCGGTTTTACAAGTCATGCAATGTGTGCCGATTTGTAAGCGCTTACAAATCGGCGCTGCTTACCAATCGGCGGGTTACAACCATCTCCGGGTTTTCAGTTAGCAGCCAATAATTATAGACAGTAGGGGTGTCAGGAGTCGATTTTGAGATCTGGACCCTAGCTGATACTATAAGTTTTCCTGCACAAAATACACTAAGTGAATTGTTTCTATTTGACTGTTTTCTGTATTAAAATGGCATTTTTAAACACCTAACATGTTAATATAATGCTGAATGTATGCATCTGTTTTTGTTCATTTTCTCAAAAGCGCTTCTTAGAGGGTTACCATCTTCAAAACACTGTATCTTAAACACTAAAAAGCCCGATTTAAAAATGGTTTTCACCATTGAAAAGAGCAAAAAAAAAACAAACAAACAAACAAACTTGCAGAAAATATGTATATCTTAGAACACTTAACTATGACAAGCGACTTATTTTGTGGTGGAAGGTCACATTTGTCTTCTTGTAATTTTTCGATAGAGTTATTGATGATTCTCCTGAATTCGGATGGGTGGTGGCGGGGAGGACTTTGAGAAAGGGGGGGGGGGGGGGAGAGAGAAAGGGAAAAAGGGACAGAAGGTGCACAGTAGATGTGTTCTTAGTTGGTTTTAACTCTTGGATCTTCGTTAGTGCATAGAAATATCTGTCAACTGATCACGTAGTCAATTTCAAGGTAAAATGATAATAATGTAGTATTTCATTCATAAATCTATTCGTTTTTGTGAATGTCCTTCTATATCTTGTTTTAACTGACCTTTGATCGGTTCGGTAATAATGCGATAAAACGGTTTAATTCATGGTAGTGAGTGGGACTGTAGACTCGTGTTTTGTTTCGTGTAATGCTTAAACAAGTGCTTTCGTTTGCATTATTATAATATGATTTTAAAGAGCGTGATACCATGAAGATACGCACCACACAAATCTTCTTATTGATCTTCATAAAGATGATCAAAGTAATGAAACGTACACACTGCCGTTGTAAAAGAGGTGAGAGGACAGAAGAAAGCCATCCTGCTGTTCAGGACTCGAACCCTGTCCGTACAGTACTCTGTGCCTTCAAGGTCGTCTTTGACCACTAAGCCACAGCTTCACCATTCGACAAACTGGCAAGTGCTCTTCCAATGACATGCATTGCAAAATACATTTGCCACCTAAAAATAATACCCAAGAAATCTTGAGTCTGCGTTCCGTCCTCAAAACAAGCATTAACACACACACACACACACACACACACACACACACACACACACACACACACACACACACAACACACACACACACACACACACACACACAAACAAAATAAAAAGGAATATCATTGAAGTAAAGAAAGCATGACAGTATCTCTTCTGATGGGTTGCCACCTGGCGATCTGATTTGATAGCTTCTTGGGGATTGCTAGAGCTAGAACTAAAAAATAACGATCATGGGTGTGGCTGTGTACGTGTTACAAACACTTCGATTTCATTTATGATTATCATTATCAACGGTTGATTCAGATCAACATGTCTAGGGTTTTGCTTCATATGTGTACAGTTTCACGTGACTTCTGTTTACCAAATGACGCATGTACAATTTGCGTAATGATTCCGGAGGCCTCTTTAAAGTACAAGAATAAGTCATGGTTCTTGAACATCTCAGAATACTCTATGATCGGTGACTGGCTACGCCACACCATGTTTCTCGAACTTTCGACTTCACGGTCTGTAAATAATCGGAGTTTGTGAGATGTAATTAATGTGATGCAAAGAGACTGAAAGTGAAAATGTTTGAGAAGGATACATCTTTGGACCGTTTGTCGATAGTTATATGAATGTTGATTTGTAGATCTTTTGCTGCTAGTAAAGACTTTGAACGTGTTACAGAGTGGTACTTTTCTCGGTCTAGATCTGTTCAAGGGGAGGTCAGAGTCATTTCTGAGGGCTGGAATAGCTCAGTGGTAGAGCGCCGAACTCATCATCTTTGTGATCCTGGGATTGTGGGTTCGAATCTCCGCCGGGCCGTTTCGGTACAGTAGGATTTTTCCCTCGGAGTTAACATTGGTTCTGACTCCATTTCCCATACAGTCCTCCGAATGAGACTATAAACCGAGGTTCCGTGTGTGTACGCACGCATAACATCTTGCACACATGTAAAATCCCATCACCAACTTTCGGAAGAGAAGGCCAGTTTGGCCGTTGGCATGGATGACATGTTACACCTAGCATGCACCTTCCCCGAAGTTGGAGTATGGCTGCCTTAACGGTGGAATTAAAAAAAAACGGTCATACACACAAACCTCCACTCCCTTTGTTGGGTAGATGGGATCAATCTTGCCTGTCTATACAGGGAGTGTCCGCAGGAGTATCAGCCTGCGTACGCAGAGAGAAAAAGAAAAAAAAAAAAGAGTCAGCTCTTATCAACCTCTCTGTGTTCAGCGTTTCACGCTCACTGAAGTGTCTCAGAACAGGAGTTGGAGTCCTCTTCGATGAAACAATCCGGAGGAGCGGCGTGGAAGTCAGGCCACAAATAGGGCAAATGAGGTAGAAAAGAAATCAGAAATCTGTCGCAGACACGTCCGGTCCATAGACAGATTGACACCAAGATCTCAAGAGTTTCAAGCTGAATCCAGATCCTCGCCAAAGTTTAAAAGATGGCGAATCAATGGTTTAGAGCACAATCGATGAACTATCTGCCACAAGAGCTTAAAGGAAAGATAGTTGAAGTCAGAAATTGAACTTGACGACTGAAACTCTGCCACGAAACCTTAGACAAAAAGGGGTGTATGGAAAAGGGTGGGGGGGGGGGGGGGAGGGGGGGAGGGGAGGGAGGGGGGAGAGAAAAAACTTCAACCCGAGGCATTGCAATGAAAGCCCACAGGAACGAGTAAGGTTGCGCGCGTGCGCGTGTATGTATGTGTGTGTGTGTGTGCGTGTGCGTGTGTGTGTGTGTGTGTGTGTGTGTGTGTGTGTGTGTGTGTGTGTGTGTGTGTGTGTGTGTGTAGGGAGGTGGTTTAACGACCGGAGCAAGTTTTAAAGCCTTTCTTTAAATCGTAGCTCTGCCATGAAAGTTCAGAGAAAGATGGCGCTAAAGACCCATCCTTTCCATCCGCTCCCCATCCCCGTCTCTCCTCTGGGCTGTCCCTCCTCTTTCTGCAACTCTGCACAGAACGAACGAACGAACGAAATGTTGTTTAATGAGGGAAAAGAATAAGCACAAGTCAGTGGCTTTTTTTCATCCAGCCCTCAAACAATAAATACATGGAAGAAAGCATTGCATAGAAAAGCATATAAACTCATAAACAACAATGAATACATAGCAATTTAGAATAACAGAATGCACAATATAACTAGAGGAAGAGAGTGTGGGAGGGGACTTGGAGACACAGAATAAAGAGACGGAGTCTCTGACACAAGGAGAGAGAGAAGAAAGAAGAAGAAGAAGAAGAAGAAGAAGAAGAAGAGAGGAGGAGGAGGAGGAGGGGAGGAGGAGGAGAAGCCTATCGAGAGAGAGAGAGGAGAGAGAGAGAGAGAGAGAGAGAGAGAGAGAGAGAGAGAGAGAGAGAGAGAGAGAGAGAGATTGGGGAGAAAAGAGACGTATTATGGCATGAAACATCACATCAGTACAGTATGTAAAACTGTCAGTTGGAACTTGGTCGTTTCAGCTGGACCAGAGAATGTCGGACAGAGATTTCCAAAGACCTTGATTTCTCCATGCAGTTGATCAAGACTCAGCCACTGCAGTGCCCCCATCACTGGACCATCCCAATATGTATGTTACTCTGCCGCTCCAACTCATCCACGCTACAGCAGCATCCGAGGGCAAAAATGCCGACCGTTCTCCCTACCAGTCATAAGATGTTACTATTTTGGGTACATGGGAACTGGGGCCGGAATAGCTCAGTGGTAGAACGCCGAACTCATAATCCTGGGGTTGAGGGTTCGAATCTCCGCCGGGCCGTTTCGGTACAGGGGGATTTTTCCCTCGGAGTTAACATTGGTTCTGACTCCATTTCCCGTACAGTCCTTCGATTGAGACTATAAACCGAGGTTCCGTGTGTGTACGCACGCATAACATCTTGCACACACGTCAACAATTTTCGGAAGAGAAGGCCAGTTTGGCCGTTGGTATGGATGACACGTTACACACAGTATGCACCTTCCCCGAAGCTGGAGTATGGCGCCTTAATGGCGGGATAAAAAACGGTCATACACACAAAACTCCACACCCTTTGTTGGGCACATGGGTTTAATACTTGCCTGGCTGTACAGGGAGTGCCCGCAGGAGTATCAGCCTGCGTACGCAGATGAAGATACATGGGACCCTAAATAATGGCTGACCATAATCCCCAACCATTTCTTTATTGACCCCTCTTTTGAAAGACAACACTCTTCGTGCTTGCCTCGACGATGATGTGAATTTGACACGGAAAGAAACTGAACTAGAAACTAGGAAACTAGGATTTAAACCACAGTGCCAAGGACATCCACGCTGTTGGTTCGGATGAGGAATTTGCACAGGCCCTCGATGCCAGGCGCCTGAAACTCAACCTGCCACGAGCAAACGAAACTGAAGATTGGGAGAAACTGGATGCAAAAATCGTCCAAAGACTCGATGCACTGATAGGGAAAAGCACCCTGGAACACAAACTAGCCACATATGGGGACATTGTGTATGCCACATGTAGAGACGCCTATGGAGCAAAACTACCCAAAGAGAAAACACCTCCAAAGAAATCCAGACGCCAAGAAAAGATGGACAAGATCAGGGTCCAAAAGAAAAACCTCAAGATGCAAATGAAGACCGCACTGCCAGCTGAAAAACAAGGCTTGGAAAAACTGTGGAAAGACCTGAAAGAAAAACACAGTGCCCTCAGCAAAGCGGAATCTGCGAGGAAGAGGAAGAGCAAAAAGAAGAAGACACAAGAGCGCTTCTTCAGAGACCCCTTCCAGTTTGCCAGAACACTGTTTGAGCAGCCAAAATCTGGGACCCTAAGTGTGGACAAAGGAGTTCTTGAGCAGCATCTGAGGAAAACATACTCTGACCCACAGAGCAAAGCACCACTCGACATTCAAGGTCTGGTGTGGCCAACCAACCCTGAGGAACAGTTCAATGGCAAGCCTCCAACGTTGGCGGAAATCAAGAAGGTGGTCGACAAAGCCAGAGCCAAATCATCACCAGGGCCAAACGGAATACCTTACCAGCTTTACAAGAAATGTCCCAAGGTGCTGGAGTGGCTCCACAGGCTGCTGCGATCGGCTTGGAGAAACCAGAAGATCAGCGGCCAGTGGATGACGGCAGATGGTGTGTACATCCCCAAAGAGCAAAACTCAAGTGACATTAGCCAGTTCAGGCCAATATCACTACTGAACGTCGAAGGGAAAATCTTCTTCTCTGTCATGGCAGCAAGGCTGACCAAGTACCTGATGGAAAACAAGTACTTGGATGTGTCAGTCCAGAAAGGTGGCATCCCAGGCGTGGCGGGCTGTGTAGAACACGCCACAATGATCTGGGACGCAATCCAAAAAGCAAAAACAGAAAAGAGAGACCTGGACGTAGTGTGGCTTGATCTGGCAAACGCATATGGATCTGTGCCCCATGAGATGATACAGTTGGCTCTTGAGATGTACCATGTGCCAAAGAACATCCGCGACATGCTCAAGAAGTACTTCAATGGCTTCTCAATGCGGTTCTCTACCAAGGAGTACACAACAGACTGGATCAACTTGGAAGTGGGTATTGCAATGGGCTGTGCAATTTCCCCAATACTGTTCGTGCTGGCAATGGAACTCATCTTGAAAGCAGCAACAAACAACGCGAGACAAACAGACCTTGGCGATGGATACAAGATGCCTCCTCTCAAGGCCTTCATGGATGACACTACAGTGATTTCATCCAGAGAAGACGAGACACGTCATGTGCTGGAGAGGCTGGACGACATAGTTGCCTCATCCAGAATGAAGTTCAAGCCAAAGAAATCACGGAGTCTCTCACTGAGGAAAGGAAAAGTGGCCGGATCTGTGGTCTTCAGTGTTGCCAACCAGGCCATTCCAACAGTCACAGAAGAACCAGTCAAGAGCCTTGGAAGATGGTATGATGATACGCTGAAAGACACACAAAGAGCAAAAGAAACCAAGCAGATGGCGGAGGAAGGCTTGGAGACCATTGACCAGTGTGGGCTCCCTGGCAAATACAAGGTCTGTGGTGTCTGCAGTTCATGCTGATACCAAAGCTGCTATGGCCTCTGATGATATACGACATCTGCACCAGCATAGTGGAGGCAATGGAAGCCAAAATCAACAAGTTCACAAGGAAATGGCTTGGTGTCCCACCCTGTCTGACTGACATAGCGCTGTACTGTCGCCAAGCAAAGCTGAAACTACCCCTGAAATCCATCCTGGAGGAATACAAAGCAGGGAAGATCAGACTTCAAAGCATGCTGGAGGACTCAGGAGACAAGGTGGTAGAAGCAATTAAGCCCCAGCTGAAGACAGGCAGAAAATGGAAAGTTCAAGAGGCGATGGATTCTGCAAAAGAAAGTCTCAAGATCAGAGAAATAACAGGACACACACAGACCAACAGACAGGGACTGGGGGTGACCAAAACTGAATGGTGGTCAAAGGCCAAAGGAAAAGCCAAAAGAGACATGATGATTCAGGAGATGAGAAAAGAAGAAGACCAAAAAAGACTCCAAAAAGCAGTCCAGCAGAGCCAGCAAGGGCAATGGACAATGTGGGAGAATGCACTCCAAAGAAGTCTCACTTGGAATGACATTTGGCACATGGCCCCTCTCAGGATCAGCTTCATTCTCAGATCTGCATATGACCTTCTGCCCTCAAATGCAAACCTGGTGAAGTGGGGGAAAACAGACGATCCTGCATGCCCCCTCTGCCATGAAAAACAAACAGTGGAGCATGTCCTAAGCTCATGTAAAGTAGCCCTGGCTCAAGGAAGGTACACATGGAGGCACAACCAAGTGCTCAAAGAAATT
>CM065729.1:64286962-64289462 GCA_033310375.1 Conus canariensis
AATCTTTGCCAAGTCATTACTATAATGACCGAAGAATTGTTAGCCTGCACTTGTTTTCCCCCACTACTTAATTGTTCAGCATTATATATATATATATATATATATATATATATATATGTGTGTGTGTGTGTGTGTAGAGAGATAGAGAGACTCATGGATTTTTTTCTTAGAATTGTTAAGTGTCTGAAAATGGAATTCATTGTTCTTTTCTCTCTCTCTCTCTCTCTCTCTTCTTTTTTGTTTTTATTTGCACGTCCAGATGTCACGTGGATCCAAACAGGCGAATTAAAATGAATGGAAAGAATAGAACTATCTGGGGAAGAGCAGCAAAAGAGAGGATCAGGGGCTGTAGTTATGGGACCTGATTCTGACGAGGGAGCTGCAGACATGTCGGCTGTTCGCCGTTCTCCGTCTTGCCGTACGTTTGAGGAGCTGATGAATGTCACGGCGGACTTTCAAAATTCGCATGGAGTGTCGATTTGTCAAAATGCTAGTGTCCATAGCCGAATGAATCGCCTTTCTGTGGTTTCCGTTTTACGTCTAACTGACATGGGCAGAACGATAAGAATGGCCCAAACGTGATTTGTGGTCGACTTTTATTATGACTTTTAGATTTTCAAAGGGCGATCTATAGGATTTATTCGTTGTTTGAACAACGATCTGGGTGTGAAAAAGCCAACGTCAGTTGCGGCGCATGCTGGAGATAGGGGAGACAAAGCAGGGTCTGAACAGAGGAGTCAGGGGAGACAATACAAGTCTAAAGAGAGGAATAAGGGGAGACAAAGCAGTGTGTGAACAGAGGAGTCAGGGGAGACAAAGCGGTGTGTGTGTGAAGAGAGGAGTTAGGGGAGACAAAGCGGTGTGTGAACAGAGGAGTCAGGAGAGACAAAACAGTGTGTGTGTGTGAACAGAGGAGTCAGGGGAGACAAAGCGGTGTGTGAAGAGAGGAGTCAGGGGAGACAAAGCGGTGTGTGAACAGAGGAGTCAGGGGAGACAAAGCGGTGTGTGAAGAGAGGAGTCAGGGGAGACAAAGCGGTGTGTGAAGAGAGGAGTCAGGGGAGACAAAGCGGTTGTGTGTGGTGAAGAGAGGAGTTAGGGGAGACAAAGCGGAGTGTGAACAGAGGAGTCAGGGGAGACAAAGCGGTGTGTGTGTGAAGAGAGGAGTTAGGGGAGACAAAGCGGTGTGTGAACAGAGGAGTCAGGGGAGACAAAGCAGTGTGTGAAAAGAGGAGTCAGGGGAGACAAAGCGGTGTGTGAACAGAGGAGTCAGGGGAGACAAAGCGGTGTGTGTGTGAAGAGAGGAGTTAGGGGAGACAAAGCGGTGTGTGAACATAGGAATCAGGGAGACAAAGCGGTGTGTGAACAGAGGAGTCAGGGGAGACAAAGCGGTGTGTGAAGAGAGGAGTCAGGGGAGACAAAGCGGTGTGTGAACAGAGGAGTCAGGGGAGACAAAGCGGTGTGTGAAGAGAGGAGTCAGGGGAGACAAAGCGGTGTGTGAAGAGAGGAGTCAGGGGAGACAAAGCGGTGTGTGAAGAGAGGAGTCAGGGGAGACAAAGCGGTGTGTGAACAGAGGAGTCAGGGGAGACAAAGCGGTGTGTGAACAGAGGAGGGAGACAAAGCGGTGTGTGAACAGAGGAGTCAGGGGAGACAAAGTGGTGTGTGTGTGAAGAGAGGAGTTAGGGGAGACAAAGCGGTGTGTGTACAGAGGAGTCAGGGGAGACAAAGCGGTGTGTGTGTGAAGAGAGGAGTCAGGGGAGACAAAGCGGTGTGTGTACAGAGGAGTCAGGGGAGACAAAGCGGTGTGTGAAAAGAGGAGGGAGACAAAGCGGTGTGTGAACAGAGGAGTCAGGGGAGACAAAGCGGTGTGTGAAGAGGAGTCAGGGGAGACAAAGCAGTGTGTGAACAGAGGAAGGAGACAAAGCGGTGTGTGAAGAGGAGTCAGGGGAGACAAAGCGGTGTGTGAACAGAGGAGGGAGACAAAGCGGTGTGTGAACAGAGGAGTCAGGGGAGACAAAGCGGTGTGTGTACAGAGGAGTCAGGGGAGACAAAGCGGTGTGTGAAGAGGAGTCAGGGGAGACAAAGCAGTGTGTGAACAGAGGAGACTTGGTATGGTCATACACCTCTTTAGGATTCCCTAGATTATACCCTCTGACGGGATACAGGTATCACACAATCAATTCATGTGCCGAGACCTTCAGTAAGTTTTCAAGTGCACTCCTAGGCATAGTTGAGCTCTCAACATTTTCATGAGATATCAAAGTTGATTTATCTCTCTTTTTCTTTTAGTATATACACATTAAGATCAGTTCTAGGTGGTTACAAACAGACAGACAAAAAACCAACAGCATGAGACAATTGGAAACCCAACTGGCACGAACATACGATCATGGAATAAATTCTCAGGCCTGGATTCGGACGTCAAGGAGAGAATGGTTCATGTAGTTGTCGATTGTGAGCGATGCCACTGGTTTAGATCCTTCAAAATAAATGAAGATTTTAG
>CM065729.1:64301962-64304462 GCA_033310375.1 Conus canariensis
TTGTGCAGCGAGCTCGTACGGCGTTGGCTAGCACAGTGTGGTATGGCACTGTGTTCATCAGTTTGATAGCAACAGACTTTCCTTTTTTGTACTCCCAGTTCTTATAGAACAGGGAGTACTTTACAATGGGAACGAAGAAATGCTCTGTGTGTGTCTGTCTGTCTGTCTGTCCGTCCGTGGTCAAAATGTGTTCCACTCGCTCCAGACAAAACTACCGGGCCGATCTTTCTGAAAATTTGTAGGTATGATCATCATGGGTCGCGGATGATGCCAAATGTTTTATTTTACCGTTATATCCGTTACTAACGGCTATCACGGCCCATCACGGTTTTTTCTTCTTTATGGAATATCTCAGAAAGTACATGGCCGATCTTTGTGAAAATTTGTATGTTCATTATGGGTCGCGGATGATGCCCAATGTTTTATTTTACCGTTATATCTGTTACTGACGGCTATGACGGCCCATGACGGTTTTTCTTCTTTATGGAATGTCTCAGAAAGTACTTGGCCGATCTTTCTGAAAATTTGTAGGTATGTTCATTATGGATCACAGATGATGGCCGATGTTTACTAGAATAGCCGTTACTAACGGCTATAACGGCCCAAAACGGTTTTCCCTCTTAATGGAATATCTCACGCGTATTCAAGATAAACTGGGAGTACGTTTATATGCTTTGCATCTTGTTCTTTCTCTACGTTCTGTTCTTTGGTACGGACGCTCAGTGTGGAGGAGGGTCGTGCTGCACCTGTCCAGCGACTCCATGCTGGCTTCTCCTTTCCTCGTGGCTGTCACTGGAAATGACATTGGGTGATCCTATGACCTGGCTAGCCTTGTCTTTTGCCTTGATCGATCTATCTATCTGTCTATCTATCTATCTATCTATCTATCTATCTATCTATCTATCTATCTATCTATTGAGTAATTTCATGTGTATTTCATTCTCAGTCCTATTTATTCTCTCTCTCTCTCTCTCTCTCTCTCTCTCCTCTCTCTCTCTCTCTCTCTCTCTGCGCGCGTACGCGCGTGTATATATATATATATATATACATACATACATACATACATATACATATATATATATATATATATATATATATATATATATTGTGTGTGTGTGTGTGTGTGTGTGTGTGAGTGTGTGTGTGTGTGTGTGTGTGTGTGTGTGTGTGTGTGTGTGTGTGTGTGTGTGTGTGCGTGTGTGTGTAGACTAGGATTTGAACACGGTAACATAATCTGGCCCGGCGCGGTCTGTAACACTACCCTCACTGCATCCACTCCCCACTCCCATCTCTTCCTATCGGTTTTTGTCAGTCTCTAACCATCCACACCACCGCGCCATTAGCACTGACCAAAGACCCCACAGATGATCATATGAAACAAGAATGGGAGAAAAAGCTTCAATGTGCACTGTCTGTTTGCTGATCTGTGGCACTGTACTTGCTGTCTGTGTTGCTGGCGCTGGACCTTGACTGATGCTCTTCCTCCGCTGGTCACTGCAATTCTGTAGACTGGGATACCGAGATACTGCCATAGTGGGATCCTGGAATAATGGGATCCTGGGATCGTACGATGCTGGGACCACCTGTTGAATTTCTAGGTGTGAGATTTCTATCAACCTTGTCCATCGTCGGTAGTCCCTTGACAGGTTTCCTGTCCCTGGCCTACTGGCATGAAAATGAATACAGTTACCATATCTACAAGAAAGGTAAACAACACAACGACATTAATATGGAATACAACACCGTGGTGTATTCGTGTTTGTAGTCCGAGACCCAGAAAGTTCCAAATCTGCATGAATCCCAACTTATTCATATAAGACACATAGCCGTGTTTACTGCAACATGCTGTATGTCCCATAATCCCGTTTACAGCAACAGGCTGAAGAAACGAAATGTGAGAAAATGTACACCCGGTGTACGTTTATTGTACGTATCATGCGTAATTATTGTGCTCTAAAATATCCGTTACACCGACTTTTTTACACGACGACTGGCTGACAAAGATGACATCTGTTACAAAAACGGCATAGTTTAAATACATTTCCATCATAGTTATACAACGATCTTCTGATCTAAACTCGATGTAGACAGATAAATAAATAAATAAATCGCAACAACAAAAAAATGAAGATGGAAAAATGTGAGAGGCAGAGAACCACTCTGTTCATAATGTTTGAATTTATTTATCATTAATCAGCTTTGTTTGTTTGTTTCTCTTTCTTTCTTCATTTCTTTCTTTCTTTTTTTGTGTTTTGTTTTGTTTTAAGAATTTTATCAGCCACGTTATTCTGCATTCTCATGACACGTACGGAAACCAGACAGGAGCCAGCTGTCGTTGCCGTGACCTATGCCCTCACCTTTCGAGAACTGACGCGCAAGCCAATACCAAAAAGTATCCGAATTTTCCAGAGCCAAATATCCTGTTCCACGATCTCCGAGAGATCATCAATACGTCATAAAAATAATGGAAGAGCAGTCTTATTGCGTGCAGTCGACAAAC
>CM065729.1:64319462-64321962 GCA_033310375.1 Conus canariensis
TCACCTGAGGAAGACCTAAGAGGTCGAAACGCGTTGTGTTTTGTCTTGTGACTCGTTTGTCCACGTTTCTCTGGGCGGTTCGCTAACATTTATTTAAGATTTGTTTAGATTTACGCCTGCAGTCGTCTCACTTTGCAACTATACCACATGAGCCTGCATGCAATAAAGGTTAAATACATTATTGTCACTACAAGACTGAACTATTTTCTCTATTTCACCTTCTCATCATTATTGTACATATATATGAAACAAACGAACAAACAAACGAACAAGATGGAAAATGTTGAGTACCTTAAAATTCATAGTGTGAGTCATCAGCACTGATTTGCTTTGATTCAATTCTGTTTAAGTAATTTTTTTTTATCTGTTTCGCAAACGACTTGACCGGCCATCAAAAATAATACAACGCTTTCCTAAGCTACCGTCTAGAAAAATTGTCGTCCATGCCTATTTGAAACCTAGCTAGTGAATACACCTGATTTTAAAACTCGACCCAGTCTTCAGAACGCATTCTGAAATCAGTCCTCAATAAATCCTCGGAACTAAGTGTTTGTGACTGTGTAGCCACTTAACTTAAATTAATTACAATACGGCCATTTTCTATCCCGATTTTCTTTTCCTTTTTTTCTTTTTCTTTTCTTTCTTTCTTTTTTTCTTTTTTTTAATTTCTTTTCTTCTTCTTCTTCTTTTTTTTATTTTCATTTTCTAATTTTTTTTTAGGGCTTCATTTGAGCATCGGACATTGGACAGGGAGCCGATTACTGTTGAAAATTACCGAAACGCTTTCAGTCAGATCGGCACACCGTACTAACGGTTTTACGCTGAGTCGGACACAGCTGTCAGTATTTTTGTTATTATCAAGCTGCGTTCACCTGCTTTTATGGATTTACACTGATAAACCATTTCACGTCAGCATATATGCACCTTATCTCTCATTCGCAGCGCATTCTGCAGTAATGTAAACGCGACGTCCGTTCGAGGGAATTGACTTTGACGATCCCTACCAAACCATGCCGCCGAAACAAAATAAAACTAAAACAAACCCAAACCAAACCAAAAACAAACAAACAAACAACACAACAACAACAACAAACAACAACAACAACAAACAGTGACTAGCTATGAAGAGCACTGAATACTCCGTTCTCGGCCGATGGAAGTGAAGTAAACCAAGACTTCAAGGCTTGGGTGTGGTTACACACCGGGATAAAAAAGAAAAAAAAAAAAAAAAAAAAGGGGGGGGGGGGGGGAGGAGATGGAGGGGGTTACTAGCAACTAGCGATACTCGGCAACAACGAATTTAAAATCCAGTCATACCAACTGATCAAGCTGGTAAAACTTAGGCTATTCTACATTTCAAATCTAATCTTAATGTCAAGCTGTCACTTTGGAAAAAAAAAAAAAAAAAGAAAAAAAAAGGTAAATTTCAGCTATGTATAACTCAACAACAACGGTCCACATTGTTGTTTTGCCCTCCTCTTCCCCACTTACTCACCTGCCCTTCGCTATTCATCCTTCTGTGGCGTGCATTTGTCATATGAGTCGTACATCCATCGCCTCTCGTTGTTTATTTATTTATGCAGCACAGTTTCACACACTTTGTAACGTTGAAACTAGTCAGCCTGAATGTCTTCAGAAAAATAACATTCATGACAGAATCTGCCAACTCGATCTCGTTAATCTAAGACATGTTTGTTTGTTTGTTTGAACACTCCTCCCTCCACCCACCCCCCCCCCCCCCCCCCTCAATCCTCTCCCTCCCCTCTTCGCCTGTCCCATCCCCTCTCTTTGTGTTAACGTTTTCTTCTTTAATATATTTTTGTTGTTGTTATTGTTGTTAGAATCTGTGTTATTTCCTCGTTATTTTCTCTGCCTGCTCCCTCTCTTTAAATCCCGCTCTCCCCCTTTCATTACCCCCCCCCCCCCCCCCCATCTCCGCCCGATGTCTTGCCACCACTCACGGATTTGCATGATGGTCTGTGCAGTGTATTGATTTTTAGCAAGTGGCTATATTTGATTACTGGATTGTAATTTTCACTCTTAACACAGCTACTATTGATCTACCATCTAGCTATACTTTGTTTTGACAATTTTTTTTCACATTCACAGTTTGAAATCGTCCATCGAATTGTTTTTCTCTGATGGCATATTATAAAAAAGAATAAAAGAAAACACAAAAAACAATAACAAAAAACAACAACAACAAACAAACAAACAAACAAAAAAAAAAACCCAAACCAAACCAAACTAAGCCAAAAACTTTCGTGCGTATTCTTCTCTCTCTCTCCTCCTCTCTCTCTCTGTCTCTCTCTCTCTCTCTCTCTCTCTCTGAGTGCCTGCGCGCGCGCGTATGCTTGTGTTAATTGTGTGTGTGCGTGCGCGCGCGCGCGTGTGTGTGAGTGTGCGTGCGAGCGTTGGCGCGAGCATGTGTATATGAATATGTATTTTAGAGTTGTAAGTTGACAAGAAAAAAGCGAATGCAAGAGATATTAGCCCTGTT
>CM065729.1:64326962-64329462 GCA_033310375.1 Conus canariensis
TATTGTGATGTTACATGATTTGATCCAACGAAAGTGTATTCAGTCATAAAGAAACGGATAGACACGATTTCCCGCATCCAAGGCAGTTTACAAAAAAAAAAGAAAGAAAGAAAAATGAGAGAAAAAAAACCAAACAAAACAAAGCCAAAGATATACTGGTAAATTTCATGGACTAAACAAAAGACTGATAAAAAAAAGATAGGATCTAGTTTTAAAGTAAAGATCATGTAAAACCTTGTTTTTTTTTTTGTTTGTTTTTTGACGAAAACCTTTTAATTGTCAGTTGCGCTTCTTTTCCAAGCGCACGTCTGCCTCTTAAGCTGTTTTCTGTTCAGCCTGGGAATATATGATATCTGCTTGGAGAAAAATAGAATTCGTGATGAAAACAGCTACTTCAGCGTTTCTAACAAGCTGTCAAAAGTTCCGATAGGTAGAATCTTGTAATACTATAGTTAAGTACTCCGTCTGTCTGCGTTTTCTAATGATCGAACTGACTGTCTGCTATTCACCGCTTACGAAGCGGAAATGGTGTGAACAGGATCTGTTTTTTCGTTTCCTGTTGATCGCAAGGTGATTGTAGGTATGCGATTCAAAGGAAAACGTCAATAGGTTTGTTTGTTTGTTTGTTTTTTTTTAATTTTTTTTAAAAAGTGATTCTGCTGTCTTGACTTTTCGAATGACCGAACATTGAACGAATATTTCGAGCATTGCTGTTCACAGGAAGATGACATGTAACTGACCTGGTTAAGAAATAAATTCACTTTTTGACATGAATGTTTTTCAGTGTCACGGCCCAAACTGTCCCCCCCCCCCCCCCCTACACACACCCACTCCCTGGTGTCCCTCCTCCATAGCATGAGCTGGCAGTGTCTCCCCCACCACCACCCCGCCAGTTCAGGTTACCCCACGCTGTTCCCCTGCCGTCTAAAGTGTCTCCCCGGACAGTTTGGACTGCATGGCATGCACAAACAGCTCCCCGCTCCCCAACCTCCCCGCGCTTGCATTGCTCCCCTGCCCTCCCCTCCCCTCCCGCTCAAGTCAGTCCATATGCAAAAAAGATTACTCACAAACCCAGATAATGTCTCGTATCGAACGACTAGGTCCGGACATGACACAAGCTGAAAGGAATGAAACGTGTGTGTGTGTGTGTGTGTGTGTGTGTGTGTGTGTATGTGTGTGTGTGTGTGTGTGTGTGTGTGTGTGTGTGTGTGTGTGAGTGTGCGTGCGTGCTGTCCAAATATGTTTGTGTGTGTATTGTTAGGTAAAGATAGAAAGGTAATTTGTTATTTAAATGGCACTTTTTATGCCCTTTTCGTGATGAATTCTGCTTTTTTGCTCATATTTCCAGACTACTTCAAGCAAAGAAAGCCTGTAGCGAAATTGGAAAATATAAGTCACTTCCTCGTGTGATTTTTTCCCCCCATGTTTTTTCCGTTCTCCTTCTTCGTCTGTATGTCTGTCTCCTATGAACAGCTGCATCGTATGCGGACAGTCAGACTGTTTCAAACAAACGAAAGCATACAGCGTAATTGAGAATAAATTAGTTCCTTCCACTTGTGATTTTGGCCCAATGTCTTCGTCTGTGTTTCTCTCTCCTGTGAATAAGATCACCGTATGCAGACAGTCAGCTGGCATTGACACCATACCCCCACCTACCCTCATGTGACTGCAGTCCTGTGTCACACGCAAGCATGTTGGCAGAAACACACGCACGCAGGCACAAACGGAAGCACGCTGGCACGCACCCATAGGTGCGAGCGCGCGCACGCACGCGCACGCGGACACACACACACACACACACACACACACACACACACACACACACACACACACACACACACACATCTTTCCATGTTGTACTTACTTTGTCATCAGTCAAGACTGCAGTGTGTTGGTGAGAAAGAAGTTGGACTCTGCATATCAAGGGAAGTAAAGCGAGCTGTACTCAAAGTTATAGGAGCTAGGATTTAAAGTTACAGACTTTCTCACTTTGAGAAAAAACGCTTTAGGCAGAATGATATCCACAGATTACTGAGAAGCCAAGTCCGGCTTCTTAGGATGAATATCAACGATGATAGAGCATCTGGAGTTTAAATCATTTAAAAAAAAAAAAAAAGGGGGGGGGGGGGGGGGTAGGGGGCAAGCGGGGTGTGTGGGTGGGGGTGGGGGACAGAAAAAAACAATTCCAACTCCGTAAACCTCACCGACGAACAATTTGTTTCTGTACACAGGTTCGGTTTTCTTCCTCAGTAGAAACAAGAGTTTTTTTCCCCTTTCACCAGTGTTTTCATCGAAATAGCCTACAAATTTGATTTGTTCCTGACGGTCACTGGTCTCTTCAAGTTCAGTCCTCCCTGCTTTTAAGCGCATAATTCACCTGCGAACTGTGCGATTAGATACACAAGCAGCTCCCAAAGCCACGTGAGTTTTCAGTGGTTAAACCCCGAGCTTTTTTCTTTTTTTTTCTTTTTTTTTTTTAATCGGGGGCCAGACGGACCTA
>CM065729.1:64341962-64369462 GCA_033310375.1 Conus canariensis
ATCGCCTGGCTCTATGCCTTGTAAAATTTGCGACGCGGAAAGATTTTCTTTTGTACCCCGTGTTAGACAAAGGCCTCTTACTGTCAAAATATTGAGGCTGATTGATTGAAATGTAACGCCGTTCTAATTATGTTCTCTCGCCAAGTTAGAACAGTGTCGATATTTTTTGTGCAACCAGTCTGACCTCGCTATCTAGTAGAAAGAAGCGTTTGTAGGGGAAAGGAGTTAGGTCGAGAGGTTACCTTTCCACCGACGCTGTTCACAACATACCACACACATTGATCCTGGCACGTAACACACTTTAAAATTCATACACACACTCACACACAAACGGGGAGTTTCTGGAAACACATCGCTAGACCCCTGACCATTCGCTCTTTTCAAGGTTGAAATTTGCGTTTATAGACGATTTTATACTCGCGCTTTTCGACGTGCACTGGATCTAACAATCACAGAAGTTCGCTCGTTTTTGGATGCGGAGAGGACGGCCATTGGCCCCAGCAGCAGCTCGGACTATCGTCGTCAGCCTTACTGGTGGTCATGTAGCCAGGCGAAGGTATCCGAGGTCCATCGGCCGGCTGAAGGGCGGATTCCAGATTTAGAATAACGAGAGAAAAGGGGGTGTCTCAAACAGCTGCCTAAAAATAATTATGTTCAGTGTAGATGTCGACTGGATAGGGGAGTGGTAGGTTAGAGAGGAAAGGGACAAGGGCAGTGAAGAGGCCGCGCGTGATTGTCGTCATAAAGTCTTTGACAGGTTTCAGTCAAGAGTTACAGACAAAAAGATTGAAGGGTGATGCGTTTCGAGTGGCAGGTGAACGGCCCTGAATTTGCGCGTCTGCACTCGATTGGATTGTTTGAATGTCCCTTGACAAGAACAGCACACTGTGTGGATAAAGTCGACTGTGCGTACCACTATATGTGTTTTTTTTTTAATAATTTTTTTTAACTTGAGAACGACCAAAATTGTTTTTAAATCGCAACGTTTTCAGTTTACTTGAAAAAAAAAGATCAAGCACTAAATCCCGGTTTGAGAATGTGATTTTCTTTTTCCCTGATTTTTGGTTTGTTCTCCCTTCCTCCCTGTCTCCCTTTCTCTCTCTCCTTTTTAAGAACAGAGGAAGACCAAGCAGCAGAATGAAGGCAGAGTTAACGAACGAGGTGAGGATAAAGTTGATGGAAAGAACAAACAAAACAAAGAAGGTGAAAAGAAAAGAAAAAGTGACGAAGCTCACTAATTATGCAAAGGAAGGCGAGACAGGATTATATTTCATTAATAATAATGATGATGATTATGATAACAATGACAATGGTAATGATAATAATAATAATACTAATAACAATAATAATAATAATAACAAGAACAACAATAATTGTATTAACAATAACAATTATGATGATAACGATAATAATAGTAACAACAACAACAACAACAACAACGATGATGATGACGACGATGATGATGATGATGATAATGATAAGAAGAAGAATGATGATGATGATGATAATGGGAATGTAATTCTGACAAATGGAAAACAGTTCAAAAAGAGACAAACAGACCAGAACTATTTCGCGTATTTTGTACGTGTGTTTGGCGAAAATACGACGAATACGACAAACTGAAAAGAAAAAAAAAAAAAAAAACATCGAAAAAACATTCTGGAGACGAAGTTCTTGAACGGTGATTGAACTAGCGGAAGGTAACAGCGGCGGAGGCTTTGACCAAAGAGCGACAACTCTTGCTGTGAAAGCGAAACAACAACAACACGAAATCACGTTTTGCAGTGTCCGTTTCGTGACAACATGCCCTGAAACATCGAAAAACCGGCGAGAGAGCATGAGCGTGTGCCAAAGTATGCTGCTGAATCAGGTCTGAAAGTAATTTGTAATAGAAAGAACCTGTTTTACCGTAGTCAGTGCAAAATCAGGTGGGTACTACTGCAAGAAGTGTCTGCGATGTGATGGCAAGTAGAAACAAAATGAAGGACACTCCCCTCTCTCTCCCGCTTTTACAAAAATTTGGAATTTCGTGTACACTCTTTGTAGAGGATACGCTTATTTTCGTTAAAAACTACACCAAAAGTAGTTTTAGGGTAAACAGGTCTATGTTAATGTAAACAGACGATGCTGATACTTTTAACATAGTTGCTAGTAATGTAGTTTTCCACTGCTGTGATACAAACTTAATGCATGTTTGTCGCAGCGCAAACTTTCTTGTTGGAATACTCCTATTTTGTAGAAAATACTCGAGTCTTCTGTTGGATTTTGAATACTCTATGTCAAATTTCGTGGTAAACAGGTCTGCAGTGGAAATACGTAATATAAAACGCTTATTAATGCGTGTTCTTTCTGTTTCCGTTATCATTGCCAAGTAATTTTCAACTGCCGTTAAATTGTCGTACATCACGATGTGTTTAGAATACGTTATATAGCGTTTAGATATTGTACTTAAAATCTCTTCATTGTTGTTATTGCGGTATTCTATGAATTAAAATTGGTGGAAACCGTCAGAGTGCAGACAGCTCGTAGTTAATCCACATATCGCTCTGTGGCGCCCCACTTTCTTCAACTTCTGAATTGGTGTGAACTGTACTCCTCTCTGAAATCTGATGTTTACAGCATAGTTTTTGCTTGGGTTCTAGAGTATGTAGGCATTTGAGGCAACGAGCTGGGTCGATGAGCTAACCAAGAATGCTACACGTGAAAAGTTGAGCAGTTTTTCTGTCCCTCATACTGAATTGAAACCTAAGGCTCAGACTTACTGCCACAGACTTGGACAAGAAGGCTGCAACACGCAGAGGACTAACGCTGACTAACCGTCCAAACATCAGGTTTTTCAGCATGCGCCGGTGATAGCCGTGAAGAAAAAACAGTTTTGTGTCGATAATTGCCTACAGGCCACTCCTTTTACACCCTCCCGTTTCGTTGAAAAAGTGAGAAAGCTCCGTGGCGCTTTCCATGTGATGTACTACTGGCTATAAAACATGTTTGAAACGTGCTGTGATAGAGTGTAGAAACTTACATAAACACTACCCAGCCGACTCGATAAAAAAAAAAAACAACCTTGTTCATAGATGTCCCACCTGATGTGATTTTTTAATTTCTGTAAGCAGTAAACAGTTTTGATCTGATTTCAGATTTTGCGGAAGGAAAATTTGAAAGCAGTTTTCGTGTGATTCTAGAATATCTGTTTAATGTGTGTGTGTGTGTGTGTGTGTGTGTGTGTGTGTGTGTGTGTGTGTGTGTGTGTGTCGGTGGGTGAGTGTGCGTGCGCATCGGCGGAAGCACTTTGTGCGTGCGCGCGCGCGTATGTGAGTGTGCGCAGACGCGCACGCGCGTGTGCGTGTGCGTGCATGTGTGTGTGTGTGTGTGTGTGTGTGTGTGTTGAGGTAGGTCCCTAAGTCAGGAGGAGAAGGAAGAAATGGACTACCTGTTTTTGATGATGTACGGCAGACTATGGCGTGCAGAAGTCTAAATGAAATCAGAATTTCTGGAAGAAAATTTTCCCTCAAATAACATCTTATTTAATGAAATCAAACTGAAAAATGTGGTGTAATTTCTTCCTGAGCTGGTGAAAAATACTGCTAAGGAAAATGTTATTGGTATTTCATTTTACCTGATTTTCATCTCAAGAATATTAAGACTTGAGATTGGGGGGAAAAAGTTATATGTATTGGCTCTGTAGTCTTTTAAGTGAATAAAACGATCACGAATCCTTAATTTATGACACAAAAATGAATCAAGCCCAGGAACACGATCATTTAAAAGATATGCCGGTTTTACTTGGTCATGATTATCGTGTCATAGTTGTCATTCTGTTTCTCCCCCTTATTCCCCCATCCCTCCACCCCTTTACCACTCTTCCATTTCCCCACTCATCCAACCACCTTTTTTTCTCTCCATGCTCGTCATCTTTTGTAAGTGAGGAGAGTGACGGGGTGGCATAATTTCCCGTCAATCTCATTCATTTCACCTCATCGCGTGTGTCGGGAAACGCTCTCTCCATATAGAAGAACCGACAGTCCATGCAGCCAATCTCGGATGAGACAAGGTTAACGATGTTGTGGTCAGTATTTTGCCCATCTTGTCAGTTCGGATGGGCTGGGCTGGTTGTCCCTGTTTAGTTTTTGAGTTCCTCCCACGCGTGCAGCGAACGGATTCTGCTGATCGATTGGAAGAAGGTGGATTGTGGGTGAAGAGGTGGGTGGGGGTGGGGGAAGTCACTTGTTAATAATATCGTGGACAAAAAGGGATAAGGACGCACTGCTAGATCAAAGATTGTACAAAGATAGAACAGACGACAAAAATATTCTCGGTACTTTCATTCTCGCTGTTCATGCAGAACGCGCGCGCTTGCGCTCAGTTTGTCAAACATTTGATTCTTGCGTACAATCGGCATGGGCCTGATGGAATGCGTGCCAACGCATGTGTCAAGTTATCATAACAAATGGACTTGTTGATTGCATATTGAGCAAAAGCCGTCTACTGTGACAAAAATAAAATGGTGAAGAAGAAGAAGAAGGAGGAGAAGAGGAGGAGGAGGAGGAAAAATAAAAAGAAGACAATAACGCCTAAGGGTTAAAAGAGTGAAGTCCATGGCCAGCTGTTGTTGTGTCTTCCCCCTCCACAAAAAGCCCATCTTAAATAAACTTAAATGTTTTGCCATGACAAAAAGTGTGTGTGTGTGTGTGTGTGTGTGTGTGTGTGTGTGTGTGTGTGTGTGTGTGTGCGCGGGGCGCGCGGTGTGTGTGTGTGTGTTTTCAGCTTTCAGTGTATTGGAATGTGTATACTTATTTGGAATTCTTCTTCTTCATCGTCAGCGTCATCATCATCATCATCATCTTCTTCTTCTTCTTCTTCTTCTTGTTATTATCACTGTCGTTGTTCTTGTTTTGTTGTTTTTGTTGTTGCTATCATTGTTGCCTCTATCATTATTATTGTTACTATTATTGTTATTGTAATACGAGCCTCTGTAATGCGTTCACGACCAAACGACGAGATGTTGAGGGTTCCATACCAAACTATATCCTTATCATCCTCAACAATACTCATACCTAGATATTTCCTTATGTTCTGTGGTTCTTCAACCATTGCTTATGTCGCCAGTGATGCATGTCTGATTTGCGTGTTCGTCAGCGGAGGCGAATTCATATCGACGTCTTTACTGCCGGCGGGTTCACCCAGGGATGGAGTTGGTGACAGCTGTAGAATCAATGGAGGTTCAAACTTAGATCACAGGCGCTGACATTCGGGTCTATCTTTCACACAGACTTCAAGTGACACGGCAGATACGGTGAGCACCATCCTAGGAGAAAAGGATGAGGACACATATCACACTGACGCCAACAGAACTATGACCAATGAAGACGGGCAGGAAAAGAATGTGTGTGTGGTGTGTGTGTTGTGTGTGTGTGTGTGTGTGTGTGTGTGTGTGTGTGTGTGTTGGGGGCTCGACTGGCAAGTGATACGGTTTGGGTACGGTGTGGGCAATTCGGTCGTGGTATGCGCTTTATGTATTGCTGTTTGTTCTTTGTTTGGTGTGTAATTTGATATGTGCATTTCTAGATTTTAAACACTTAGGGTATTCATTTCACTAGGCAGTTGAATATTCTTGATGATGATGATGATGATAATGCATTGCCAATTTTTGTGCAGACAGTCTAGGATTCGAACTAGCAACCTTCTGAATAGCAGTTCAATGGCCCATTATCCCTAATTCATTTTCTTGTCTGGCGTCTGTCACACAGAACAGAGAAGATCCAGCACAGTAATAGGCAGCCAGGTTTGACGATTCTTTTCTATTCTTGTCATTACTATTTCTATTTAAAAGAAATCTTTTGAGCATTAACCTTCACAGCTACAGCATTTAAAACTACAACAGCCTCGACACAACGAAAGCATTAGCCGTAAGCAGCGGCTGCTTCAGCGTTACAACAACGAATTACGATCATCATCATCATCATCATCATCATCATCATCATCATCATCATCACTTAACATAGTAGTTATAGTAGTAGTTAACAGTAGTAGTAGTAGTAGCAGTAGCAGCAGCAGCAGCAGTAGTAGTGGTGATTTGTAGTGGTGTTTGTGATGGTGTAGTAGTAGTAATGTAGTGGCAGTAGTAGTGGAAGTAGTAGTAGTAGTAATAGTAGTAAGTAGTAGCAGCTGCAGCAGCAGCAGTAGTAGTGCAGCAGCAGCAGCAGCAGCAGTAGTAGCGCAGCAGCAGTAGTAGCAGCAGAGCATATTAATCATGCGGCTGCAATGATGGTAATATTTGTCATGATTATTGTATTAATAGTAATGACAATGATGATAAGACTAATAACAACAGCAGTGCATAGTATTTACACAACACTTCAAATGGAAACTTTGCGCTTTCACACACCATTCGATCTTTTAAAGGTGATAACTAACTTACTATACAACATGTTGTGTAGATATACACGGAAAATCATGCTGCTTAAATTCCAGATTTAAAATATGGTGTTTAGTTGAGCTTAGAAAGCAGTCAAAATGGCAAAGTGAGCAGATTTCGTAAAGCGGGAGGAAGTGAGTTCCATGCAGTTGGGGCTGTGAAGGTGAAGTTGCCGTCACTAAACTCTTTTCAGTTGTGCTTAGGAATCTTCAGGAATTTTTTCAGGAATTTTTTGTTGTTGAAAAGACCAGAGAATATGCAATTACAGGTAAGCGTGAAGAACAGATGACAAGTATGATAAAAGAAAGTCATTGCAGAAACCAGAGTAGCCAGCTTGTCTCGGCAGCAACATTTCACAGGCAGCCAGTGAAGTTCCTTTAGCGGTGATCTGATGTGACCACGCTTTCCATTATTCAAGACCAGTCGCGCTGCGCTATTTTGATTTCGCTGGAGCCGAGAAATTCATTCCGGGAGCAAATTGTACAATATCAAATTGCAGTTATCTAGCTGAGGAGTATTAGCGAATTGTCAAGTCTTGCTGTGGCATCAGTTGAAAGAGACTGACGACATGAAGCAATGCAAACGGAGCTCCAAGTATGAGGCGGGACACACATTGCTGATCTGATCCTTCGTAGAAAGTGCCTGATGAAGTTTAAGTCACAGGTAAGCCTATCGAACAGATGATCTACAATTGATGCCAGGAGTAGAAGCGCAGCAGCAGCAGCAGAGTAGTAGTAGTAAGCTTGCAGATGTCGTCATCGTCGTTATTGTTGTCGTCGTAGTAGTAGTAGCAGCAGCTGAAGTAGTCGTAGTAGTAGTAGAAGCAGCAGAGCAGCAACAGCTACACATGAGCGCGAGAAGTAATTAATCTACCGACACATAACGCAAATGCCTGCTGGCCAGATTTTGGATTTTCTCTCTTCCTCCCTCCCCATTCCTCTCTCTGTCTCTCTCTGTCTCTGTCTCTGTCTGTCTGTCTGTCTGTCTGTCTCTTCTGTCTGTCTCTCTCTCTCTCTCTCTCTCTCTCTCTCTCTCTCTCTCTCTCTCGCTCTCTTAAAGTAGTTGTGAGATGCATGTGTGTGAGAGAACCGAGTCTGCCACATGCCTTTAGAACTGAAGTTCGCTTCCCCATGTCATGACTGTGAGCCCGCACAGGTAAATAACAGGCGCTGTACTAGTCTGGAGCGAAACTCATGCTGATTTGTTTAAAAATGTAATCCTTCCCGATGAAATGCATGCGCTCATACAGAGGTTGACAATAACATTGAAAAAGCGGTAAATGTGTTTAATTCTTGTATAAAAGAGGCTGGGGAGTGTATGAAGAAACAGGTTTGTACTGGAACATGTCAGAAAGAAGATGACTGGTATGATATGGAATGTCACGCTAACAAAAGAAATGTTCGTAATTTATTGAAAAGATATTGACGTTCTTTGTCAATACCGTCTCGTGTGGCCTACTGCAAAGCTAGGCGAGAATATGAACATCTTTTAAAAAGAAAAGAAAAACAATAATTATAATGATACTCTGTTGACAGAATTACTTACGTCTGTAAATAATTAGAAAGATTTTTGGGACTATGTCCACAAAATTTCCAGGAAAAGGAAGCAACCCGTAAATGATGTAAGTTTAAAAACATGGTCTTACCATTTCAGAGATCTGCTAGAAGGAAACGTTGGCTCTCATAATGATCTGGGAAATGAAAATTACATCGATGCATCTGATCACGACGATGACAAACTAAACCGTCCCATTTCCAAAGAAGAAGTTATAGTTGCGCTAAGAAAGGTAAAACCTCGCAAAGCTGCTGGTCCAGATGGAATCATCGGTGAACTAATAAAAACTGCGTGCAGTCAAGTTTATTTCTAGATTTTCTGGTTGAATTCTTTAACTCCTTATTTGATCAATGGATATATCCCAGAAGTTGGTCCGAGTCTATTGTCATCTCACTGTATAAAAAAAGGTGATGCAAACGATCCAATTAATTATAGAGGAATTTCATTGTGTAATATAGGCAGCAAACTGTACAGTGCTATTATCAACAGGAGATTACAGGAGTGGATGGAAGAAAATAACATTACCGGGAAATTTCAGGCTGGGTTCAAGAAAAAAACTATTCTACAGTTGATCACATGTTCACACTGACGGCATTGATACAGAAGCAGTTTTATTTAGATCGTAAATTATATGTTGCATTTATTGACTTCGAGGAGGCTTTTGATTCAGTCATTAGAACCTTGCTGTGGCCTATCCTGTTTAAAAATGGTATTCATGGAAAACTTTATAAATGCGTTATAATTATGTATAATTGTATAAAGGCAAGAGTGTGATCTGGTGCTGCTCTAACAGACTATGTAAATTGCACTTCTGGTGTGAAACAGGGCGATGCCTGTAGCCCTGTCCTGTTTTCTTTATTAATTAATGAAAAAAACAGGTTATACATTGTGGAAGGCACGGCGCAAATTTTATAAATGACGTTTTGGAAATTTCATTCTTTTTTTGGCTGATGATGTGGCCTTGGTATCAGAAACAGTGGTTGGATTACAAACCCAGTTAAATACTTTGCAGAGAGCTGCTGCTTCATTAGAGTTAAAAGTTAATATGGCAAAAAGTAATATAATTGTATTTAGAAAGGGTGGATATCTTGCAGCGAAGGAAAGATGGACGTGCAATGGATCTACAATGTCTGTTGTCAATGTGTTTAAATACTTAGGAATATACTTCTCAATGCATGTGAGTTTTGTCTTTGCTAGCAAAGATTTGGCCAGCAGAGCAAAAAATGCGTTATTGTGAATACTAATGAAAATCTCATTGCTAAATAACGATTCCCTTACCTTGTTTTTGAAGTTATTTGATGGCCAAGTTCAACCTATGGTACAGTACAGATCTGAAGTATGGGATCTTGATGCGGTTACTGCGGTACATTGTGAAAAAGACCATCTGTTTGTTTTAAAGAAATTTCTTGGTGTATCATTGTAAACACCAAATGATTTGATATATGGTGAAACGACTAGATTTCCTATATAACTGAATTCCATTATTAAAATGTGTTCGATATTGGTTGAAAATTACTCTGATACAAGATCACAGATTACCACATAAAGCACATCGAATGTTGTTAGAATTAGACGACAGAGGTAAGAAAAACTGGGTGACTAATGTGAGAATGAAACTGTGTGAATTTGGTCTCGGATTTGTATGGATGAACCAAGGTGCTGGTGATATGAATGCTTTTATCCAGGTATTCCGAGAAAGATTCATTGATTGCAGTTTGCAAAATTGGAATTGTCATGTACAGAACAGTGACAGATTTGATCTATATAAAACGTTTAATAATCTACTATGTTTACCTGTCTATATATCAATGAAAATGGACAAACATCTAAAACGTATCATGACTAAGCTCAGATTTGGTGTTTCCAACCTCTTTACTCACTATTTTCGTTATAGACAGTCATGTAGTAGAAATTTGATCTGTCCATTATGTCGAAATGCAAAAGAGGATGAAGTTCATTTTTTTTATTGGCTTGTCCAGTATTAGACGAACTTTGAGAGAAATTCAGCTCACGAAAGTATTTCGATAATCCTTGCCTTTTCAAAGTAACCTTGTTAATTTCATCATCAAATGAACACATGGTTAAACAGTTAGCTATTTATTTATGTAAAGCATTCAAAAAGCGAACTATGTATGTAACATAAAGAATACCAAGATCAGTCTGCGACATGATATATGAAATATATCCCCATTCTAAGGGGCTACGGCCTTTAAGAATAAAACATTTGAGTCTTAGTCTTGAGTCTCTCTTGTAAAAGTCTCGTCTTTCTTGGAAGTATAAAGTGTTTGCGAACATAGATATCTTTCTGTCCCACAAGCGTTGGAGTTAGCTCTTTTTACTTATTTGCGTGGTCATCTTCCGTAACACGGGCGGGTATTTGGAATGTGTGTTTGTCCTTTGTAACACAGGTAACACGGGTTGACCACATACTTTTCTTTGTTGTTGTTGTTGTTTGTTCGTAAGTTTCGAACACCACAAATCGACAAATGCTGAAAGAACCGGGGCAGATAAAAAAAATCCAAATAATTTACCGTAATAAAAGAGCACTGCCATATCAGATGGTAGGAGAGGTATGGCAGACAGGATAATTTGGGATTATTAGAAGAAGATTTAAACTGGTGACATACTACCTGTGTTGAATGCAACCAGTGTGTGAACATCTTTTGCATCATTGTGGAACTAGTCTATTAGATCTTCCCAGCTCTGTCCAACTCTCCCTGGAATTTCTTCTTTCTGCCCCCCTCCTTTCCGTTCTGGTTAAGTCATTTCTACTTTCCATGGCGTTTGAGGATGTGTTCACTCATCACTGGTTTCTTTACTTTTTACTATATCAATTGTACATCGTGCCTCAGCTGGCTCTCTACCACCACAGAATTAAAACGAAAATTGCCAGGTGTTCTGGCGACGCATAAAGTGAGGGGTATTGTAATGCCTAACGGCGGGAAGCGCAGGCCACATCTCATCGAACTGCGCGCTGTCCTGTGGTCGAGTCAGAACATTAACCATAATGAGAACTGATACCAGTGTTCACGGTAAAGTGTTCGCAAATGTGAATGGCTTCCTCGATTTGGGTGGTAGCCTTTAACGCCGCGGTCATGTCAACTGGTTGTCCTCTGCAAGAATAATTGATTCTGTCGTCTATTAGGGTCACTGTTGGGATTGTCAGCCTGTTAGGGTCACTGTTGGGATTGTCAGCCAGGGTCATTGGCTATTGACGCAGCTGAGGTCGTCAGCCAGGTTCCCTGCCAGGATCACTGGTACAGTTGTCTGCTAGAGTCACTGTAGTAGGCTCATCAGTAAGGGTCCTGCGCCGGGGATCATTGTTACAGTTTTCTGCTAGAGTCACTGTAGTAGGCTCATCAGTAAGGGTCCTGCCCAGGATCATTGTTACAGTTGTCTGCTGGAGTCACTGTACTGTGATCATCAGCCAGGGTCCTGTGCCAGGATCACTGTTACAGTTGTCTTCTAGGGTCACTGTACCATGATCATCAGCCAGGATAATCTATTTGAGTCACTGCTGTGTTCTTCTGATAGGGCCTGCCTGTGCTTGGTTCTTGAGCCAGGGTCGTCTGTTATGGTCACTGTTTGGGTCGTTAGCTGGAAAGCTGTATCCTAGGCTACTGCTGGGGTCGACTGCTGGATTCATTGAGCGATTGTTAGCTGAGGTTACTGCTAGATTTTCGCCACAGTCACCTGCTATGATCACTGCTAGGGTTGTTTGCCAGGGTCTTTGCTGGGGTCACTGCTAATGGTCATCCGATTGGGTCCCTGCTAGGATAAACAGCCAGGGTTGTTTGCTGAGGTCACAGCTACAGTCGTCTGGTGAGATTATCAGCCAGGGTCTGTTAGGGGTCGCTGCACTGCTAGGGCATCTGCTAGGGTCACTGCCAGATCGTCTGCTAGACTCACAGCTAGGGTAGTGTGTGAGGATCATTGGTAGGATTGTTTGTTGGGGTCACTTTTAGAGTAACAGCCAAAGTATGCCAAAATCGCTGCCGGGGCCATCAACCTGAATCGTGTACTAAAGTAATTGTTTAGGTCGTCTACTACAGGCACCGCTAGGATCTCCACTGTGTTCGTCTATCAGAGTCTCTGCTACTGTCGTCCGCAAATCACACTCGGAGTCGTCCGGTATAATTGTTGCTGAGCTCGCCAACCAGGGCCGTCAACGAGAGTCACTACCAGGGTCGTCAGCGAGTGTCCTCTGCTTGGGTTACTGTCATGGTGGTCGTCTGCTCACTGCCAAGGTCGTAGGCGCGCTGTACTCACTGCTTGAGTCACTTGAGTGTTTGTCTGCTCAAGCACTCCTGGGGTCTTCTGAGAAAATCAGTCGACTGGATTGTTTCTTATAGTCACTACTATTGTCACCTACTTGAATCAGGCTAGGGTAGCCTGTCAGAGTCAATATCAGGATCGTCAACTGAAGTCACTGTCAGGATCATCTGTTAAAGTGACTGTCAGGATCATTTGCTGAAGTCACTGTCAGAGTCGTCCACTGAAGTTAATGCTGGGCTCGTCAGTTGGGGTCACTGTCGGGATTGTCTACTGTAGTCGTCGCTGGGGTCGTCAGTTGGGGTCACGACAGGGTCGTCTACAGCAGTCATCGCTGGGGTCGTCAGTTGGGGTCACTTCAGGGTCGTCTGCTGTAATCATTGCTAGAACCGTCAGCGTAAGTCGCATTCAGGGTCGTCTGGTGCAGTCATTGCTGGTGTCTTCAGTCAGATTCACTGTCTGGATCGTCTAGTATAGTCATTGTTGGGGTCATCAGTCAGGTTGATCTGCTAGGGTCACTGCTGGGACGGTCTGCAAGGATCACGTCTAGATTGGTCTGTTAGGGTCACTGCTATGGTCACTCCTAGGTTGGTCTGCTAGGGTCACTTCTAGGCTGGTCTGCTAGGGTCACTGCTTGGCTCGAATGCAGGGGTCACTGCTAGGCTGGTCTGATAGGATCACTGCTAGGCTGATCTGCTAGGTCACTGTTAGGGTCGCCACTCATAGTCGCTGCTTGGGTCGTCTGTTATGGTTACTGCTAGGGTGTCTGCAAGAGTAATACAAGATCACTACTAGGTTCGTCATCTGGAGTCCATATGAAGGTCATTTGCCAGGGTCACTGCAAGGCTTGTCTGTCAGGGTCGTCTGCTGGGATCACTACTTGGGTCGTCTGTTAGCGTCGTGAGTAGGATTGTTTGTTAGGTAACTAACTAGGATCGTCTGCTGGGGTTACTACCAGAGTTGTCAGCTAGAATTACGGCTGGTGTCGTCTGCAACTGTATGCTTGGGTCACTGATAGGATCCTTCGCTGGAGTATGTATTAGGGTCGTCTGCAAGAGTCAATGTATGGGCCGTTTCGCTACAATCACTGTCAGCGTCGGCTATTCAGAATCGCTGCTAAAATTGTCAGCTACGATCACTGTGGTCGTTAGTCATAGCTGTATTATCTGTGAGTCTGTTATGATATCCTCTGCTAAGGTCACCGTCAGCGTCTTCTATTAGAGTCATTGCAAGTGTCGTCTGCTAAGACCACTGTCAGGGTCGTCTGCTAGAATCGTCTACCATGGTCGTTGCTAGAATCGTCTGCGGGGGTCACTGACAGGGTCGTCTGCTTAGGTTAACATTGGGTCATTGTTGGGGTGAAGGTGTTTATTGATCACTAATAGGGTCGTCTGCTAAGGTTAACGTTGGGTCACTGTTGGGGTGAAGGTGTTTATTGATCACTAATAGGGTCGTCTGTTAAGGTTACTGCTAGGTCACTCTTTGGATGAAGTTGTTTACTAGTTACCAGATGGTTTGATTGGGTTGTCTTCTGGGATGGTCTGATAGGGTCACTGCTAGGGTCGTCTCCTGGGTTCTTCTCCACGGTTGTCTGCTTTGGTCGTCATCGCCGTCTGCTAGGATCTCGCCAAACCAGTCATGTACTGAGCATGCATTGCCAAAGTTGCTATCTTTCCCATTCTGGCAGCCAAACAACGTAGTGACAATTTAGACGATGGAAAAACGGTGAGAAGAGATATAATTAAAAAAAAAATGGATAGGAAAAAGGGAAAGGAAATCAGAAAATGTAGTAGGCAGTGCGAAAAAGGCAACGGGGAAAATACGGAAAGGGTTTGGGAACATGGTAAAAGGTTTTAAAGAAAAGTAAAAGAAAGTCGGAAACTAAGTTAGTCGGGATATGACAAAGGTAGGAAGAAGCTAAGGAAGAGATGAATTTGCAAAAGGAAGGAAAAGGAGGACAGGGGGCAGGAGAAGTATGAAATGGCAGAGGAAAGGGTTAAGAAAAGAAAAAAGGCGGGGGAAAAGTTATAAAAAGGTGGGAAAAAAGCTGGGGATTGGGGAGGGTGGGGGCATAGAAGGGAATAAGATAGCAAAAAGTAAATGATAAACAAGATGTACTACTTTTCCTCCCATGTTGAAACAGTAACACGAACATAACTAAGCTCTCTGTGGTGCCCACTCGCCTGGCGCAAAGTAAGCACCTCTCATACTCAATGCACGCAGAACAAATAGGAAAACTTTAAAAAAAAAATGCCGAGCTTGTCCATTTATACAAAGGGTGTAACATGCACATAACAACAAGAGAGCAGAAGAAATATACAAACAAATCAACATTTAAGTCTGGGTGGGGTATTGGAAAAATGGCGTTGTCTGAATGCATTTATGAAAGGAAATGTACAATTTTCTGAGCGTTTGAAGTTCTGCAGGACGCAGAAAAAGGAGCGCATTATGTATGTGACAACAAAGAGACACCGAACAAAAGGGTGCAGGATTTATGTTGGAACGAAAGGGGCGCGGGACCTCCCACGGAACGTAGGTGTGCGAGGTCTGCCTCAGAGTGAAAGAGACGCGGGGTTGAGTTCAGAAGTTATCACTCACTGCGAGGTGGCATGGCAGAGGGTACCGAGGGAGAGGTGTCAGATCTCTCTCGAAGGGCGATGATGTAAGAGGTCAACGTCGGGCAGCGCAGGCAACCTCGCAGCCACTATGGGTTACGGCGGATCTAGTCTGTGTTGCCGGGGGAATGGCTCCTACAGATGTGGGGTGGACGGCGATGGAGCCCTGTCTGACTGCAATAACCGGGGCTAGGCAAACCATGTTTCGGGTTGGCATTGTGGGCACCCCTATCTGGGATGGGGTTAAAAATTGTCCTCTCGGCCGTAGTCAGTGAGGCCGGAGGACCATAGGAGAGAATCGTGCGGCGCTCCAGCGACGTTCGTCCTACTCACTCTTTGAGGTGGCCTTACGCGACACACGACCATTGCCTGCGCATGAAGGAAGCTGCCTGACAGCCCTGAAGCAGGCCATGTTGAGGAGAAAGAAGGCAAAGAGCGTGGACTCCCACAGTCAGCTAACCAACACCATCGAGTGGACACCAGTTCACACAGAACCAGAACAAAGTGCTGGACGCCAGTTCAGCAGGAAGAAAGAAGAGGACGTTGACTCCAGTCTGGGACCGACATCCACAATACGACAGAAGAGACCCCGTCCGGAGCCAAGCCCAAGATTTCTGCCAACGACCCCAAACGTCCTGCCACCAGAACGGCAGGGGACACCGTGTCCTTTAGGCCATCAAGCCAACAGGGCATTGATTTTACCTTCACCGTACCCTACTGAGTTCAGAAGGCTGAGGAGGTGTGTGCACATATAGCTGGATTGGAATACTGGTGTGTGTGTGTGTGTGTGTGTGTGTGTGTGTGTGTGTGTGTGTGTGTGTGTGTGTGTGCATGTTCGTGCATGCGCGCGCATGCGTGAGAGAGAGAGGAGAGAGAGAGAGAGAGAGAGAGAGAGAGAGAGAGAGAGATTGTGCGCGCACGCGCGCACACGTGGGTATTCAGTTTTCTTTTTTCTTTACGAGTCCACACGCAGAAATAAACAGGATATGATATAATTGCAATGTTTTAAGCTGATCTTGCACATTTTGCCTTGGCATTCTTTAGTCCCACAGAGTTATTCCTGAACAGGATTGTAAGCTAAGGCGTTGGAGCAAAGCCTCGGTATACAGCCCCTCGTCTGCGACGCAGCGTTTCAATGTTGGGCAACAAGGTGATTAACATTTGCTATGTGGGGGACTGGAGTTCTTTTTCCTTTTTTTTTTGTTAATTCGTTACTTGGGACAGGGAGTATTCCAGGTTTACTCTTGTGGGGAAAAGGAAAGGCCATTTTTTTTCCCCGCACAGGATATGAGTAAGTGGAGATTTCTCTGTGGAACACAGGAGTGCCCACATTGTGTTTATCTTGAATGCCACATCTGTCTGGAATATGAATGTGTGGACACCGGCTGCAAGACTCCACGGTTATCTTAGTGATGCACAAAATAGTCCAAGATTGCTCGTATCCTGAGAATCCAGATCTTTCCTCAGTAACATAGAGTGGAGTCCAGATTTCTCCCGGTCACGCGTGTGCCAGTCCATGATTTCCCCATACGTGACAGTGGGATCTTGAACATTAACCGTAGGACACGGGGAAGTAGCTCCCCCACCCCCCTCTCCCCTTTAGCCTCCCACACTGTCCGTTCTGTTGGACACATGAGGAGTTTAGTTTTTCCCTTGGGGCTCACAGGGAAATCCAGTTTTTACCTTGGAGCAGGGGAGAGTCCAGATTTTACCTGGAGGGACAGAGCCTTGGCTTAAGGCTGTGTCAGGCCAATTGACATAGGCTAGAACACCAAGGCTACATCAAAATGTTGTTATGCTTTGCATAGTTATGCGGGGATTGTCTTCAGTCGTGACAAGCTCTTAGTGTAACATTATCAGTCTCCAAAATCCCTCGAAGTCGGAGTGTTGCTGCCCATGTGGCAGGGTAATCAAAAACGGTCACACACGTGATGTACTCATCCCTGGCTGATGCATTTGTACCATAGTATTCAAGTATTTCGGCTGTTCGGATGATCCCTGGAGTCTTTTAGCCAGGATACGACAACAACAACTTGGAGGGACAGAGGATAGTCTAGAACTTGTCCTCATGGATGGGGTGGAGGAAGACAGGAGAGGGGGGGGGGGGAGGGGGGGGGGAGAGACAAAATACAGCTTTGCCTTCTACACGGAAGAGGAAAGTTCACATGGGCTCTACATTATGTTCCCGTCTGAGTCATGGGATCATCCAGACTTCCCCCTGTTGAACACGGGAAACTTCATCTGTGGCCATGGCTTCACTCCAACAGTACACTGTAATCCCGTCCACAACGGGATTATCATTACTATCATTATCATGATGATGATGATGATGATTATCATCATTACTATTGTTGTTATTGTTATCATCATCACTATTATTATTATTATCATTATTGTTGATATTACTCACTGATTGTCACCATCTTTGTGTTCTGAGCCATCCTTAACTTCTTTTGTGATGAATTCGTTATGTGCGTTGATTGAACGTGGAAGCACCAGTATGCTGCCTCTTGGGATCAGCTAAGATGAAAATTGTGTAATATTCCGTCAGGCCGCACCGGGGCTTGATGTTCTCACCCACCTCAGCCAGTATGGCCGACGTGGATAACCATCCCTGGAGAGAGAGGGTGGGAGGAAGGTGGGATGGGCCTGTTTAACATCGGATTGATACCACCCGAACAATAGTACATAAAGATGCGCGGGGAGAGTGCCTTTTTTCACGCTGGGCACCGAGGAATCGTCTTTTAATCTGATTGCTAGCTCCCCGTTCCTGTATTAAGTGAGTTAACAGGGCAACTTTTTGGTCTTCGTATCATAACTGGAACTACTATATTCATGCTTCTGCAAGAATTTCATGAGTGTTTGCGAACATGTGCCAGTGCGTCTGTGCTGATATGCAAGCATGCATGCGTAATGATGCATATGAAAAGATGCGATGAGTTCACGCAAGTGCGCTTCTTTCTTCTTCTTATTTTTTTTTTATCTAGACCGTTCATAGTATTCACTGCCCCGTATAGAGCTCTCCAGCTCACTTTGAGGTCAGGCGCAATCATTATCTACATCGCAGGCGATTTACTGTTATCATCACCACCTAGGAGAACGAACAGAAACTGTGAACATCTCAGATTAACACCACGATGATGTTGTTAGGCGAGTTACGAGATTTCTGTTCTGGCTGAACGAGAAAATCTCCCCTTCCCCGTCCTCATCCGCCCCAGTCTCCCACCTCCCTGACGCCTCCTGTTCCCCCCTCCTCCGACCCCGTGATCAATTTCGTGTCGCCGTCGGGTACTGAATTAAAGATGACCATCTAGGATTTGAGTCAACACGCTGCCTAAGGCCTGTGCACTTACAGCTGTTTTCCTGAGGTAGTTTTTCTCCCCTACGCGGAGCGACAGCGAAGGGTTAAAAATGCATGGCCGTTAGTTAGGCCTCCGTGTGCAGGCCTTCAAAGGAAACGAGTTGTTGAGTTGAATTGTCTCCCCCCCCCCCCCCCTTTTTTTTTTTCTTTTTCTTTTCTTTCTTTGTTTCTTTTTTTTTCTGTTCTTCTTTTCGTGTGGCATGTTTTTTGTCTTTTGTTTTCTCTCCGACGACTTGTCGTCTCGTGGTGAACACCTCAGTCCTGCTCAAATCGATCAGAAACCTCTCCCGCCTCTCTTTCGGTGTGCTTCTGCTTGTAAGGTGTGAGACTAGAGAATTGGGTGTCGAGACTCGCCCATACGCTGTCGTAGACGGGTTTGCTGTTTTCATTTTATAATTTCACTTGTTTTTATTTTTTTCCCAATCAAGAATAAATTGCTCTCTCTCTCTCTCTCTCTCTCTCTCTCTCTCGTCTCCTCTCTCTCTCTCTCACACACACACACACACACACACACACACACAATACATATATATATATATATACTCACTCACTCACTCACTCACTCGCATACGAAGGCGAAACACTCACGCACGCATGTAAATAGATGAATAGATAGATAAAAAGCTAGATGCTATGAGTTATGGATATTCATGGTGCTTAGTTTGTAAAAAGTTCCAAGTGCTTAAAAAGTTCTTAGCACGCCCCCTCCCTCCTTCTTCCCCCTTCCACACATACGCAAGAAAACACTAACAGATGCAGACACACAAACACACGCACGCACGCACACAGGCGCGCGCGTGCGCGCACGGACGCATGCAAGCACGCACGCACGCACGCACGCACGCACGCACGCACGCACACACACACACACACACACACACACACACACACACACACACACACACACACTCACACACACACACACACACACACACACACACACACACACTGTGTAAAGCAAAAAAGAAGGAGGCTATTGGTAAGTTAAAGTTTATCTTGGAGGATGCATGATTGGAAGGAAGAGAGAGTATCAAAGTTGCAGAGGAAGAAAAGTGTTCCATCAAAGACACTGTCCCAAGGGCAGCATCTTTGGGTCCATGCAGTGGACGCTAAACAGAGAGAGAGAGAGAGAGAGAGAGAGAGAGAGAGAGAGAGAGAGAGAGAGAACGCTCTCCGAAGGTCTTGGTATTGAAGTGAGGTATCTCAAGGAGGTGCTTCTCAGCAGAAGAGCGCAAGGGCCGGGCAGAAATGTACAGATGAAGAAGATGAGAAAGACAGGAGGGAGCTTGACCAGTGAGTCAGACTCGAAGTTGAGCAGAGACAGTCTACTATCAATTCGTTTTTGAACAGGAAGCCAGTGAAGAAAATAAAGGGGAAGAGCAGCATGGGTGAATTTAACAAACCAGAAAACAAGATTGACTTGATTATTCTGTACTTACTGTTACTGATAAATGAGATCTTATGGACTTCAGCAAGAAGAAATCTCTCTCTCTCTCTCTCTCTCTCTCTCTCTCTCTCTCTCTCTCTCTCTCTCTCTCTCTCTCTCTCTCTGTGGACATATTGTGTACATATACCTTTGTCCCCTTAAATTGATCCTCAAAAATAGCCTTAAAGATTTTTCACCACATTTGTTACTCTTTACTCACTTATTTTCTTTTAGTTAGATAACTTATTTTTCTTACTATAGTTTACTCTTATCTTGCTTTTCTGTCTGTCACTGGATGCTTCAGGATGCCACTGGGTGTTGTTTTTAAGCTATGGGTGGTGAGAATACCACAGAATGTTTGGTGACATGTTTCCATTCGATGACAGGGGAGGACTGACACACTCAGCCAGATCCCAGTGATGAGTTCAATTACTCGGTCGAAAACCGACTCCTGAGAGGCGGTATTAATGATTCTGTTTTAAGAACGAACCTTGATTGATGATCCCCGTACGCCTCTAGTAAAGAATCCTACGTCCTCTTTTTGTTTAACCTGAGTCCGTAAGGTCCCAGATGACGTGTGTCGCCACGAGGTGGCACTATATAGGGCTTGCTGGTGGAGAGGACGTATACTGACGGAAAGACTGACGCATTCTGCTGCCCTTTTCGCAGTGCTGCAAGCAGCGGTGCTAGTCAGCGGTGGAGGCTGAAAGCGAGAGTAATCAAGCACACACACACTTCGCCAGCACACTACGGGCATCACACCAACCATTGAGACAACACAATCAAGGTCCACCATCAAGGCTGGCATCAAGCAAGCAGAGCAGAGCAGAGAGGCCCAGTGGGAAGAACAGAGGCGCCGCAGACGGCAAAGAATCGCGTCGGCACCCACAGACACTCATGACCGAGATTTCTTCACCTGCAGCAACTGCAACAGTCTGCCGCTCAAGGATCGGGTTCTTCAGCCACAGCAGGCGCTGCAACTCCACAACTGACTGATCCACGGCGCAACGCCATTGTCTCTCCAGTCAGACGGATGCCATCACCTCTTTTTCATTCTCCCCCCCCCTCTCTCCTCTCTCTCTCTCTCGCTGTCTCTCTCTCTCTCTTTGTTTTCTTTTTCACCGATGCCATCACTCTTTTCTTCTCCTCCCCCCCCCCTCTCTCCTCTCTCCCCTCCGCTCTCTCTCCTCTCCTTGTTTTCTTTTCACCTGCTTCACTCTGAGCTCCGTCCTCACCCCCACTCCTCTTCCCCCCCCCCCCCCCCCCTTTTTTTTTGTTGTTGTGCGTTTTGTTTGTTGTTATAAATCTTTGCGACGTCATTGTTTTGATGAAGGTGGATTGTTAACCAGCATTTGTTTTCCCTCACTGCATATCGGCATGTTATTGTTCGGTCAGACAATGGGAGACTGCATCTCTTCGGAGATCGAAGTAAACGCTGTTTTGCGCATTTTTTTGCGGTTGTCACGCTTGGGTTAATAAACAGTTGAGCTGACCACTCTGACTCTTGACACCTTTCGACCCTCCTTATATCCTTAAAAGAATCTTCAAGCATTACGTCAAAGATTTCCACCTGCTTCTATTATTCATATTTATTATTTATTGATCTTTATTTCTTTATAACTTTCAACTTTCCTTACAATACTTCATTCTCGTTTTGCTTTTCTAACCGTCACTCGCTGTTTTGGGGTGCCACTGGATTCTGTTTTTGAGCATTCGGTGTGAGAATACCACAGAATTATATGTGGTATGTTTCCCTTTAATGCCAGGGGAGGACCAGTACGATCGGCCGTGTTTCACTGATGTGTCTGATTCAGCGGACAAAATAGGCTGTTTAAAGGATTCTGTTTTCAGAACTAACTTTTAGGGTCCCAGTATGCTGCTAGCGAAGATTGTTATATTTACATTCTAACGCCCACTTTTTGATCCCTATTTAATTTGTCCCTCTACCCCTTCACCCTCGCCACTCCCCCCCCCCCCCCCCCCCCTTTTTCATGATGTGTAAACCTATAAAATAAAATTTAAAGCCATTGTTTTAATGAAGAAGAAATTGATAAGCCTGCATTTGTTTTCCCTCACTAAGTATTGGTTCAGTGTGTATTAGGAAGAAGAAAAAAAAAAAGGGGGGGGGGGGGAGGATTATCTTTGTCATAGCCTGTTGGCCGTGGAAGGAGTGAACTGCCAGAGGTTGACCGTGTCTAGTTGACGGCCTAATGGAAAGCGGAGCCCATTCCTCTCCTGTCGCCGCCTTTAACCTTCCCTCAGCTGAGTCAGGTGCCCGTGTACTGCTGGACGGACATAGAGGCTTTTCAAGCGAAAAGTCAGGTACCCGTGTACTGCTGGACGGACATAGAGGCTTTTCAAGCGAAAAGTCAGGTGCCCGTGTACTGCTGGACGGACATAGAGGCTTTTCAAGCGAAAAGTCAGGTGCCCGTGTACTGCTGGACGGACATAGAGGCTTTTCAAGCGAAAAGTCAGGTACCCGTGTACTGCTGGACGGACATAGAGGCTTTTCAAGCGAAAAGTCAGGTGCCCGTGTACTGCTGGACGGACATAGAGGCTTTTCAAGCGAAAAGTCAGGTGCCCGTGTACTGCTGGACGGACATAGAGGCTTTTCAAGCGAAAAGTCAGGTGCCCGTGTACTGCTGGACGGACATAGAGGCTTTTCAAGCGAAAAGTCAGGTACCCGTGTACTGCTGGACGGACATAGAGGCTTTTCAAGCGAAAAGAAATTTCACTTCACGAGTGGTTCGAACTCAACGACCGCCAATTCCGCTGACAACCACTCTAACTCTTCGACCGCGGGCCCCTCCTGTGCAGTATATATAGGATAAAAAATCTATAGGGATCAGAAATTGTGTTTAAAGAAACTTTTAAAGCATGGTTTGTTTTAGTGTTGTTTTAAATCGTGCATGTCTTGCACGACCTTTGAGCCTTTCCGTGCATGGGGAGCACAGTATTTCAAACCAGTGTGTGTGTGTGTGTGTGTGTGTGTGTGTGGTGTGTGTGTGTGTGTGTGTGTGTGTGTGTTTTAACAGTTATGTTCCAGTCCTTTTAGACTTTTAGCCCCCGGTGCTGGTCTCCACAGGTCGTGTCTTCTATTTTTCAGCCTTCCCATTCTGGGAAAAAACATCTTGCTTCTCCCTTGACTGAGTGCCCATCTTTGCTTTTGTTTTAAATACTTTTGCAGTGGACAAGGGGATGGGGGGGGGGGGGGGGGGTGTACTCGAGTTCTGGGAGTTTCCTCTCTCTCTCTCTCTCTCTCTCTCTCTCTCTCTCTCTCTCTCTCTCTCTCTCACGCACACATACACTCTCCGTCCGTTTGTCTGTCTGTCTGTCTGTCTGTCTATCTCTCTCTCTGTATGTGTGTGTGTGCGTGTGTGTGTTGTGTGTGTGTGTGTGTGTGTGTGTGTGTGTGTGTGTGGTAAAAGAGATTGTTTCATTCATTTATGTACTTAAAAAATAGTCGTATGTCATTGATAATGATGTGAAATGTATGCTCGATTTTGGAAAAAAAAAAAAAGAGAAAGAGATAGAAAACCTTCATTACAAGGGCAGTAAGATGCAGGCAAACAATTCCTTCGTCATTATGACAATGACTCGGCAAAGATTTAGACCAAAGAAAAATAAGAAGATCAGGGGTTAAAGGAGTGGTCGGGTGGTCATTGTAATTCTAACAACCAAATTGTTCGCCTGCACTTGTTTTTCCTCACTACATGCACTCCCCCCCCCCCTCCCCTCTCCACCGGCCACTCCCGCACTCTCCCCTATCCCCTCGCCTTACCCATCTGTTTACTTTTTCTGCCTTCGAAGCTTTGCCATCTCATTGTCATAATGACGGGGAATGATTTTGCCAGCAATTGTTTTCTCTCACTACCCCTTGTTGTTCTTCATCTGCCTGACTGTCCGTGTGTCTGACTGCCTCTATTTCTGGTTGTCATTTCAATGACATTATATCCTTACATCCTCCTCTCTCTCTCTCTCTCTCTCTCTCTCTCTCTCTCTCTCTCTCTCTCTCTCTCTCTCTCTCCCCCCCTCCCTCCCCCACTCCTCTGTCTTTTTCTCTTCTCTCTGAACGTTTATGTAAATGTGGACAACCCTCCCCCCCCGCCCCCCCCCCCCTCTCTCTCTCTCTCTCTGGATTTCAGCAGCTCTCTGTCTGTCTGCCTGTCAACCTATCTGTCTGTCTGTCTGTCTCTCTCCCCTCTCTCTCTCTCTGGACGTTCATGCGAATGTAGACAACCCTCTCTCTCTCTCTCTATGGACGTTCATGCGAATGTGGAAGAGAGAACGAGGGAGAGAGAGAGAGAGAGAAGAGGGGAGAGGGGAGAGAGTAGTGAGGGGGGAGAGAAGGAGGAAGGAGTAGAGAGAGAGAGAGGTGTAATACCTAGGTATCGTTGTTGCCAGTGGTGGGTGGAGAGGTAGGGCCAAGGGTTTGAGTTTAAACAGTCCAGTGCCTGAACACTACCCTTATTAACTCCTCTGTTTCTGCCCCATGTCTGTTCGGTGATGTGGCTTAGCCAGTATGGTTTATTCACATCCAGTGTTTGAGAATTCAGCACGAAGATTAACTCTCTCCTCTCTCTCCTCTCTCTCCTACTCCTCTCTCTCATCTCTCTCTCTCTCTCACACACACACACACACACACAACACACAACAACACACACACCACACACACACGACACACACACACACGCATACCACACACCAACACACACACAAGCAAATGAACAGACCCACGTGCGCGCATGAGAGAGAGAGAGAGAGAGAGAGGAGAGAGAGAGAGAGAGATTAAAGTTATAATGGTGAGTAAAACACTAGTTGTGCTACATTATTTCAATTTTGTGAAGTCCAGACGTATAATGTGTAATATTAACCAATAGAAATGAAATCTGACAAATGAGAGAAGAGTGAATGAATATTGTTTGCTAAATGAAAGACCGAAGAACAGTGGGCCAGGGAGAAACTCGTCGAAAACTAAATGCAAATCTCGAAGAACTGAGAGAGGGAGAGAAAAAAAGAGAACATATTACAGAGAGACAGGCAGGCAGGTGCATGCAGTGACATGATGACCAATACAGTACCTCAAAGAACAGGGAGAAAAAACACTGAAAGACAGACACAAGACGGTTATCATCAGTTGAAAGGGACAGACAGGCAGAGGGAGTGAGTCAAATGTAGACCAGCACAGCAAGACAGTGAGCGTTAGACAGATAGCAGACAAGCGGAGAGAGAGAGAGAGAGAGAGAGAGAGAGAGAGAGCGAGAGAGAGGAGAGAGAAGAGAGAGAGAGAGAGAGAGGAGGAGGAGGATGCTGCAATCTGAATACCACTTTATGATTTGGAGTCGTTGCTGTATGCTAACAATTACCGAGCGCTGCGTCTTCATGTACAATTTATCATACGACAGCACTCGCAGCGGCAATTTAATGGCTCCGACTACGGGCGCGTGCGTGAGAGAGAGAGAGAGAGAGAGAGAGAGAGAGAGAGAGAGAGAGAGAGAGAGAGAGAGATTGATGTATTGATTGATTGATTGATTGACTTTAATTTAAAAAAAATAGAAAGGGAGGGGGGGGGGGGGGGGGGGGGGGTTGAAATTGATCTTTAATACGCAAGGATGAAGATTTTAGGCCAAAGCCTAGTCTCACAATCTGTCCTTGTCATGCATACATTATGACAATACAGATCATTCATACTGACAATTCAAATTCAGAGAGAGAGAGAGAGGAGAGAGAGAGAGAGAGAGAGAGTGTGTGTGTGTGTGTGTGTGTGTGTGTGTGTGTGTGTGTGTTGTGGCAGTGGTGCTCACTGATGTACACCTGCATACGTATGAAGCATAAATCAAAAGTGGTCGACCTGATGTAACGTGCACTTGATCTTGCATGCTTGTCTGACATAACAGACATCATCAGTCTTGCTCGACGTAGTTTTATAAATGTTCGAACAAAATGTATAAATATTTGAATGATCATATCTAATTTTTTTTTTACAAAACACTGCATTGCAAAATTACTTCGCTTCATTCTGATAGGTATTTTAACGCCAGTTGCGTTTTACATGTCCTAGAAACTGAGTGTCTGTTCAGAGTGTGAATTTGATCAGCTCCATCTTTGACGACAATAGCCAGTAAGACGCTGTTTTAAACGCTGCACTGTTCTTTGCACTCGCACTGCGTTTAGGGTTTTTTTTTTCTTTATCTCTTCTTGTCTTCTGTTTTCTTTTCAAACATGTCCGCATCCACAAATGAATAGACGACTAGGAATGTTCACAACCCTTAAACATTTTCCTCTACATTATAAGTCATACATGATCTCATGTGCTTTGACATGTAAGCTACCTTCGTTCAATCCAGTTTTATTCAGTAGCTGGTATACTGTATCTTAGAATTCGAGTATAACTCGTCATAAAAAGAAGCATTGCGTTCTATCCAATCCGTGAAATAGTTTCAATGCAGATAAACGAAAGCATTCAACAGCTGCATCTTTATACATGGTAGAAATCCTCCTCTACTGCTTCATACTGTATCTGAGAGAGAGAGAGAGAGAGAGAGAGAGAGAGAGAGAGAGAGGAGGAGGGAGGGAGGGAGGGAGGGGAAGGTATCATTCGATGATTTCAGTTATCATCGAGTAACAGGAAAACAGCTACTCTCTTGCCCACCCAGCTCATATCCTCAGCCCTTTCCCTCTCTCCAACTCCCCCCCTTTTTTTTAACCCACTCATTTGATACAAAAACGTTACATTGCCGGACAGGGTTAAAAAAAAAACAACAAAAAAACAAAAAAACCAGGTGGTCAGTAGCTTAAAAACAACCCGACCGCTTAGAGAGCGAGTTGCAGGAACAATAACACCAGCAACGTGAAACCTTTGACATACAAATATTATAGTTTTTTCTTTATGAGCATCTTCCATTGGTCAGTTTCAAGCGGTCAGAAGTAAAAAAAAAAAAAAAAAAAAAAAAGTGATCCCAGCTAAACGCCAACCTTCCCAGAGCACCCCCTTGACTGCAGAGGGTGGGCAGCCGTAGACTACCACGTGTACCAGACTTTGTCAAGACATAGGGGCCTTGACGATAAACAGTTTTAGATTGGTTCCAGTGCATATTTCATATAGGACCTTACATGTTTTTTTGTGTGTGTGTTTGTTTTTTTTTAAGTTCTGTCGCTCTCTAACCAGTATTTTGAATACATGTTTGTTTTTGAGGAGACTTTTTTTGTTGGATTTGATCCGACAACTCGAGTTATGATAAATTGTGTTTTAGACGGGTCTTTTAGTTTCGGAGCTTGACATGGTTTTTGGTTTGTTCATTCGTTTGTTTTCTTTTTTTTTTTTTCTTTTTTTTTTTTAGCGTTGAAATCTAACTTTGTGCACAGTTCTGTTTTGAACTTGTTTACAGCCATGGTCTTCGTGGTCAGCTTTGTTTAAAGAACATGACTTTCTGGGTTTTTTTTTTTTTTTTTTTTCAACACGGAAATTCTTTCCATTTTTCATGTGTGAGTCAGCTGAGTGGGTAACACAAGAAGCAATTCAGCCCCTCCTTCCTTTCACGACGAGAGCAAGAGTCACTTTACATCCGTCGATTGTCTATTGTTTACCCGCCTCGCTTTTCCTTTAAAAAAAAAAAAAAAAAAGATATCGGCTGCTGTACGTGTAGATTTTGGTTAAAGCAGAGGAAATAAACTGCATATCATCTACTGCTTAACTCAACATGTCTGGCATTTTCTCTTCGTGTAGATTGCAGTTAATATTTTAAGGCTTTTAATATTCTTCACCCTTGACATGGCCTTTGTAGTTGCTTGTGCGAGAAACAGCATGATTAACTTGATTTCGATGGTCGTGTAAATGTATAAAAAATACCAGAAAGG
>CM065729.1:64374462-64386962 GCA_033310375.1 Conus canariensis
GTATGAACGCACGCACAACATCTTGCACACACGTAAAATCCCATCACCAACTTTCGGAAGAGAAGGCCAGTTTGGCCGTTGGTATGGATGACACGTTACACATAGCATGCACCTTCCCCGAAGATGGAGTGTGGCTGCCTTAATGGCAGGATCAAAATCGGTCATACACACAAAACTCCGCAGGAGTATCAGCCTGCGTACGCAGAAAGAAAGAAAGAAAGAAAGAAAGAAAGAAAGCCATAAAATACAAACAAACAAAACAAAAACCTTCTCATGAGTATCAGACGTATCAAACTTTGGCAGATTGCGTGGTATTTGGACCTAACTCCTCTGTTCACGACTATTTGACCGGCTACACTGGCTGTCCCAGAGGCAGACCCAAGACGTTCTGCTATGGACAAGGCGAAGGTATGGGCCACTTGCAGCCACCTCTGCCTAGCTGAGTATGACTGAGGACAGTTGGCAATGGAGATAGTGGACTGCCCAGCTGTCACGACAGTTGTCGGAACACCAGTTATCAGCTGATCTGATTGACGAGTGGATCGTGGACCTCTAAAGTCCTTCAGATTGGACTCTTTTTGTAGCGAAAATCCGCTGGATTTTTAGTGATGGTCAGCCTCGGAGTTTATGTTGACGTAGCCCTGTTTTTAGTATTCATTCAGACCTGATTATCATCCTGACTTCCCTATAATCACCTGCATGTTGTCAGCACTTTGAAATAACTGATGTGCAGAAAACACGCACGCGCGCACGCACGCACACGCACACGCACACACACACACACACACACACAAAACAAAACAGCAAATTTTAATCTCGTTGAAGGTCAGTCACTAAGGCCAATGAGTCGGTCAGTCAATCATTCAATCAGACAATGAATGAATGAACAAATGAATGAATCAGTTCAGTATGTTAGTCGATAAATGGATCGTTGGCTGTATGTAACATAAGAAAGGTTGTCCCCCTCACCGTTTTTAGGTTTACTTTTTCCTGACTTCATAATATGTAGTGTTTAGCAAAACACACATATACGCGCGCGCACCGCCCCCCCCCCCCCCCCCCCACACACACACACACAAGCAAACACACATTCACCCATCCCGTGAGCGTGCCCCTACCCTTCTCCTGCAACACACACACACACACACACACACACACACACACACACACACACACACACACACACACACACACACACACACAAGTATACGTAAAAAAAAAAAGGTCATCAAAGAACGAGCACATAAAATGTAGAACATGGAACTCATTGTAATAATCAGACACTGACTGGTTGTGGCTAAGTGATTTATGCTAGTCCGTCATGACCTTGTATGATGGATCGCTGCAGTCTGTAGCCCATCACAATTTGTGGAGGAATGAAATTGTTTCTTCGTCGATCAGTATAAGTGGTAAAATCGTTGTGTATTTTTCTCTTTCGGCAGGACTGGTAAAGTGGCCCATGTGCTGCATCGCTAACTGGTATCGGTGAATAAGTATCGCTTGATGTTGGATCATTAACTGAGGTGACCGGCAACATCGCCGTTAAATTGATCACAAATGGGTGTAATTTGTTTCAAAACAAAACTACACGAAACCAAAGAAAAAAAAACAAACGGCGACTTGTCTTTCCCTATACGTTGATGTAATTGATATGTTAAAAACAAGCACAAAACAATAGAAAAAAAATGTCAATGATAAGTATGACAGGCGAAATAAGTTTTTTTTTAAATATATTGTTTTGGGTACTTTTTTATCATTACCAATTGGCGCAGTAGGTAAAATCGTCATTTTCCTCGATTACCACGGATTGGTGTAAAATTGTTTTTCACCATCATCGGTTGATAAGATTGATGGGAATATCTACGAACTTTGTCATCGGTTGGTTATAGTTGTTAAGTTAGGGTGCATGGTTGCTGTTGTTGTTGTTGTTGTTGTTGTTAAGAGACAACAAAAATTGCTGCTCATGCAGAAAAGAAGCAGTGTATGAGGTATGGCTTGGATAACTGGTCAGGAACACCCAGAGAAAGAGAGAGAGAGAGAGAGAGAGAGAGAGAGAGAGAGAGAGAGAGAGAGAGAGAGACAGAGAGAGAGATGGGGCATCGGTGGGGGAAAGTAGGCAGATAGCAAGCAAGCACACACACACACACACACACACACACACACACACACACACACACACACACACACACACACACAACGTGTGTGTGTGTGTGTGTGTGTGTGTGTGTGTGTGTGTGTGAGGCAGGCAGGCAGGCAGGCAGGCAGCACAGAGACAGAGAGAGGAGGGGGCACGTAGAAAGACTGAAGAGAGAGAGAGAGAGAGAGAGAGAGAGAGAGAGAGAGAGAGAGAGAGAGAGAGAGAGAACGTACCTGAAGAAAAAAAACGTAGATCTGCATCACTCATGCGAAAAGGAAAGTCAACAGCTTCAGCTGCGGCGTCGTCGAAGGGCTGTCTGTTTGTTTGTCTGTCTGTCTGGAAGCAGCGGTAAATCCACCCACCCTCATAAAAGATTCTCTCTCTCTCTCTCCGTTATTTTTTTTTCTCGTGCGGGGATAGGTGGGTGGGGTACGACTGTAGCTGGCGCCACCCCTCCACCTGAACTGAAAGGCTAACGATGACAGCTCCCAGCTCCCTCAAGGGTGTCGGCCCGCCTTCTTCTTCTCTGCCTGTGCAAATCGCTGAGACGGGCACACCTGATCTTCGCTATAGGCTGAATACCTCCTCCCTGTTCTCTAACCCCCCCCCCCTCCGGCCCCCGCCCTCTCCCTTCCCCGACATTCCTCTTTCCCCAGTAGTTCCCTCCCCTCTCCCTTCCTGTGCACTTTCCCCTTTATTCGTCCCTTTTCATTCTGCGAAGATGTTCACCCCTACCAATAACACCACCACCCCGCGCAGCAACCCCCGCCCTGTTTGCTTTTGAGAGGTTGATGCCTTCTCTCTCTCTCTCTCTCTCTCTCTCTCTCTCTCTCTCCTCTCTCTCTCTCTCTCTCTCTCAGTCTGTCTGTCTGTCTGTCTGTCTCTGTGTGTGTGTGTGTGTGTGTGTGTGTGTGTGTGTGTGTGTGTGTGTGTGTGTGTGTTGTTTTGGCTGCTGCTGTTGTACCTATACTATTAGAGTCATTAAGCAAGTGGCCCGCACGAGACCCGAGCTGCCATAATCCACGGCGGATCCCCTAAGATGGTGAGCACTGATAACAATTCTTGACCTTCACAACATCCCCCCTGTCTCCTTGCTCCCCCCCCCCCCCATTCTTTCAGTGCCCCTTTCCTCCCCCCCCCCCCCCTCTCCTTTTCCCCGCTAACCTCACCCGTCCGTCTCTTTCCCACCTGCTTCAACTATGTGAAACAGAACAGAACAAACAACACAAAAGAGAAAAGTGTGAGGTGAGGGGAGAAAAAGAAAAGAAAAGAAAGGAAGAGAAAGAGCTGGCTGGTCCATCAACACCAAAGCCTTGTGGCACGGGGGCCCTCCTTTCGCCCCTCCCCCCACTTCACACAGACCTGAGCCCACCGTGCCGCGCCGCCGACACTTGGGTCCTTGTATCACTCTGGAAGATCGGGGAGGCCACTTTCCTCAATCGAGTCATGGTGTTGGGCGGACAAGAAGAAGCTTTTCATCCCACAAGGGAGGGTGGGGGAGGGGGCGGCTCCACCGAAGCCAATAGCTGTGGAGGTGAGAGGACTGGGAAGGGGGGGGGGGGGCTTCTTGGGGGGAGCAGGACACGGACAAACATCACAAACTTCGATCAGGTGTTGAAAACCAATCTGGCCGGCAAGTCATTCAATAGCGCCCGCCGCACCTGCGCGCACCTGGCTTTATTTCATAGTTTTCCTTGGGTAATAGATCAACTGCCAAGAGCTGAATGTACCTTCCCTTTTCTTTTCTTTTTTTTCTTTCCTATTTTAACTTGGGAGTTGGCGTATTATATGGCAGGGTGGGATCTGTTTACACTATTTTACTGATTGTTTGTACGCTGTTGTTGCTGCTGCTTTCCCCCCAACCCCCGTACCCCCGCTGCCTAGATCCCCCTCCCGTGCCCAACCCCCACTCACCTCCAGCACCCCTACCTCTCCCCCGCTTCGTTATCCATGTTGGTTTCGTGTGTGTGTGTGTGTGTGTGTGTGTGTGTGTGTGTGTGTGTGTGTGTGTGCGTGCGTGCGTGCGTGTGTGTGTGTGTGTGTGTGTGTGTGTGTGTGTTGTGCGCGCGCGTGTGGTGTGTGTGTGCGCGCGCGCGCGCGCGTGTGAGTGTGTGGTTTAAATGAAAGGGAGGAAACGTGGAAGAGAAATGAACTTTATTGCTTTATTTACATTTTTAATTTAGAATGTATGTACCCAGGTAGTGATTAAAACACACTGCTGTCTTCACTCGACGCGGACTGGTGAAACAGCAAATGTAAATGTTTTTGGTTGTTGTAATCCTTGCGTAAGAGGCGATGAGCATGAAAATTCTGACATGACACACTTTAGGCATAGTTTGAACCTAACCCTCAAAGCTTTTGTTGACTTCCTTTTTAAGACAGTTATGAAGACAAGTGCTCTGCCGCGCTTTGGCGAATTAAAAAGGGGTCGTGGTTTCACGCCAAGTTCCTGCTGGAGCTATAGTTTTTTGTGGTTTTTTTTTTGTGGTCTCATTTAATTGAATTAAAATATAGAGAGAGACAACATGTGTGTGTGTGTGCGTGTGTGCGCGCGCGTGCGTGTGTGCGCGCGCGTGCGTGTGTGTGTGTGCGCGCGCGCGCGAGCACATATCTCATACTGCACACATGTGAAATCACATCACCAGCTTTCGGAAGAGAGGGTCAGTTTGGGCGTTGGTATAGATGATACGTGTACACACAGCATACATCCACCGTTGGGAAAAAGGTGGAAGAATAGCTGACGAATTACCTGACTGATACAAGACTAAATGAAAAGGGAAACAACTATAGCGCCAGCAGGCAGCTCTTCAGTTGGGTCTGCACACGTAGGCTGCCCGGTGTGTAAACGAAAGCGTGGACTGTAAAGCGCTTAGAGCTTAGTCTCTTTCTAATCGAAGATGGGCGCTATATAAATACTTGAATAATTTACATACTATAATAATAATGATAATAATAATAATAATGATAATAATAACAATAATGATGATGATGATAATAACAATAATGATAAACAAGGAAAGAACTGTAAGGCAGAGTCTCCCCAGCTGTTGAACGGGAAGTGAGTTATCTTCTCTTGGTCTACGGAAAAAGGCGGAGAAATGATGGAAACTCATAAGAAATGATTGAAACGTCAAGACGGGCAGGAAAAAAAAAAGAAAGAAAAAGAAAAATCGTCCACCGTGTTTGTTATTGAAACCCACTTTTTGTCATTGGAACCAGCCTGAGTGGCCGAGTTTTTCCCTGCCACTGAGCGAGTGCGACCTATCTCCGATAAGCATTTCGAAGCGACATGGATATTGTGGATGAGGGGAGGAGGGCCTAAGGGATAATGGAAGCGACGAGGGATGAGAGAGAGAGAAAGAGGACGAGTCTGAGACAGAAGCGTCGTGAGTTTTGAACAAAGTGCCTCTCTGGGACCGAACGAGAGTTCCGATAAGGAGTGACAACCTCATGAATATTAACTAGGGTGGGGGGAAGTCAAAGGGCGCGGGTGGCGATGGCGGGGAGGCGTGAACAATGCGACTCATTTGTAGCCACCGTGCCAAGCGCTATCTACTGGGGCGCATCTCTCTCACACCACACCTGGCTTCAAAAAAGAGAGGAAGGGAGTGGGGTTTTTTTTGTTTTTGTTTTGGGCCTTTTTTTTTTTGTTTGTTTTGTTTTGGTTAATGCTTCTTTTTTTGTTTTGGTTTGGTTAATGCTTTTTTTTGTTGGCTTTGTTTTGTTTTCTCTCTACCTGACTGCTCTCTCTCTGTCTGTCTCTCTCTCTCTGTCTCTCTCTCTCTCTGTTCCATGCCTGACCTCCCCATTAAGAGATCTGCCTGGGTTGTTCCTTTCTTGCCGAGTTGATTCTTCCCCCCCCCCCCCCCTCTCTCTCCCTCCATCTCCATTCCTCCATCTGCTTTGCGCCTCACCCTACCCACCCCCTGCCATTCTGGAGAAAAGACTTCGGAGATTTCTACGGTCAGATCGGCCCAATTTTTGAACAGAGAGAGAGAGAGAGAGAGAGAGAGAGAGAGAGAGAGAGAGAGAGAGAGAGAGAGTATTATTCATACATAAATGCATGTAGGTTGTAGTCGCATCTGCGCTCACGAATCGCCGATGGGTCTTCACCCTTGCCCGCCCTCCCCCCCCCCCTCCCCCCCTCCTTCCCCCTCCCTAACCTTCGTTCCGTCTCTCCCACCTTCTCCCCGGCCGCTCACCTGTGTACGCTATGTTTGTGTACGTGTAAGTCGATCATTGTACGGCGCTGGTATTATGCATGCCTTAATCGTGATCCATTTTACCAGTACTCTCCTTCCCTGTTCGCAACGTGCTGATCATTTCAAAAGTTTTCAGTGGCTCGCAGCTGCAGATTATCGTGTTCGTCTACGGGAACGTTCGAAGTAAGGGATTAATCTTCGCTATCAAACTGTCCGTTGAATCGTCGCTTAGACAGCTAATGCGATTTCATGTAAGGTTGAAGGGCGGAGGAATGGGTGGGTGGGAGCTGGGTAGGGAGGGGAATGGGGTTGGCGGTTCCAGAGAACCTTCCACTTCATGAGGTGAGCATGATTCTGAGGAACTAGCCCGCAGACGTCCCGAATAACCGGCGCCCCAAATCCTGTATTACCGAATAGTCTTATTCATTTTATTTTTCTTTCAGTTCCATACCATTTTGTCAAATTTTGTTACAGCTCGTCTATAGTTTTCATCCGAGAAGAGCGTTTATGCTGTTGTTGTTGCTGTTGTTGATGAAACTTTCAACACAGGTCGGTACTTAGAAAGTAATGAACAGCTGAACGAGATTTTACCGCAATACATGAAAAACAACAGCAGTCAAGAAACCAACGTCAGTAGGAAACGAACACATTATTAGGTAGCATTCTGTAGGGCTGACGCGATACATACAATTCAACTCTTTTTTTTTCCTCCTCTGCCATCCCACTTCCCCCCCCCCCCCCCCCCCCCATGTTTCGTTGACTCCCCCCCTTTCTTTTCCTGCTTTTTCCTCATTATCATTATTGTTGTTGTTTTGTTGTTGCTCCTGCGTCTTCTATTTGTTTGGTCTTTTCGTATTCCAGCTCCTCTCACTGAGTCTCCGTTGCCCCCCCCCCCCCCCCCCCCCCCCTTCCCGCTTCCTTCCCTCCTTTGTTTTAAACTCTCTTAATCTCTCTCCCCCCCCCCTTCTCTGTCTTTGTCTCTCGCCTTCTTCCTCAGTCACTTTCCTTATCTGCCAAACTATCCTCTACATACTCTATATTTTGATAAGTGACTCCCTCTATTTCTGTATCTGTCTCTGTATCTCGGTATCTCAGTTTTACGCCTCTCTCTCTCTCTCTCTCTCTCTCTCTCTCTCTCTCTCTCTCTCTCTCTCTCTCTCTCTCTCTGTGTCATCTACCTTATATGCCTATCCATCCATCCATCCATCCATCTCTCTCTCTCTGTCAGTCTATCATGTCTGTCTGTCTGTCTTCGATCTATTACTCTATCTTTGTTTTCTTTTGTTTGCCTGTTTGGGTTTCGATCTGTCAGTCTGTTAAATCGTGTTGTTTATAGCCCGCATGCATGCAGCTATGGATGCATAGATGTTTATATGCATGTGACTGTTTATCTCATGGTAATTACTTCTAGTTTTAATTGGTCTACAGCAGTGACATGCTTTTCCGTTCCGGCGTACTGTAATTGTCTCTCCCTCCCTAATTCCCTCCCTCCATCTTTCTCTCTTTTATCCATTTCTTTCTGTACTGCCTGCATCTTTCTCTACATAATACATGAACATTTTCCCATCAATTACTCCGTGCCACGCCTCCCTTCCCCTTTCCCTGCTCAGTCCTATCTCTGTCTGTCTGTCTCATTTTGTGTCTTTTGTTCACTGTCGTTTTTTTTAAAGCAAAAAATTCTCTCTCTCTCTCTCTCTCTCTCTCTCTCTCTCTCTCTCTCTCTCTCTCTCTCTCTCTCTCACCGTCTTTAATTCACCCTCCTGTCTTTCTCTCGCTCTCTCTTATCCCCTCCACCCCCACCCCCCCTCCTCCCCATCTCCGTTCATCCGTTCTTCCTTCTTGGCTCCTTCCTTCCTTTGTGGATGACATGTTTACTTGTCTTTTGTAGCTCCTTTTACAGCCCAGTTTTCTTTCATAGAGTGTTTTGAATGTGGCGTTCACTGATTTTGAAAAGGCTTTTGATATCTTTGGTAGGGATCGGCTTGGGCTTGTTTTGGCGGAAATAAAAGGGTGGATATCGCCAATGCAAAGCTTAGAAGAGCATCAAAAGTGTATACTCATGTACTCGTATGATACTGTTCAAAATAAGGGATAGCCTACAGTGTACATTTGTGTTTCTCGTACTTGTGTTCGCTTTGTTTTGTGCTGTCTGCTTTGCACCCCCGGATTGCGTGTATGCCGGGCAAGATCAAACCGGTATAACGACACACAGAGTGTCGGCTTTCCTGGACGATCTTTTGAGTGTCACTCGACTGTTGGTTGAAAGGTTAGAGTGCCATTGCCTAAGGGCCATAAGGGCCGTAAAGAGTAGGAAGTTCACATCTGGGGCACGCCATGATGGAGGGCAGAACCCATCACCCTCTTCCCGCTACATTTAACCTTCATTGACGCCAGTCCTGCTGGATGGATAGAGAGGGGGTTTAAGCCATAAATATCTTACGCCACGAGTCTTTCGAACTCACGACCGTCGATTCGGCAGGCAAATGCTCTGACCCCGCACATGTTGCATCTTTGGCAAATGAGGGAGCCGACTGTGGATAACAGGCAGCAAGAGGACCAAAGCACACAGCCTGCGTCCCAAGGAGAACTGAAGACCGTTCTTTGAAGTCACACGGAGAAGGCGTCCACAGAGCGCAACGGCACCTCTCCTTGTTCAGGCTCTTGACCGGTCGTTGTCAGATCCTTTCACGTTTCCGTTGCATGAAGCAATTACACACGGATAAATACCAGTGTGGAACCGTGGACACGTCATACGGACCTGTCTCCCGTTTTCGGCATTCTGAGTCACCCGACTTGACCCGGAGATGTGGGCCTTGATAAAGTGGGGGTGGGGGGTTGGGGTGGGGGGTGGGGGGACGAGGTGAAGAGAAAGTTCAAGGGGTAGAGAGGTGACAATGTCAGTTTTGTTGCGTTTGCGAAACTTCGGACTCCGGAACCAGAACGAAACTCACCATTCACGATGGTTTGGAAAGCAATGGGAGACGCAAACACCGGTGTCAACCACACGTGAATGACGTCTTGGAGAAAATTTCTCAACTGTCCTACCCTTGGACAGTATGATTAAGCTCGAATCTCTGGGGCCCGTTTGGTGTTACGATCTAGTATAAAACACGTGTGACAAAGTCTGATTAGAATATCCGGCTCTGTAGACATGACCATAAACAATTTTTCACCCTCTAAACATGACCTTAAACAACATTCTGTTCTGTAGGCATGACCATAGCCAAACATTCTGCTCTACAGGCATGACTATCAACAACATTTTGCTCCATAGACATGACCATAAATAACATCCTGCTATACATACATGACCATAAACAACATCCTGCGCTATAAACATGACCATAAACAAAATCCTGCGCTATTATGATTTTAAACAACATCCTATTCTATAGGCATGACCATAAACAAAATCGTGCTCTATTAAAAATGGCCATGAATAACATCCTGCTCTATAGACAAGACCATAAACAACATCCTGCTCTATAGAAATGGCCCCATAAACAATATACTGCTCTATGTACATGACAAAAACACTACCGTCTATAGATATGACCTTAAACAATATCCTGCTCTCTAGATATAGCCTTAAACAACATCATGCTGTATAGACATACCATGAACAAAATCCTGCTCTACATACATGACCATAAACAACGCTCTATAGACATGACCATAAATAACATCATGCTCTACAGCCATGACCATAAACAAAATCCTACTCTCTATATATAACCATAAACAACATCCTCTTTATGGACATGATCTTAAACAACATCCTCTCTATAGACATGATCTTAAACAACATCCTCTCTATAGACTTGATCTTAAACAACATCCTCTCTATAGACATGACTTAAACAACATCCTGCTCTATAGGAATGACCACAAACAACATCTTGCTCTATTGGAATGGCCACAAACAACATCCTGCTCTATAGACATGGCCACAAATAACATCCTGCTCAATAGACATGGCCACAAACAACATCCTGCTCAATAGACATGGCCACAAACAACATTCTGCTCAATAGACATGGCCACAAACAACATCCTGCTCTATAGACATGGCTACAAACAACATCCTGCTCTATAGACATGGCCACAAAAAACATCCTGCTCAATAGACATGGCCACAAACAACATCCTGCTCAATAGACATGGCCACAAACAACATCTTGCTCTATAGACATGGCCACAAACAACATCCTGCTCTATAGACATAGCCATAAACAGCATCCTGCTCAATAGACATGGCCACAAACAGCATCCTGCTCTATAGACATGGCCATAAACAACATCCTGCTCCATAGACATGGCCACAAACAACATCCTGCTCTATAGACATGGCCATAAACAACATCCTGCTCATACACATTGCCCACACAACATCTTGCTCTATAGCCACACACAACATCTTGCTCTATAGACATGGCCACAAACAACATCCTGCCAATAGACATGGCCACAAACAACATCCTGCTCTATAGACATAGCCATAAACAACATCCTGCTCTATAGACATGGCCACAAACAACATCTTGCTCTATAGACATGGCCACAAACAACATCCTGCTCAATAGACATGGCCACAAACAACATCCTGCTCTATAGACATGGCCATAAACAACATCCTGCTCAATAGACATGACCACAAACAACATCTTGCTCTATAGACATGGCCATAAACAACATCCTGCTCAATAGACATGACCACAAACAACATCTTGCTCTATAGACATGGCCATAAACAACATCCTGCTCAATAGACATGACCACAAACAACAACCTGCTCTATAGACATGGCCATAAACAACATCCTGCTCAATAGACATGACCACAAACAACATCCTGCTCTATAGACATGGCCATAAACAACATCCTGCTCTATAGACATGGCCATAAGCAACATCCTACTCTATAGACATGGCCACAAACAACATCCTGCTCCATAAACATAGCCATAAACAACATCCTGCTCTATAGACATGGCCATAAACAACATCCTGCTCAATAGACATGGCCACAAACAACATCCTGCTCAATAGACATGGCTACAAACAACATCCTGCTCTATAGACATGGCCACAAACAACATCCTGCTCCATAAACATAGCCATAAAGAACATCCTGCTCTATAGACATGGCCACAAACAACATCCTGCTCTATACAAATGGCCACAAAGAACATCCTGCTCCATAGTCATGGCCACAAACAACATCCTGCTCTATAGACATGCCCACAAACAACATCTTGCTCTCTATAGTCATGGCCATAAACAACATCCTGCTCTATAGACATAGCCATAAACAACACCCTGCTCCATAGGCATAGCCATAAGCAACATCCCGCTCCATAGACATGGCCATAAACAACATCCTGCTCCATAGACATGGCCATAAACAACATCCTGCTCCATAGACATGGCCATAAACAACATCCTGCTCTATAGGCGTGAGCGTAAACAACATCCTGCTCTATAGGCATGACTATAAACTTCGCAGAGATGACCATGCAGAATATCCAGTTCCACACTATTCATGACGACTGTCGTTGGACGGACCATGATGGCGCCCTCCGTAGGGAGAGCTCACTCAAGCTGGCTCCGCGATTGGTCAGTGATCGTCGCCCGTATAGGGCTTAGTAGGTGGTGTCCTTCGTATGGTGGATCAGAATAGGCAGCACGTAACACTACCGAAGTGACTCAGCAGCAGTGCAGTGCCTTTTTTGTACGGTTTGCCTCATGACGACTTGACATTGACAGCGCCCAGTGGATTGCCTGCGCCGGGACTATGGCAGTATTGGTCAGGCTGTGGCTGTGGGTGGGGTCCGGAGTGAGCGTAATGGGAGCAATGCAACTGAGGTAGCACAAAGGATGAAACAGAAGAAAAAAAATCAAAAGAAAATCCTGCTTCAAAGACATGACCGTAAACAATATCTTGCTTCACAGACATGGCCATAAAGAATATTCTGTCTCGCACACTTGACCGTGTACACTTTCCAGTCTCGCAGATTCGAACATATACAATATTCTGTTTAGCAGACATGACCATGAACAATGTCCTGATCCGCAGACATGATTGTGAAAAACCTGCCTTACAGAAACAAACGTAAATAACCCCCACATCTTCACAGAAACAACCGCAAACAATTTCCTTCG
>CM065729.1:64391962-64401962 GCA_033310375.1 Conus canariensis
CAGTCTGGCCATGTGCTCAGAGAACAACTGGGTAGGCATGACTTCTTGCCGTTCCTGGACTTTCTCTACCATAAGTTGGGGCTCTCGACAAAACAACAGAAAGGAAGGGAAAAATCTAGTATACACTTGTAGTACACAAGGACAAGCTTTGGCAGGAACTCAGGTCATCTCTTTTGCCCAACCGAAAGAGTCTGTGATAAATTGTGTATGGTCTGGTTGAACTTGTGGCACTGACCATTTCCAGCGGGGGTGTAAGGCATGGTGGGGGACATCTTGGTCCCATGGTGCACGCACAATCTGGCAGTCATATCTGCTTCAGAACATCTCCCCTCATTTGACTGGATGTGCAGCGGGACACCAAAATGCACAAACCAATTCTTGATTAGGGCTATGAATGATCGAGTCGGTCCACGGTGCGTCAGCCAGCTGAGCAGTTGGTGCAGACAGGAATGAGGATATTTCAAACACTGGTTTCTCCTTTTGATCATTGACCTTTCTCATGCCCCCAGCTTCTGCTGGCTTCACGACTGCTGCACGATGTAGTGTGGATAAATCATGAGACACGAAATAATCTGACATGCCTACTTACAGTCTACACAAAATGGTAATCAGCTCCTCTCCTATACCTTTCTGTGCTGTCAACAGAACACCAAGATGAACCATCAGTGTTCTTATTCGATTGCCAAGACATGTCCTTGATGGCAAACTAGACACAGGCTAATTCCACTGCCCAAAGCTATTCTAAGGCCCCTAATTTTGCGGTCTGCAGGTGGCACAGGGGGTTACTGTCAGTGAAGTCAATTGTACGTGCACCAAGCAGGTAATGGGCAAGATTTTTCACACCTGGCCCATTTCAGGTCCAGCAAGTCTGGCTTCATGCTGTTGTAGTTTTTCATGTTCTGCTTGGTTGATGTCAGACTGCGCCTTGTAGATGCTATGACTTTACGTCCCCAAGGCTGCTCCAGAGAGAGCACAGCACCAAGCCCTTCATAGCTAGCGTAAGTCTCAAGAATAAATGGCAGAGAAAAATCGGCGTATAAAAGTACTGGATCTGAGGTGAGCATTGCCTTTAACAAAATGGAGTCAGGCTGGCCATGCTCAGTCTTGCTGGCCCCAGTACTGACATTCCTGCTTTTCCTTTTCTTCTCCTGGTTTTCCTGATAGACCGGAGAGACGAGCTGGTTCCAAGGCTTTGCTTGCTGAGAAAACGCCTGTAGTAGCTAGCGAACCTCCAGCAAAAGCGAAGGGCATGTAGCATATGTGGTGTTGAACACCCAGCGGCAGCTCAGATCCTGTCCTCAGAAATGCCAGTTCCCTTGCCAAACTCTGACAAACTTACGCGTCTCAGGGATCAGCCTGAGACGAACTCCTCCGATTTGTCAAACACTATGTGCTGCTGCTTCAAGTGGTGGGTGTTGACTATTTCCCCAACGGCTTTAGGGTCCGGTTTTCCCCTGTATGAAAGCCCGAGTTACTCATAAGTTGTGTTCCTCTGTCCAGGGAGTGGACAGCGTAGTGAAGACCAAACCTTTGGTCATCGTTTTCCCGTTGTCTTTTTCGCCAGTCTGCACTCCTCTGTGTCGTACCGACTGCGACTGTCTGTCTTCGCCTGCACTGCACAGCAACTCCTCCCTGTCACAGGTGGCGCTGCGAGCACGATTGAAGACAGAAGGAACCGAGGAAGAAGATGTAATCCGTGAAAAAGACTACTTCTTCTTCTTCTTCTTCTGCGTACGCAGGCTGATATTCCTGTGGACACTCCCTATATGGACAGGCAAGTATTAATCCCATCTACCCAACAAAGGGAGTAGAGTTTTGTGTGTATGACCTTTTTTTTTTATCCCGCCATAAAAGCAGCCATACTCCATCTTCGGGGAAGGTGATTGCTATGTGTCTTCCATACCAAGGCCAAACTGGCCTTCTCTTCCGAAAGTTGGTGATGGGATTTTACGTGTGTGCAAGATGTTATGCGTGCGTTCACATGCGGAACCTCGGTTTATAGTCTCATTCGAAGGACTGTATGGGAAATGGAGTCAGAACCAATGTTAACTCCGAGGGAAAAATCCCCCTGTACCGAAACGACCCGGCAGAGATTCGAACTCGCAACCCTTGGATTACGAGTCCGGCGCTCTACCAACTGAGCCATTCCGGCCCCCTGAAAAAGACTTCTACACGTAGAAGAAAAAACAGGCACATTAGGGAAGGATGACGGACGTCTACGGATTTGCAGTACAACCAGGTGGCCACAAAGCCATCCACCTCTCCAGACGCAGAAAAAGAACACAACAGAAGAACTAGAACGCTGGACATCATACCATCCACGTCACTATCCACCCCTGGCCTACACCGTTTGGCAGGCACACGCCTTTCACGACCAGCCTGAGAGTCAAGTACCAATATGTTCTGGCAGACAGTTCAGGCACCGGACAATACTGACAGCTATACCCTTTGCAGTATAAACACACGCACACACGCACGCACGCACACACACACACACACACACACACACACACACACACACACACACACACACACACACACACACTTAGAGAGAGAGACAGACAGACACACAGACAGACGGACAGACAGACGGACAGACAGACAGGCAGGCAGGCAGGCAGGCGGACAGAGAGAGAGAGAGAGAGAGAGAGAGAGAGAGAGAGAGAGAGAGAGAGAGAGAGAGAGAGATTCAGATGATTTATTCAGTAAGGCCAAGGCCCCATATGAACAAGGGGCGGTCACAGTGTTTGGTATCAGAGGTATCATTTTGCAGCTTAAAGCACAATTCATATTCCATTATATTCCAAAAGAGATCACGAGAGAAGAGTTTGTCTTAACAGAAACGCTTTATGTAGATGTAATGCTCATTTGCATACTGTTCCTGAGAGAGAGAGGGAGAGAGAGAAAGAGAGAGAGAGAGGGGGGGGGGAACAAAACAGACTAAGTAAAACAATTCTTCAGTAGTATCAGTCGCGTGTAAACTAATTAGGCGCGTTTAAACGGCATCATGTTCCACCGTAAGACTTGATATTTGTAAGATTTGAACAGAGGTAAAGGAGGGGGAGGGGGAAATCGGCGTGAGAGAGAGAGAGAGAGGGGGGGGGGAGGAGAGAGAGATGGAGAAAGAGAGGGGGGAGAGAGACAGAGAGAGAGAGAGAGAGAGAGAGAGGGGGGGGAGGAGAGAGAGATGGAGAAAGAGAGGGGGGAGAGAGAGAGAGAGAGGAGAGAGAGAGAGAGAGGGGAGATGGGTGGAAGCAAGAGAGGGGGTGAGGGCAGAGGAAGGGGACGGCGGGGGCGGCAGCGGAGAGTTCCAACATCACAACAAATGGATTCAGAACGTGTCAAAACGATCAGACAGAGGAGGAGGAAAAAAAACAAAAAAACGAGACCCAACCGAAAGCTTAAAAAACAATTTCAAATATTTCAAGCAAAAGAAAAACTGACAGGAAGATTGTCACCGGACGGACAGACGAAAAACAGAGGGCCGGGTAAAAAAAAAAAAAAAAAAAAAAAAAAAAAAGGTGGGGGGGGGGGGCAGGGGGGATGGGGGGGGAGAACACAGTCGGGCCGGGCACAAGGGAGGGAGGGGGGGGGAGTCAGACCGAAGGAGGGTGGGGGAGGAGGAACAGAAGGGAAGGGAGACACATGGGGAAGAGAAGAGGAATGGGGGGGGGGGGGAGGGCTAAAGTGTCAGGTGGGGGGGGGGGGAGACGGAAAGGAGTCGGGAAGAAGAGGGAAAAGAGGGGGGGGGGGGGAGGGAAGGGAAGGGGGGAGCTTCCCGGGCGGCTCCCGAGGTCTCCGGAGTCTGTGGCCGGGCCGAGCCGGGCCGGGCCCCCCCTGGGTGACCGTGAGAGTGCCCAAGTGGCCGTGCCGCCCCGCGCCCTGAATGGCTGCCAGTCTTGACAGCATTGTGCGCGCATTTGTCGCTGTCAGCCGCCGGTGAAAACCTTCCATTCTGTTTATATGAATATTGACAAACACCCTGACAGCGGAGCAGCAGCTAAGAGCGGAGGAGTCTCTCTCTCTCTCTTCTTCCTCGCCCTCCAAAATCCTCTCCCCCCCCCCCCGTCCCCCCTCCCCCTCCCTCTCTCCGCAAGCTTCTTTCCTCCCCTAGTTTTCCTGCTCTCGTTTTCTCCGTCTCTGTCTCTCCACCCCTTTAGGGGCCGTCTCTGTCTCTTCGTTCTTCTTTCCTTCCTTCCTTCTTTCCAACCTTCCTTCCTTCCTTCCTTCCTTCCTTCCTTCCTTCCTTCTTCTTCTTTCTCTCTGTATGTGTGCATGAGGGAGAGAGAGAGTGTGTATGAGAGGGAGAGAGGAAGGAGAAAGAGAGAGAGAGAGAGAGAGAGAGAGAGAGAGAGAGAGAGAGAGAGACAGACAGACAGACAGACAGACAGACAGACAGAGGGGTGGGGTGGGGATGGGGGGGGGGGGTGAGTGTGAAGACGAAAGAGGCACTCGCCGGCGTATGCGTCGCTAAAAAGCTTGCCCATAGGTAGAACAAGAGAAAGACGGGGAGCTGGGCGAGAGGGGAGCGGGAGAGGGGCATGATTTACAAACTTATGTACAGAAACCTCCCAACAGAGAGAGAAAAGGGTGGGTAGGTGAAACCTCTCTCCACACACACACACACACACACACACACACACACACACACACACACGCACGCACGCACGCACACAGAGATGAAGCCTCTCAACAGAGAGAGAGAGAGAGAGACAGACAGACAGACAGACAGACAGACAGAGACAGAGAGGTGTAGGAAGGGAAATGGCACTTTCAATGGCACCCCCCCCCCCCCCCACAAAATGTTTGGAGAGAGAGAGAGAGAGAGAGAGAGAGAGAGAGAGAGAGAGCACAGATTCTGCCACTGAGTATCAAAGAAATAAAGGAACAAGAGACAGAGAGAGAGAGGGGGGATGGAAAGAGTGAGTGCGGGGGTGGGAGCTGAGGTAGAGGGTGGAAGTGGGGTGGGAGGGGGGAGGGGGTTCGGCGAGGGGAGGGGAAATGAACGGGTCATCGGTGAGCAGATCGCGCACTCTGTGGGGGGCAGGAAATCAGAGAGAGCCGAGGAGAGAATGGAGTGAGGACGCAGAGAGGGGGTGAGAGGGAAAAGGTTGGGTGGGGGGGGGGGGGGGGGGGTCCAAGGGGAGTGGAGGAGATGTGTGCCTCTTCTCTGGAGCTCTGATCATTTTGTCCCTCTGTCGTCCCCCCTCCCACCCGTCCTCCCTCCCTCCCCGTGCTGTCTCCCCATTGGCTGTTTCGACAGGGTGCTCAACTCCTGTACTCTCATTATCGCTCGTTGCAATTAATGTCGACCATCATCAGTGGAGACTGAAGGACCCGCCAATTCCAACACAGCAAGGCTTTTAATTCTTCGTGCCTCCCCACCCCTCCCCCACCCACCTTCTCCCACCCCCCCTTCCCCTTTCCTTGTCCCCCCTCCCTCTCCTCCGTTCCTCCTTCCATCCGCTCTCTCCTTCACCATTAAAAAAAAAAAAAAATCAGTCTACGAGAATCGCACGTTGTCGAGAGAGTGACTAGGATCGAGGCTGTCGTGTGTGTGTGTGTGTGTGTGTGTGGTGTGTGTGTGTGTGTGCGTGCGTGCGTGCGTGCGTGCGTGTGTGCGTGCGTGCATGCGTGCTTGCGTGCGTTAGTTAGTTCTTCAAATTAACGTCTGTTCACTTTAAGTGATATTAGACAAAATAATGCGGAAATGAGTGGATGAGAGAAATGGAAATAGTGTATGCAAAATGCTAGTATAGGCCTACGTACGAGTGCGTGTGTGTGTGTGTGTGTGTGTGTGTGTGTGTGTGTGTGTGTGTGTGTGTGTGTGCGTGTGTGTGTGTGTGTGCGTGTGCGACTTTGACAGTTGAAATGAAAATACTGTTCTAAATGTAACAATTTAAAAGATAGCTCAGTTGGTAATAGCTCAGTTGGTAGAACGCCGGACTCGTAATCTTGGTGATCCTGGGGTTGCGGGTTCGAATCTCAGCCGGGGCGTTTCGGTACGGGGGGATTTTTCCCTCGGAGTTAACATTGGTTCTGACTCCATTTTCCATACAGTCTTTCGAATGAGACTATAAACTGAGGTTCCGTGTGTGAACGCACGCATAATATCTTGCACACACGTAAAATCCCATCACCAACTTTCGGAAGAGAAGGCCAGTTTGGCCGTTGGTATGGATGACACGTTACACATAGCATGCACCCTGCGTGAGAAATTGAAAGAATAAAGCAAGTAAGGAAATTGAGTGAACGATATTGAACGATATTGACTGGATGATACGGGAAACAACTGAATGAAGCGCCAGCTGGCAGCTCTTCAGTCGGCACTACCCAGGTAGGCAGCCCGTCGTGTAAACGAGTGTTGATTGTAAAGCGCATAGAGCTTGGTCTCTAGCCGAGAATAGGCGCTATATAAGTATTCATTATTATTATTATTATTGTAAATTACAAAGCATTAAAAAACAAAACAAAAATAAAAAGGAAATATTTACACAAACGAGCCAACGGGGCTTAACATCAACGAATTTACAAATGTAAAAAAAGGCGTGAAGATTCTGGAAAATGCATAGGGAATCTTTTTGTCGGAAGTTGGAGAGAGATGAGTTAAAATAGGAACAGTTAAAAAGAAATTGCAGAGTATTGAAACTGTCGACTGCTCCACAAGCGCTTTGTAAATTTCTGTGGAATTTTGTACGAAGAGCGTTAACTTTAAGCCTATAAAAGAGAGATTCCAGTTTCCGAAATTTGTGTACATGTACATACGTCTTTGTATACAGTTTACGAATTTGAATGGACGAGTTAGATGGACGAGTAGATTTCTGAGTTCTTGAACAGCAACTCAGTGAAGAATCTTGTGCATGTATTTTAAAGAGTACCGAATCTTTATACAGGTTATGAAAAGACTCAAAAGAGACTCTTTTTAAGAGTCCATAGGCTTCATGAAGACTCCAAGGTATTTTGATATAGACAGAATTTTCAGTTTTTGGATCCCATACGGGCAGTTCTGTCTGCCCATTCATTTCCTACAATCCCACAGTGTGACGGAATCCAGCAAAAGTCCACTGTTATCCCTCTAGATGTAAGGAAATGGATCAGAATTTTTAGTTCGGTGATAATCTCGGCGCGATTGGTAGCAGCAATAGATTCCATTGCTTGAAGGACAGATTTGGAATCAACACAAAAAGGTATTCTAGAAAAATCACGTAGAATGTCAATAATATAATGCAGAGCCATTAGAATTGCTATCAGTTCAGCCGTAAAGACAGAAAACCCCTTTTCCAAGATGAAAAGATTTATCTGCATTCAAAGCAGGAATAACAAAGCCGGAACCAGCACTGCCAATTAATAGGGATCCATCTGTATAAACTTTTAAGTGATTAGGATAACTATCGTCAATATGTGACTTGGCCATAGCACCTAGGACGTTATTATTAACATTCTTTTGCAAATCAGTGTATTTATAATCAAACCTTGCCGGGATAAGTTCCCAATTAGGAATGGGACTCAGGGGATAACGTGGGGCTATGGGTTTTTTTTTTTTTTTTTTTTTTTAAATCAATTTTGGCAGATTTCAACAGGTTTGAGGAGTACATAAGGAAGGTTTTATTTGATCGTATTGTTTTTGCGCGTTTTGGAAAATCTAAATCAGATCGCATATCAAGTTCACCCTCATTTGAGTTCTGAACAGTAGTGCGTGTGTGTGTATGTTTGTGTGTGTACGTGCGCTCGTGTGCCGATGCATGCGTACGTTCGTGTGTGTGTGTGTGTGTGTGTGTGTGTGTGTGTGTGTGTGTTGCGCTCGCGCGCGCGTGCATGCGTGCTCGTGTGTGTGTGTGTGTGTGTGTGTGTGTGTGTGTGTGTGTGTGTGTGTGTGTGTGTGTGTGTTGTAATGTTACGTCGTTTGATTACATTAAAAACATTGCATGAATTAACTCTTTTACTACTCCAGACGCTGAAGATTTATAAACAGCTTTTGTAGCCAGACAGCCAAATACGCGCCAGCACTGCCAGCGTTATTTCTATAAATGCTAATACTTCCTGTATTGTGATGTAAATAATGACTTTTTCTTTCACCTTGTGAAGGTGTTCTTGCCGGATGCACTGCTGCATCCTGATGTTTGGTGTTCATGCAAACAACAACAAAATATCCACCAGGTACATTCTGCCATCAAGTCCGCGTATCAAACAGTTTCAATCCAATCTCTTGATCTGAGAATAAGTTCAACTATCTATCAAACATAACATCGTTTTTCAGTCTATTCTCTCCTATTAAGAAACCCTCTGAGGATGAACCAACACTCTTCATACCCATCAGGTTTGGTTTTTGCATCCTGGTGATTTTATGCAGCTTATAACATATTGAAAAATTTTAAACACCCCCACCCCCACTCACGCTTCATCCTGGTTCCCCCCCCCCCCCCCCCCCCCCCCCCCCCCCCCCCCCCCCCCCCCCCTCACCATCGCCTCATTCATTGGTTCGTTTGCTAATCAACATGCTAACACGAAACATTTCCTCGCCGATTGTCAGGAAACTTGCAGGAAAGATGGCATGCGGCCCAACGACAGACCTGCATAGTTTGTTTGTTTTTTTGGTGTAGATTTGTACTGCGGATCCGGATCAAAGGTGGGTCTGAGATCTGTTCAACAAAGCTACACAAAAATGGATTGAAACTTGGTGGGAAACTGAGCTGTGACCCATGGACCGTTCTGTGAAAGTTGGGTGCAGATTCGTGGTGCGGATGTGGATAACAGGATGGATTCAGGATCTGTTCAGCAAAGCTGCACAAAAATGGATTGAAACATGGTGGGAAACTGGGCTGTGGCCCATGGACAGTTCTATGAAAGGTGGGTGCAGATTCGTGGTGCGGATGTGGATAACAGGATGGATTCAGGATCTGTTCGTCCTCGGCAGAGGTCTGCTTTTTCCCGAATGTCCCAGCAGTTTTTTTTTTTTTTAAAGAAATAAATTTAGAACAAATTGTTACTAATGAAAAAAAGAACATGTCTGGTTTCTACGGATTGAGGAAATGGACAAAAAAAAAAAAAAAAAAAAAAAAAAGTGACACGAAACGCTGTGACTGATTTCGGCACTTTTGAAGCAATTTTTTTTAGGAGCAACAACAAATTTGCAGCTTATAACCTACCCGAAACCACCAGATGTAGTTGTTCATGTAACTGGTGGTGGACATTGCATAAACACACACACACACACACACACACACACACACACACACACATCCGCGCGCGCGCGCGCGCGCGCGCGCGCGCGCGCGCTCGTATATATATATATATATATATATAGAGAGAGAGAGAGAGAGAGAGAGAGAGAGACAAAGACAAAGAGAACAGAGAAAATGACACCCCTTCCCTCGCCCCAAGGATGTTTTCTGTCATAACCACAAAGACCATCACTGTTAATTTTTTTTTAAACCGCTGGTCCTCGTTGCATGGCTTTTATGTTTCAAACACATTAATCAGATCACCTGTGACATTGCTGGACCAGATGAAAATACAACAAATGTAAGTAGGAGGGCAATCGAGAGAGCGAAGATCTCATAAATGGTCGAACGGATCCTAGTTTTGCTTTTGGAGTCAGTTCTCAGGTGGGGGAAAAGTTCATAAATTCAGTGAGAAAGTGGCAATAGGTTCGGATTCAAAGAGTTACTCTCTGTGTATTTTTTATGAAAACAGAATCTTAGAAACACGAAATGTCACAATATATTGTCAATATTCCGCAAAATATATGAATTTACGTATGTCCGTTCGTAACAGTGACTGTACGGTGTTCATTTTCAATGGAAAATGTGTTATCATCTTCATGTTCGTTGGAAAATGTGCAATATCTTCATGTTGATTGGAGAATGTTCAATGTCTTCATGTTGATTGGAGAATGCGCAATATCTTTATGCTGATTGGAGAATGTGCAATGTTTTCATGTTGATTGGAGAATGTGCAATGTCTTCATGTTGATCGGAGGATGTGCCATGTCTTCATGTTG
>CM065729.1:64406962-64409462 GCA_033310375.1 Conus canariensis
TTTGTTCTCCAATTACCCTTTAAGTACATATATTTTTTATGACTGTAATCGGAAAGAACTGATAATTTCTACACTGTCATTCTTAGGAAGTTCATCAAATCAGGATTTTGATTAAAATCCGACGACAAAGAAAAACAAAAACAAACAAACAAACAAACAAACAAAAACATATGATAAATAATATGAGCAAATTTCCCGACTTTCGTATTTCTTTTGCCTTCCCATACGTATTAAGCCTAACATTCGTACGTCAATGGAGGAAAGTGGAAGCCACCCCATGTGCCGGGAACAAAAGCATGTCCATTGTTCTGTAAGACGTTGGAAAGAGTTTGAAAGCAAACGGGTGAATTATCCTACGTTACACAAACAGTTCATCCTAGGTGAAAGTAAACAGCAATTATAGCAGAAGAACTTCTCCACACTGCCCTCCATAATTTTCTGGCTGGGGTGTTCTATTGGCTGGTTTTCAGGTAATATAAAGAACAATACATAATTACGTAAAAGCTAATGAACAAAAATTAAAACAGAAAAAAAAGAAAATGGTGTAACGGACAAAACACGAGGGGAATAAAACACTCAACCAGTCTACCTATCTCTTAATACCTTATCTCGCTAAGTTTCTCTCTTGCATCTACCCCCCCCCCCCCCCCCCCTCCTCCCTTCCCTTTACCCAGTGCTACTGGAGTTAGGAAGGTCTTCCGAGGAAAGTTTCCAGGGGCTTCTTTCGTAAATCATAAAACAATAATGACTTTGACGTTTACATCCCGTTTCTTGTTGTGGTGCATTTGTGATGAAAAATAGGCCCCAGTCTTTTCAAAATTTAACAGTCAAAGTACATTGCATGGGATATTCATTGCTATATATATATACTAAACTCTATGTGTATTAAGGTTATTATACTGTGCGAGAAGAGATGCACTGTATGCCACATGATAAGCGAAATCAGAATAAGTTTTACTGAAAATTAACTATTTAAGCAGCACTAAAAACTAATAAAAGAAAAAAAAAAAAAAAGGGGGGGGGGGGGGGGGGAGAACAAAGATCATCATGCTGTGTGACACGTCATCTGTGTACACGTCATCTGACGTGTTACTGGCTGCCCCATGCTAGCTAGGGACTCGAGGCCTGATCTGTGCTGGGAAGTCATTGCATAGTCAGGCATTTGCCGAGTCTCATCCACCAGATCCATTTCCCACTTTTCAGAAAAAAAAAGAAAACCTGGGTGGGGAAAGGGCGTGGGGTCGGGGGACAAACAAACAGCTCTTTCTGGTCTTCGGTGCAGGAGAATGTTCCTCCAGCATTATCAAGGTGCCTTTTTCCTGTTGGTGTAGCTGGCTGGTCTTCGGTGCAGGAGAATGTTCCTCCAGCATTATCAAGGTGCCTTTTTCCTGTTGGTGTAGCTGGCTGGTCTTCGGTGCAGGAGAGTGTTCCTCCAGCATTATCAAGGTGCCTTTTTCCTGTTGGTGTAGCTGGCTGGTCTTCGGTGCAGGAGAATGTTCCTCCAGCATTATCAAGGTGCCTTTTTCCTGTTGGTGTAGCTGGCTGGTCTTCGGTGCAGGAGAGTGTTCCTCCAGCATTATCAAGGTGCCTTTTTCCTGTTGGTGTAGCTGGCTGGTCTTCGGTGCAGGAGAGTGTTCCTCCAGCATTATCAAGGTGCCTTTTTCCTGTTGGTGTAGCTGGCTGGTTTTCGGTGCAGGAGAATGTTCCTCCAGCATTATCAAGGTGCCTTTTTCCTGTTGGTGTAGCTGGCTGGTCTTCGGTGCAGGAGAGTGTTCCTCCAGCATTATCAAGGTGCCTTTTTCCTGTTGGTGTAGCTGGCTGTCTTCGGTGCAGGAGAATGTTCCTCCAGCATTATCAAGGTGCCTTTTTCCTGTTGGTGTAGCTGGCTGGTCTTCGGTGCAGGAGAGTGTTCCTCCAGCATTATCAAGGTGCCTTTTTCCTGTTGGTGTAGCTGGCTGGTCTTCGGTGCAGGAGAATGTTCCTCCAGCATTATCAAGGTGCCTTTTTCCTGTTGGTGTAGCTGGCTGGTCTTCGGTGCAGGAGAGTGTTCCTCCAGCATTATCAAGGTGCCTTTTTCCTGTTGGTGTAGCTGGCTGGTCTTCGGTGCAGGAGAATGTTCCTCCAGCATTATCAAGGTGCCTTTTTCCTGTTGGTGTAGCTGGCTGGTCTTCGGTGCAGGAGAGTGTTCCTCCAGCATTATCAAGGTGCCTTTTTCCTGTTGGTGTAGCTGGCTGGTTTTCGGTGCAGGAGAATGTTCCTCCAGCATTATCAAGGTGCCTTTTTCCTGTTGGTGTAGCTGGCTGGTTTTCGGTGCAGGAGAATGTTCCTCCGGCATTATCAAGGTGCCTTTTTCCTGTTGGTGTAGCTGGCTGGTTTTCGGTGCAGGAGAATGTTCCTCCGGCATTATCAAGGTGCCTTTTTCCTGTTGGTGTAGCTGGCTGGTTTTCGGTGCAGGAGAATGTTCCTCCGGCATTATCAAGGTGCCTTTTTCCTGTTGGTG
>CM065729.1:64414462-64433117 GCA_033310375.1 Conus canariensis
CATGTGTTAATGTGCATTCAATTCAGCTCCTCTCTCTCTCTCTCTCTCTCTCTTGTCTCTTCTGTTCTCTCTCTCTGTCTGTCTCTCTCTCTCTCTCTCTCTCTCTCTCTCTCTCTCTGCTCCGTTTGTTTGTTCGTATGTCTGTCTGTCTGTCAGTCAGTCTGTCTGTCTGTCCATCCATCCGTCCGTCCGTGTGTGTTGTGTTGTGTGTGTGTGTGTGTGTGTGTGTGGTGTGTGTGTGTGTGTGTGTGCGCGTGTGTGCGTGTGTCAGTACAACCTTGATTAATCTGACAATAAATTGGTTTCAGTCAGTGTGTGTTTGTGTTGTGTGTGTGTGTGTGTGTGTGTGTGTGTGTGTGTGTGTGTTGTGTGTGTGTGTGTGTGATTTACGCTTTCTTTTGTTGATATCCACTTGGTCTTCACACAGACAAGATGCATTTCTTTTGAGGGTAAGTGGCTCTTTGAAGATTAGTGGCTACGAACGACTTTTTAAAAAGTAATTATGTACCGCCATTATTCTAAACCCCTCCCCCGCCCCATCTCACCTCCACCACCATGCCGTCTAAATAGTAACTTTCTCTTATTGAAATTCATCGTCTTCGCTACACTTGCGCAAGTTTTGCTTTGACGTTAGTGAATATTTTTTAGAATGCTTCGCGTGATGTGTTGAACCCTCTTACCCTTCCCTTCACCTCTGACCCTCCCCTGACTCCCCCCCCCCCCCCTTGTCCCCCCCCCTTTTTTTTTTTTTTAATATCTTATCCATCATAATGCCATGCTGATGAGTTTACAATTGATTTGAGTCGTCGACCTGTTTCGATTGGAGGAAAAAAAAGAAACAACAACAACAACAACGACAAAATCCCTTCAAAACCTGACAATGCAGAGATAAGCGAAGTAACGAACAACGCATCTCTCCAACTAACAGGGAAAACAGCCACGTGTGTTATTCTGGCAGGAAGTAAGTAGGCTTCAAATCAGTTGGCAACGACAAAAAAAGAAATCCTTTGAACCTCTTCCCTGTCCCCTCCCTCCCCCACGTGTACATACATGGGCATGGTTTAGAAATGAAATAAGATCGACTGAAAAAAAAAAAAGAGATCAATGCTGAAAAAGAAAAAGAAGGAGGAAGAAAAGAAAAGAAAAGGAAAGAAGTAAGCAAACTCCAGGCAAGGAGGCGGAGAAACTTCAGAAAGTAATTTCTGGTGGTGGCGAGGCAAGGGGCGGAAGAAAGGCTGGCATCATGGATGGCTTTCCTGAACACGGGACACGCGCCCCTGCTTGCTGTGGAAGAGTTAGCACTGGAGCTTTCATCTAATGAAAATCTCGTCTGGCCACGAGGTTTGAGAATATTGTCAGAAGTGGCGGGGGAGGGCGAGGGAGGGGGGGGGGGCAGGGGTAGGGGTGGGGGTGGGGTGGAGAAGTGGTGGGATGGGAAGGAGGGGGGTGGATGTTCAAGATTATCTTTGTGTCTGTCTGTCTGTCTGTCTGTCTGTCTCCCCCCCTCTCTCTCTCTCTCTCTCTCTCTCTCTCTCTCTCTCTCTCTCTCTCTTTTCTTTCTTTCTTTCTTTCTATGGAGAAAACAAAGTCGGCGCAGGGTTCCATATGTGTTTGTGAATTGGGTAACTGTCAGAGAAATAGATATTGGAGAAAGATACTTGTCTGGCCGAAGAACTAAACTGTTTTGTGTGTGTTTGTGTGCGTGCGCGCGCGCGCGCGCGCGCGCGCGCGTTGTGTGTGTGTGTGTGTGTGTGCGTGCGTGCGTGTGCGTGCGTAAAGAAAGAAAGAAAGAAAAGAGAGAGGTTGAATGGAAGAAGAAGGAGGGAAGGGGTGGGCGAGAAGAAAACATGGTTAGGCCTGTTTACTTTAAATCATTGAGTACCTATCTCTTTGCCATCCATTTTAAAATAAGCCGCCGAAGTCGTGTGGCGTGCAGCCCGGCTGACCACGAAGGCCATATCGGGGCTGACAGCATGTCTACATCAGAATAATGTCCCTTTACTGGCACGGGGTGTTATCACCATAAACATTAATTGTCATTACTGTAAAGACAACGACTTTTTCTAAGAAGAAGAAGAAAACGCCTTGAATGAGCGAAATGCCACAGGTAAAGGATATAACACGATGACAGACTTATTGTGAAGTTCTACAGTCGTCCTTGTTATGAAGTAAAAAGAAAATAGAAATAGGTAAGCAACAAGCACACATCATTTTGGAGAGGCTCCCGCCCCAGCAGTCAGAAATCATCTTTGTTGACATGGTTCTGGGCCGTCCAGTTACAAAAAAAAAAAAAAAAAAAAAAAAAAGAAGAAAATAAGGAGGGGAAACCCCGAAAGTAGTGGTATAATCGACATGAGTCATGTCCTTTCTGTTTTGACGCTGGAAAACTGAAAGGGAGCCAAATCATAGGAGAGCTTTCCTGAAAACGGAGCACGCATTTACAAGCTGTGAAGGAAAGTTTGCATTCCAGCCGGCATCAAATGAAAATCTCGCCTGACCCCGACATTGCTCTCAGGAGGATGGGAGAGCATTGCTTTTTTTTTTTTTCCAGGAGGTCTTGGCGGGAAAGTGGTGGTGGTGGTGGTGGTGTGGGGGGGAGGGTGGGGGGGAAGGGTGGGTGGGGGGGGAAGGGTGGGTGGGTGGGGTGGTGTAAGGGGGGAGGGGTAAATGGCGTCAGAGCAGGTCGCTATTTATCTGTTGATAAAGGGCGAAATTGTGGGAGCAATAATAGATGGAGATATTGTCTCAGTGGATGAGAATAAGCGTTCTGAACGTATTGAGGAGAGAGAGAAGAGAGAAGATGAGAGAGAGAGAGAGAGAGAGAGAGAGAGAGAGGTGTAACATGTAATGTAAAACATCTATTCCGATATTTCGTGCATATGCACTTTTTAAGGACGACAGACAGTAGACTTCTAATTCGTCTAAACTGAATTAGTCATGGGAACGATCTTAAAACTAAAAGAGTTTCCTGCGCGTGCCTGTACCCATCGTCAACACAGCGCAGGCCTCCAAGGGTGGTACAGGACTGCTCAAAAGGCGGGTGAAGACAGTGCTTCTCTGGGTCCTCCCCAGCACCTTCGGGTGTTTGTTTTTCTTCTTTGCCTTAACTAGGCTGACCCTGGAGAAAGGTCCAGTGACGGTGAGGCAAGACCCACTGACCACAGGGAAAGTCCTGTTGACAGTGAGAAAGACTACAATTTTGGATTTTCTCTGGAGGGCACATAAGACCGTATGGCGAAAGCTTGGCTGTGTCTGGAGTGGCACCGTCTTCATCTGTCCGTGGGCAGGGGTGGTTGGGTCTGTGGGGTGTGCTCAGGCAGCTGGAGGGTGGTGTCTATTGCTGGTGGGCTCTGAAGTCATGAAATACAGGCTGGTACACCCATGGGGATACTATTTTAAGGCTGTTATGAGTTGCATCCTGTAGTCTGATTTACCTCTGTTCAGGAGCAGTTATGTCCCTTGATATCTTAATGGAGTGTCCTGCGCGTGCCTGTACCCATCGTCAACATAGCGCAGGCCTCCAAGGGTGGTACAGGACTGCTCTAAAGGTAGGTGAAGACAGTGTTTCTCTGGGTCCTCCCCAGCACCTTCGGGTGTTTCTTTTTCTTCTACATCATGGGAACGATCTTAAAACTAAAAGAGAAATAAATTGTGTCCTGACATTCTGTCATCTCCAGGTGATGTCAAGTCAAAAACGTCACACTGCCCGTGATAAGTTGTCGCTCCCACCTCATACACCAGCCCCTCACCACCTCTCTCTCTCTCCCCCACCTCTACTCTACCCCCATCCTCTGTCTCCCTCCCTCCTCTCTCCCCCCCCCCCCCTACTTCTCTCTCTCTCTTTCATTTAGAGCGGTAATCACTCATGGGAGCTGTACCAGATTGAACAATCGCCTGGCTATTAAAATGCAAGGGAATTCAGCGCGTGTAACCAATGATTATTGTGTTCAAACTGAAATGGATGGATTGATAGATAGATTGATAGATAGAAAGACAGAAAGACACAGAAAAGAAAGAAAGAAAGAAGACAGTAAAGAAGTCAATAAGAATAAAACATCAGGTAACGTTGACGTTTTATCCTTAGGCCTTCAAAGAACCCACAGTGAGTAGACAGGAAAATTGTTCCCACACAGTTATGTACATCCATGTGCTTGAGAACTTTGTTGATTTTGAAAAAAAGTTTTATTATGCTTCCACTTCTGCTGCTCCAAGATGGAATCTGCGATGAAATGGGCAGTAAACAACGCGGATTGTGTATTATCTATGAATCTGATATTGGTCATGTGTTCATGTAACATTCTGGACAAAATTGTCGAATCGAGGGAATGTATGCTAGTAAATATTCAGTTTAGCAAATTACACGAAACACAACATACGTACGCATGCACGCACGCACGCACGAAAACACACAAACACGCTATATACAAACTCATGCGCGCACGCACACACACATACACGCACACACGCGCGCGCGTGCGCACACACAACACACATACAAAATCACTTGAAATCAAATTACCAGCGTTCATAGCTTCAGTGCATCGGAAGTTCTAATGAAAAAAAAAAATCTGACAAATACATTATTTCTGAAGATGGACAAAGTAGCTGTAAACGAGAAATCCAGAAAATGCCATCTTTTGAGGCACTGTTGTGTTGCATTGTATTAGATGGTCGTATTGTACTGTGCTGAATTTGTTGTATTGTTCGTATTGTATGTGTTCTATGACTTCAACCTTACGGCAGACGTCTCTGTATGCATTTTGGGCTTCCCGGGGAGAGCGGCGTCGCAATAGTCAAATGCTACACACTTTTTTTTTTTTTTTACTTGCTTTTGTGTGTGTGGTGTGTGTGTGTGTGTGTGTGTGTGTGTGTGTGTGTGTGTTTTATTCACATGTATAAACAAGTGAATCTATGTAGTCACAGTTTCGGGTGTGTGTGTGTGTGTGTGTGGTGTGTGTGTGTGTGTGTGTGTGTGTGTGTGTGTGTGTGTGTGTTTATTTACATGTTAAAACAAGTGAATCTATGTAGTCACAGTTTCGTTGGTGTGTGTGTGTGTGCGTGCGTGCGTGCGTGTGTGTGGTGTGGTGTGTGTGTGTGTGTGTGTGGTGCGCGGCGGTGTGTGTGTGTGTTTTGTGTGTGTGTGTGTGCGTGCGCACGTGATTGTGTCTGTGATAAATGTTGGCATTTTCTGAGCAAGTATACGCATTAGCGTCACCAAACTTGGCAGAATAATAGATATAGTAAAGACTTTCCAAGCATTCCACCGACGAATTTGTCACTGAATTGTAACATGAGATTAACATTTACAGGAATGGTTTCTGTATAATAGTTTCAGTATAACAAAACGCTCCTTTCCTTTGAAATACAAAATATTGCTTTGCACACAGAGAAAAGGTATGTTGAATGATATTATATCCAAACACAGCAACAAATGTGAAGTTAGATTTTGCGAAGATTAGACCATTAAATGCAATATGTACCAGGCAAATTTGCAAATGAAATAAACACAGTAGGCCTACTATATATAGGACCAACATAGGGTACTTACAGATACGTCTCGCGAAACATTGCCAAGTTAGACAAGGTAAGTTTACAGTTTATAGTGAATTAAACAAGTGAGGTACATCAAATGACAATTCAAACAGCGTTACTAGCTTCAGTAGTCACAAATCTTAACAGAAAATTGTTTGAATACATCGTGATTTTTACGCTGTTACCAAAACAATAGAAGTTAGCTGATAAAACGTTATATGTGTGATGTCAAAGATAAAACGTCATTGGTTCAGAGTTGTTTGGGATGAATCTTTGGAATGCATCAATAAGAAAAAAGGTGAGCTTTTAAGGACGCCAAAACCAGGATGGAGAAGTGCTGATGGGCGAAAGAGTGAGTGGATGACGGGAAGGATGAAGCATGCGTGCCAGCGCTCCCGATCCCCCCCCCCCCCCCCCCCCCTTTTTTTTTTTTTCCCTGAATTTCCTTGATTCACAACTTATGCCTGAAATCTCGAATTCAGTCGAAAACAAAAATCCAGAATTTCAAAATTGTGTTTGAAAACATGGGATTCAGGGGTCGTGGAAAAAAAAGGGGATTATAAAAACATTGCAGGATAAAGCCCAAATGATGTGTGGATGTGAATTATACGTACGTAAAATGATTTTTTTAAGCCCATGTTTGTCAGCTGAAACACACGAGGGCTATAAAGGCTTCCGTCAAAAGCCGGACTGCCCTCTCTTCACTCACCCCACCCGCTGCATCCCCTGCTTCCCGGGTTTTGACTCCGGAGGTTGGCAGCTGTTATGGAGGAAAGAGGAAGAGGGGAGAATGTGAGTGAGGTGAGAGTGCATGGGGGGGGGGGGGGGGGGGGAGGCAGGGCAGATTAATGGGTTGCTTGACGTGGCAGTTGTATGACGTGCTAGCAGGTGTCGAGTCACATCATTGCTGTTTTCTTTATCAGTGTTAGGTAGGAAAAGTAAAGACAGCACTGCCGAGATCTGGACAGCAGTGGAGAGGTAGAGGTGGGACGATGGGTGAGGTAGGGAGACGTGATTCAGATAAAGCGTGAATTAGCAGAATAACTGAACAGACTTAACCTTTCAAAACAGTTTTGCGGTTTCAGCGCTGTGCGGGCAGCTGCACGTTCTTTTTAGGTGGAAATTCTTTAATGCTCAGCTGTATACGGCTACAGTTACCAGATATGTCTAGCCTAATAGTGACCATAACAGTGACCTGTTTTTGAAAAAAAAAAATTTCTTTTCATTTTTATTTCTGAAAGGATGTGTATTTTCAGCAACTTAATGCTGGTAGCAATACAAGAACAGAAGGGCTGCTAACTTTTGAGGAAGAGGTGGAATATGGAGAGATGAGGATTGAGGGTTTCTTCATCGTGAGCTCGTTCGTTAAGTATCACTTTCTGGCTTTTTTGTTTATGTCTTTTAGGCATTAACGTGCTAATACTGCTCCTCTAGTGATTACAGAGTGATCTGAGAAACCAGTGAAATCAGTCCAACAAGGAAACCAGGGAAACACGATCTAAACGGCCGTGTCTCTCTCTGTCTGCCCCACCCATCCTTTATACCCTTATCTGTACTTAGAGTTCAGCCGCAGTGTGAGTCATACAGGCAATTGCTTTCTTGGTTTTTTTTTCTTCATATATTCGCTTTCAAACTCGATTTTTTATTCGATGGACATATGCCCACGTTTGATTGAGGCCGCGGGTTGGTTATTTTTCCGTACGATAGGTGTGCATTGCATACCTGGCCATCGTTTGTTGTCTCATCCGAAAGACTAGGAGTTCTCGGACCACCACTTTCGTTTTAGGGGAGGGGGGTGGGGGGCAGAACGACAGCAAATTAGAATTTAAAAAGACAGCCAATTAAAATATAAAAAAGAAGAAAAAGGGAAGGGGGGGGGGGGGAGAGAAGAAAAGAAAAGGAAAAAAAAACCCCCCAAACAATTCGTGCAGTGAGACACTGGACTGACGAAAGCAGGATCGTCTGCGCATCCTAGGCGGGTAAGGTATCCTCTAGAGGGCTCCCCACAGGCCCTAGAGCAGAACAACGGTTGGAAGAAAACGAAAGTAGGACGGAAGTTGAACGAGAGGAAAGTAATTTCCTGTTTGGAGCCGGAGACCAGATGAGAAGGGACTCGTTGGCCAGCTCTCATGAAAACCGACACGAGCTGTTACAGGCAGCGGAGAAGAGCTAGCATTCTGAATTGCGCCTAATGAAATCTGGGCTGGCCGCAAGATGATTTTATTTATTTTAGGTGGAGATTATTGCATTTTTGAGATTGGTGGAGAAAGCGGCGGACATCCCGGGAAGAGAGGTATATTATGTTTGCAAGGGGACAAATTGAGAGAGAGAGAGAGAGAGAGAGAGAGAGAGAGAGAGAGAGAGAGAGAGAGAGAGAGAGAGAGAAATACATTTCGGTAATTCTTCTTCCTCGTCTTGTCATTGTTCGTTTGTTTGTTTGTCTTTCGTTGTTCTTCTACTTTTTCTTCTTCCTTTCTTTCTTTCTTTCTCCTCTTTCTTTCTTTCTTCCGAATGTCTACAAATCAACAGACCAGTGATAAGAACATCGATCACCATGAATGCGTTGGTCATGAATTTAAAACAAAGGGGGCAATAATAATGTTACACAAGTATTATGTGAAGGAGAGAGGTTGGGGGGGGGGGGGGGGGACCGTCAGTACGAAGCCAGTATTGTCAATAAACGAACAAAACAATTTTAATGGGATTGTTTAAGGCCCCTTTAGATAGGGGTTTTTTTTCTCAAAAAGTTGGGGGGAAAAAGGGAAGTTAAAAACAAAAGAGAGTAGCAAAGTTTGTTTTGAAGCTAGAGGTCGGAAACCGAAAGCATGATTTGAAAAGCTTCTCTAAAAACACACACATCTTTCGAAGAATCCAAAGTCGACTTTGCCTTGGAGCTTGCATCTACCAGAATTTCGCCTGGCCACGAGATTATTCTCATAGGCTGAAAAGTATTTTTTGTTGAACACTCACTTCCTATTCATAGCCACGAAAAGGTCATTCTATCTTGTCATGATGAACATTGTGGAAGTGTGTGTGTGTGTGTGTGTGTGTGTGTGTGTGTGTGTGTGTGTGGTGTGTATGCGTGTGTGCGTGCGTGTGTGTGTGTCCCCGCCCACCCCCGCCGCTGTAGATGAATGAGGAGACAGAGGTTTGGGCGACTGGGAAGAAGTGCAAGGAGAAGGGAAAGAGATAGCTGATGGATAGCCAAGAGCGGAGACAAGAAGCTGAAGAGAGGTGGTGGGGAGGGAAAGTGGAGAGGGTGGGGGATGCGGTGGGACGGGGAAGGTAGAGGGAAGGGTGCGGATTGGGGGCGAACGTATGCGTAGGTGGGGGTCGATGTGGAATGGGGAAATTTTCTCCGAGACACAAATGCAGAATTGCAAAGCAACCAGGTTTTTATTACCTTTTGCATCACATTTTGTGTGAAGTTTTTGTTTTATGTAGCAACAACAACAACAATAGTAATAATGATAATAATAATAATAGAACTAGTAGTAGTAGTAGTAATAGTGGTAGTGGTGGTAGCAGTAGCAGTAGTAGTAGTAGTAGTAGTAATAGTGTAGTAGTAATGATAACGATGATAAATAACAATAATAACAAAAATGATATTAATTCTATCGTCAAAGATTTATGTCATCTGCTAAAAACAGAAAGAAAATGTTTTAAAAGAAGAGTAGGAAACCAGGTTCTTTGCATGTGTGAAGAACAACGATCACCCCATCAAAGTCGCATCCAGTAAATAAAGTTACACACACACACCACACACACACACACACACACACACACACACACACACACACACAACACACACACACACACACCCACCCTACATACACACCAACACACACACACACACACACTCGCACCCCCCCCCCCTACATACACACCAACAACACACACACACACACACACACACACACACACACACACACACACACACACACACACACACATTCTCTCTAACACACACCAAGACACACGCATGAACAACAACGATCACCACATGAAACTCGCACCCAGTAAATAAAGTTATACACATGCACCCCCCCCCCCCCCCCCCCACACACACACACACACACACGCGCGCGCGACACACACACACACACACACACACACACACACACACACACACACACACAATTCATGCACGCACGCTTGCGTGCACGCGCTACCATATCCATCCACACACACACACACACACAACACACACACACACACACACACACACACAATCCTATCAATATCATATCGCTAAGGGAAAAAAACACGAAAACCAAACCAAAACAAACATCCACCCCCTCATCCCCCACCCATTCGTCTGCCCTCACCAATACGCCATCTCTCACAAATACGACAACATAGAAACATTCAAAAGTCTAATGTTTAAGTATTATCAATTTTCGAACTCAGATCCATCTTTGCGGTCTTGTTCAGTCCGTATTAAAGAAACAGAAGTGGAATCACATTATGTGCGAGCCATTCTGTAAAAAGGCCACTTAATATCAAACTAGTAAAGCTGTATCAGAGCACAGAGAGATGTGTTGTGTGTGTGTGTGTGTGTGTGTGTTGTGTGTGTGTGTGTGTGTGTGTGTGTGTGTGTGTGTGTGCGCGCGCGCGCGCGCGCGCACTGACTTTCAGTTGAAGGGTTTCCTCGTCAGATTTGCCCATAAACCGACTTCGTCTAGAAAGTGTCATTCCTAGGAAAATCATCAGTCACTTGGTGGACAAGAGCTATGGATTCACTCACACATAAGCACTTTCTTCTGGTCTTGTGTGAACTTCGCAACAAATTCCGCCTCGAGCATACCGATAAGATTTCGCTTTTCAGATTAGAAACTTTTGTGGCCAGACTACCAAGCATACACAGCGCGTTCGCTCAATCACAACATACATTGAAATGGTACTCAAGAGCGCTTAGACCTGCCGCAAGATCAAACGGATCATGGTCCTGCCCTTTGTCATTGAGAGAATGTTATGAGCTAATATAGTACATCATATGCAGATGATGTGCTCCCACAGCCGCCGTCTCGTACTGTTTTCTTCCCCCCACCCCTCCCCCCCTCTTCTCTGTCTTCTCTGTCTGCTCTCTCTCCTCTCTCTCTCTCTCTCTCTCTCTCTCTCTCTCTCTCTCTCTCTCTCTCTCTTATCCTTCCTGACGAGTCTGAAGACTAAGAGTTATGGACGTTCTTATTAATCTGTTTGTTTATTTATTCATTCATTCATTCATTTCATTATTCTTGCTCAGACCTCAACCACTCTATAAACCTCGTGTAATGATCTTAAAGTATGTATTGTAGCTTTTCCCAGTGAAACCCGCCCCAGCAAGAGAGACATGGCAATAGAGGAGCTGAAGAAAGAAGAGGACGCAAGAGAACCGGGAAGGCAGTCCAGCAAGGCCAACGAGGACAGTGGACTGCATGGGTAAACGCCCTGCAATGAAGTCTCACCTGGAATAATATGTTGCACATGGCCTCTCTTAAGAGTCAGCTTCATCCTCAGATGATGACCTCCTGCCCTCGAATTCCAACCTGGTGAAATGGGGAAAATCAGATGACCCTATGTGTCCACTCTGTCACTGTAAACAAACAGTGGAACATGTCCTGAGTTCATGTAAAGCAGCGCTAACCCAGGGAAGGTGGCAAACCGTGTACCCAAGGAGATCGCACATGCGATTAAAACTGCTGAAGAAAGCTCTACGCCACCGGACGCTCCAGCAACAAAGTTCTACATGGCACGAGGCCACAAAGTATGGTCTGGAACAGCTGTGAAATCAAGAGCATGGAAGCAGGGTTTACTGGATGGAGCAGATGGCTGGGAATGCACAGAATGGGAGAACCATCCGGCGATATCAGGAGTAGTGGCGTGAGACCGGACATTGTTCTCCACTCAGGTTCATTAAAACTAATGATTCTGATCGAACTCATTGTGCCATACGGAAACAGAATGGAGCAAGCGCTCCTCTACAAGACAGAGAAGTATGACAGTCTAGTCAGCAGCTCGAGGGAATCCGGCTTCCAGGGCCGGGTCCTCGCCATAGAGGTTGGAGCAAGGGGATCTGTAGGCTCATCAGCCCATGACCCATGAAACAGCTCAGGATTTCAGGTGCGAAGAGGACCAGAACCTTAAAGGCAATGGCAGAGGCAGCCGAAAAAAGTTCCAGCTGCATCTGGTCGAGGAGGAACAAAAATGAACTTCATAATGCTTAAATGTCCCAACTTAGAACAGGTGTCCCGTTAGTAGTGGGGTCAGATATCCGTTTAAAAAGGCACGCCTATAGACGCCCACCCGTCCAAAAGTTGGGGGTTCGAATCTATAATTCTGTGGTATTCTTACCACCAAGGGTTCAAATAATACAATCCAACAGCACCCCAACGCAGTCAGCGAAGGGTAGAAAAATAAAAACGAAAAGAAATTTAGGTTAGGAAACAAGTTGCTGAAAAACTAAAATCATTGAGCCTATTCTTGAAGATCCATTTAAGGATGCAGAGGAGGTCAAAAGGTGCTTTTATATTACTGAGAAACAAATGATTATTCAAATGTTACGATCATTTACATTTCACAAACATATTTGTTCCATGAGTAAGAAGTAAGCAGTGGTTTTCGCGCGCAACAACACTGACAAATGAAGAATGAGACAGAGACAACTGTGTAGGCATACCTGTGCGTTGATAAGAGTTGAAACTTTTCCTGCTTATGAACTCGTAATCCATCTTGAAGACGATCATTCATGTCGCCTGCTGTGAGGCCTTTCGTCCACTGGATCAGACTCATCAGGGAGGCACGGCTAATTTAGGCTGACACAACACGTTGTTTGCGTTCATACATCGTTTCAGTTCAGACTTCTGATTTGGGTCCAGACTATCGCTATTGTCCATATTATGAATTCTAGCCCTGCTAGTCCTGTAGAATCCACATTAAAAGTTAAAGAGAAAAAGTCAAATGAAATTATAACATGAATACAGGAACACCCTCCACTACCCCAACACACCCACACACACACACACACACACACACACAAAGAAGACGGGCGTTCCTAAAATTCTTTTTACATGCGTTCGCGCTCTGGATCTTGGTTTTAATTCTCATCCGACGGACAAAGATGGCACGGGGTCTACACCGATGTTAAATCCGAAGAAAAATTTTTTTTTTTTTTTTTTTCTGTCCCAACCTCTGCGCCACCTCAGAGGCAGTGCACCCACGCCGCTCATTCCGACGCCCCGTCCACAGCCACAGCCCGGTCGGCCCCGCCGCAGCCCCGGCTCCGGCAATCCACAGGGAGCAGTCAATGTCAAGTCGTCAAGAGGCAACCCACCGGAGGAGACACTGCACTGCTGCCGAGTCACTTCGGTGGTGTTCAGTGGCGCCTGTTCTGATCTAACATACGCAGGACACCACCTACTAAGGCCCCTACTGACGACAATAATTACTTAGTCGCGGAGCCGGCGTGAGTGAGCTCTCCCTCCGGAGGGCGCCACCACGTCCGTCCAACGACAGCCCCCATGGACTCGCCGATACCGGTGACCCCGACGGAACCAAACCAATGCCACAGACGTGGAGAGGACATCGAAATTGAGGTCACCATGAGAGCAGGGCATGAAGGGTCACAGAATTTGAGACTTTTTTTTAATGCTGATCGATGAGAATGAGGATGATTAAAATGATGCTACGGATTTCCATTTCGGTCTGAGACTACATGACAGGGCTGTACTCTACGCTTCCTTTCATAATATATCCCGGCGTCAACCAGGCCCGAGAGATACAGGCACCTGCAGTGTTGGTCAGGAAATTTGAGCAACACTCTCTGAAACGCATCCATTAAGTGGATGAAACTCGACTGTGTGGTCCCAGTCTTCCCAACTGAGTCCGCAGCAACTCAACTCTGGGAAGGAGCCGGTCGTGGCAGAAAAACCCACATGACTTCTGATGGGATTCGAACCCACGACCTCCCAGCCGGGAGTCCGCGACGCTAACCACTTCGCCACGGCGGCTGGTAAGAAGAACATTCTTCCATATTATCTTGAGTGAGGATCGAACCGCGGACCTCGGAGCAACGATTAGACACTTTAGCTACTAGGCCAACCAGGCACCCGTTTTCTGAATAAAGCAAGTCTGTTGAAGATCTGAATCGGTGCCAAAAACGACTTCAGAAATTTTGTAACGAAGCGTTACCAGAATAATGTTGAATGGCTTCGAGTGGAATACTATGAAATTATACTACTTGTGCAAGGTTTATGTCCAATATCACAACGAACTGCTTCGAATGCACAGTCTGGACCACGCAGAATATATTCCGTGATCGATCCCGAATTTGTTTGGAAACTGAGATTGAGTAGAAATCGGTGATTTGTTGAACGTGTCACGGTTGTGTGTGTGTGTGTGTGTGTGTGTGTGTGTGTGTGTGTGTGTTGTGTGTGTGTGTGTGTGTGTGGCTATGGTCAGCAAGACCTTCCTCCTTCACCTCACCTGTCAACAACAATCCACAACCGCAGCATCTGTAGATATTTCCTGCCGACCTACATTATCACCTATTTGACCTTAACATTCAACTTTCGCTTATTCCCCAATTTGTGGCAACCACCTTTGGGATATCTGAGCTGGTCGAAGTGTACAGACAAGGACTGCTTCATTCATTCATGGCTAAATAATGACAGATGGGAAATTCTACTTGGTTGTCGTTTCTTCGCACCGAAAAAGGCTGTTTTACTTTCTGCTTTACACGTGCCTCTTTCCCTTTTGTCCTGGCTCCCCATTTTTCAAAATAGCATCATACATCAACACACATATACGCTAAAGGACAACCTACGTATGCAGCGTAATCTTTACGTTAGTGACGATACACGACGGATACTGCTAGATGCATTCGAACAACTGATAAAAAGCATCTCTGCACGGTTTTACTGTGAGTTTCACTCCCAACAATTGCTTTAGTTCTTTCACGTAACTTGGAGAGAAGGCGATGTAGACGCGGGAACTATTGTTTTGTGACTTTCAGAATCCAGACTCGCGCAAGTCGAGTGAATTTTTGTCAGTTCCTAAATCGCGAAGAGATCCCCCCCAAATTCAGAAGTTGCCCAAGTCTTTCTAATCCAGCTCACGGAATGAGATTCACGGGATGTGACAGCGGCGAGTCCCTAAGTGCATTGCAAATTAGCGGCTATAAGAAGAGGAGCGGCGATTTAGGAACCGACTTCAATGGCCTCACCTCCCTCCCGCCGGTGTCCACTGGGCCAAATTAGATCTGGCGCAACAAAGGCGTCGACCTCGTGAGCAGACTACACTATCCTGTCGGCGGTAATTCGCACAAAGGGGAAGAATTATGCTAGTTTTCCATACACTGTCTTCCGGAATAAGCCCAGTGTCGGTTGGCGCTTTCTTGCGCATGCGCTGGCTGACAGCTTTTTCAGTTCCGGTACAAATCCAATTTGGCCCGGTTTGCTCAAGTGCATAAACAGCCCCCGTCCGCGACCTCACAGTTCCATCTACGACAGAGGCCGCGGGAAAACAGTCGACATACGTTTATTACACGAATTAGCTGCGAAACACCGAAAGGCTTTAACGCTTGGCGGACACTGCTAGATGCCGTTGTAAAATCCTTTACGGGGAATGCAATTACGCGGGCCCCGGCCTGTCGTGGCGTATTAGGGCTAAAGTTGTCAGCGCACCCCCGGGCGGATTTGGGGGCCATCAGAAAGCGCGGCCACAGCTAGAGAGCAGGAGATTACAACTTGGAACGTAATTATCAACCTCGTCACAGTAGGCAACATTTTTTTCTTGAGGAGTTACCCCCCCCAACACACACACACACACACACACACACACACACACACACACACACCATCCCCCCACCCCCCTCTCTTTCTCCCTCTCTCTCTCTCTCACTCTCTCTCACGGGTCTTTGGTAGGCGCAAACCCTCCTCCTTCCCGCCTGCACACATACGCCCGCCTCAAACTGTCTCAGGTTTTCTTACTCTTTCTTTCTTTCTTTCTTTTCTTTTGTCTTTCTTTCTTCTTTTCCTGTCTTCGTACTCATAGTGGCTGACACGGCATAAGCATGCCCTCACAGCCTGCTCTTCCGATTTCATTTTGCAAACTGTTCCCAAATACATAAAAGAGAACTGCGTCTTTTTTTTTTTTTTTCCTTTTCAGCGTAAAGGCTGAATTTCTCTATCCAACAAAACAAGCAGCATCTGTCCAAAGATAAAGTCTGTCACTTTCTGCAGATGCTGACATGTTCATGCATTAGCATAGTGAGCAAACTACGTCAACAACAACAACACACGGACAGAGTGAAATAGTATTGCGCCCCACCACCCAACACCTGCCCCTCACCTCAACTCCTTTGTGTCCCATTTTAAGTCAACATGCACCTCACTGGAATGGAGGACAGCAGACGCAGTTTTCATTTCCACGTTTCTACCCACTCTCTCGTTTTTTTCGGCCTTTCCACCCCCTTCCACCCTCTCTCTGACTTTTTTTTTGTGTGTGTCTCTGTGTGTGTTTGAATTATATTTGTGTTTTTAAGTGTATGCACAGATATGCTCGGCGTATATGCTTGTGAGGAGGGCGCGAGTTCATAGGGAAGAAGAGTAGGGGAGATTTAGGGGGTGGCGTGCATGATATCGCCGTAGTCTTCATTTCATTTTCACAATATCGCTTGGCGTCATCGAGAGCTGAGCAACGCAGCTGCGTCTGGTATTGATTAGGTAATCTGAACAACTCGTTGCCGCCGGAAAATAGATGCCATCCCATTGTGAGGCACTGCTCCCCCCCCCCCCCCCCCCCCCCCCCTAGCAGAGTCATTCAGCACCGAAAATAATTCAGTCCATGATTTTCTGACCAGAACATCTGGAAACGGGCATTGATATCAGTTTTCAGGGCTTTTCATTTCTCTGGTCTTTGTATTTCTTTGACTTTTGGCACCTTCGGGAAATTAATCCAGTTATTCAGATAGCTTCCATAGGCGGTCAATCGATCCGGATTGTTCAGTTTTCAAAGTAGTGCCGCTGACACATTACACGTAAATATGCCTTTTTTTCTCCTTTACTTGATTTTTACAAACATCGTGTCGTTAGGTCATTGAATATTAGAATCTCCTTTTTATTTTTTTTTTTTTTTGGGGGGGGTGGGGGGGGTGGGGGTGGGTGGGTGGGGGGGTATTGTTCAAACATCAAGGACGTATTTGCTGTGAGGAAGATTTTCAAAGAACGGAAATGGAACAACGAGGAGGCATAAGGAAATAGTTCAAACTGGTACTAAAATGGTGTCGGCCGTTTTGCTGCCTGCAGAAAGCTTGTCTTACCAGTAGTTGACATGCTCAAGTTCCAAGTGTTCACATCCACGAGATGTTGCATTTAACCGTTGGTCGACACTCGGTCAGACCATGTCCTCACCTCATATCAAAGTTCATCTTAATATAATCACGAAGTGAACTGGCATTACAGTAAAAAAAAAAAAAAGAAAAAAAAAAAGAATTACGGAGTCAGAAAACTTTCAGCGCTGTATAGTAAGGAATCTGAAATATGAAAGAACGACAGATGGCACAAGTCGCTACACTTTCCGTCGAGTCCAGTCTCCCCATCCCGTTCTCAACATCAAATTCCCAGCCCCACCCTCACACCCCTCTGGCTGATATGGATTGATTAAATCAATTCAGCATCCCGAATGTTGTAAAATCTATCTCTCTGTCTCTGTCTCTCTTTCTCTGTCTGTCTCTGTCTCTGTCTATGTCTGTCTGTCTCTCTCTATGTATACACACACACACACACACACACACACACACACACACACACACACACACACACATACATACATACATACATACATACATACATACATACATACATATGCATGCGCGTAAGCCATGTGCGCTTTTTGTTTTGTTTTGTTTTGTTTTTGATTGGGACGGATCTATTAAAAGAATGCAAACACTAACACATACGCTCACGAACACACATACGCATATAAAACACACACACACACACACACACACACACACACACACACACACACACACACACACACACACACACACAGGGGTGGGGGTGGGGGGAAGGAGGGAGAGCAATGTAAGTGGTGGTGAAGGAGAGGGGAAGGAGGGAATGAGAACCGTGGAGGGGGAGGGGGGGGGGGGGTTGGAGGAGAGTGGAGCCACTGCCTCTAAATCTATTCCAACACGGATAATGAACAGTCTTTTTTCATTTGAAATATCAAACCATACCTGCTTTTTGCAGTCTACACTCCTTCAATATTTTATATTAGTTTGCTAGAGCAAAAGATTCTTTAATTGGCGGAGCCTTGCACAGGGATGGTTATTAGTGTAGTTGTTCTGGGGATTGGTGGGAGCGAACGGAGGGCGAGAAAAGGAAAACCAAGTATGTGGCCACCATTTTGGAAAAAAAAAAAAAAAACTGACATAGAACGTCTGCAGTCGCCCCCCCCCCCCTCCCCCCCCCCCCCCAACCCCTCTACACCCACCCACTTCCCCGTCCCACCTCACCACCTCCACCCTCCCACACTTCTTCGTTTCATCCCCCCCCCATCCCCCTCACCTATCGCACCTCTCCTTCTATTCCATCTATGCGATCCACAGCCAAACCCTCCCCCTTCTCGGCCTCTTGCCGCTTCTCCGCTCCGTATGAGTATCATCACCCCACCCCACCCTTGCCTCCCCGCCCCTTTCCTCCTCCGCATCCTCCTCCTCCTCCTCCCTCCCCTTCTCCGCCCCCCCCCCACCTCTCCCTAACCACTGCCCTTCCCCCTCCTCCCCTTAGCCCTTCTCAACTCCACTCCCCCCAACCCCCAACCCCAACCCTCCTCTCTCCCATCCTAGCCCACCCAAGCCTGGAATCCTCTCGGACACGGAGAAACACAAAAACCCGCATTTTCATAATGGCATGTAAATAAATCACAATGGCTTCTTTATGGACATGAATAGAAAGTAGGTGTTGGCCCAGGCTCGGCGCAAACTCCCCGGCGGTGGGTATCAGCCTTCTTTTGGGCCCAGCGCTGCACGAGCGGCCTGTCAGCAATTGAATTGCGCGTGCAAGCACGTGCGCGGCTAGCTCCGAGGCAAGAGAGCAGCATATGGTGGTGGTAAACTGTCCGGGTGGAGCACATGCCCGTA
>CM065729.1:64433217-64438217 GCA_033310375.1 Conus canariensis
CACGAAGTGAACTGGCATTACAGTAAAAAAAAAAAAAAAAAAAAAAAAAGAATTACGGAGTCAGAAAACTTTCAGCGCTGTATAGTAAGGAATCTGAAATATGAAAGAACGACAGATGGCACAAGTCGCTACACTTTCCGTCGAGTCCAGTCTCCCCATCCCGTTCTCAACATCAAATTCCCAGCCCCACCCTCACACCCCTCTGGCTGATATGGATTGATTAAATCAATTCAGCATCCCGAATGTTGTAAAATCTATCTCTCTGTCTCTGTCTCTCTTTCTCTGTCTGTCTCTGTCTCTGTCTATGTCTGTCTGTCTCTCTCTATGTATACACACACACACACACACACACACACACACACACACACACACACACACACACATACATACATACATACATACATACATACATACATACATACATATGCATGCGCGTAAGCCATGTGCGCTTTTTGTTTTGTTTTGTTTTTGTTTTTGATTGGGACGGATCTATTAAAAGAATGCAAACACTAACACATACGCTCACGAACACACATACGCATATAAAACACACACACACACACACACACACACACACACACACACCACACACACACACACACACACACACACAGGGGTGGGGGTGGGGGGGAAGGAGGGAGAGCAATGTAAGTGGTGGTGAAGGAGAGGGGAAGGAGGGAATGAGAACCGGTGGAGGGGGGAGGGGGGGGGGGTTGGAGGAGAGTGGAGCCACTGCCTCTAAATCTATTCCAACACGGATAATGAACAGTCTTTTTTCATTTGAAATATCAAACCTATACCTCTTTTTGCAGTCAACATCTCTTCAATATTTTTATATTAGTTTGCTAGAGCAAAAGATTCTTTAATTGGCGGAGCCTTGCACAGGGATGGTTATTAGTGTAGTTGTTCTGGGGATTGGTGGGAGCGAACGGAGGGCGAGAAAAGGAAAACCAAGTATGTGGCCACCATTTTGGAAAAAAAAAAAAAAAAACTGACATAGAACGTCTGCAGTCGCCCCCCCCCCTCCCCCCCCCCCCCCCCCCCCACCCCCCCCTTCCCCGTCCCACCTCACCACCTCCCACCCTCCCACACTTCTTCGTTTCATCCCCCCCCCATCCCCCTCACCTATCGCACCTCTCCTTCTATTCCATCTATGCGATCCACAGCCAAACCCTCCCCCTTCTCGGCCTCTTGCCGCTTCTCCGCTCCGTATGAGTATCATCACCCCACCCCACCCTTGCCTCCCCGCCCCTTTCCTCCTCCGCATCCTCCTCCTCCTCCTCCCTCCCCTTCTCCGCCCCCCCCCCCACCTCTCCCTAACCACTGCCCTTCCCCCTCCTCCCCTTAGCCCTTCTCAACTCCACTCCCCCCAACCCCCAACCCCAACCCTCCTCTCTCCCATCCTAGCCCACCCAAGCCTGGAATCCTCTCGGACACGGAGAAACACAAAAACCCGCATTTTCATAATGGCATGTAAATAAATCACAATGGCTTCTTTATGGACATGAATAGAAAGTAGGTGTTGGCCCAGGCTCGGCGCAAACTCCCCGGCGGTGGGTATCAGCCTTCTTTTGGGCCCAGCGCTGCACGAGCGGCCTGTCAGCAATTGAATTGCGCGTGCAAGCACGTGCGCGGCTAGCTCCGAGGCAAGAGAGCAGCATATGGTGGTGGTAAACTGTCCGGGTGGAGCACATGCCCGTAGTGATTTCTAACTCCTCTTTGTGCTCAGCCCCCACCGCTTAGTTTTTCTACCCCAGGCAAATTTCCGTAACCACTCCACGGTTGCTGTCAAAGTGGGGCGACTGCAGGCTGAATCTGGGGTGGGGCGTGGGGTGTGTGTGTGTGTGTGTGGGGGGGGGGGGGGTGGTACTAAGTCGCCAGATGGAGGAAAAAAACTAAAGACAAATAAAAACACATCGCGTTTCGACCAACTGGATCCTCTTCAGGCAGGACAAACAACATTCAGAACAATAGAAACGAAGGAGGAACCGTCACTTATCAGTCCGGGTCTGGTTATCAAAAGGACGAACACTCACTTATCTTTTCGATCTGGGAACAAAATATAGCTTGGGTGAAAAACTAAATCCTCGGAATGGGACTGAAGAGAAGAGGGAAGAGGCTAAAAGGGAAAAGACAGGTTCAAGCCATCATCATCGTTAACATCATCATCATCATCATCATCATCATCATCATGATAAAGATGATGATGTGAGAAGAAAGTGAAAGAAGAAGATAAAATATATCTATACATAGTTATGGTGCTACTGCTACTACTAATGGTTATATCAGTGATGGTAATAATAAAGCAAAAAAAAAACAAAAAAAACCCCAACAAAAACGATTGCAGTAATCAAGTGTTATAGAAAATGGAAAGGATAGTGATGTAAAATCTCAGAGATATACAAATGCATCACACTTTAGAAAACAGAGAGAGTGTAAAGCACATGATAAATGTGAATAGTAAAAACTGATGATGTTAATAATGATGATAATTATAATGGTAATAATAGTAATTTTACAACAACAACAAAAAACAACTACTACTACAACTACTACTATCACTACCACTACTAGCACTACTACCATTATTACCACTACAAATGATAAAAGTGGAACTGACAATGATATATGAAATTAATGAGAATGTGACAATAGTAATAATGATAATAATGATTATGATAATAGTAACGATGATGATAAAACAACAGTAAGAAGGTAGAGGGGAATGAAATTGATAAGCGAGTAAAAGCAAAAGAGTACAATCAAGACAAAACAAAACAAAGCAAACAACAACAGCAAAACAAAACAAAAAAAAAAACAAAAAAAAGGTGGGGGGGGGGGGGGGGGGAGGATGGGGGAACCAGAAAGAAAAAAGTGTATGTAAAAGAACAAAGTGTATGTATTTGAAAGAAAATCAGAGTAAGAAAAGGGGGTGAATGAGAAAAGAAAAAAAAAGGAATAGACTGATTGAAAAAAAAAAAGAAAATACTGAAGGAGGGAAGGAGGAGAGAACAGCTGTGACATGAAGTAAATAACGGAGATAAGGAGTAGTGTGGTTGCGTCTCTAGAGAGAATGCTTTGGGTCAGTGGCGTTGGGGTGGATAGATTCATGCTCATTTTTGGATGTTGACGCCAGATAGGCAGAGGGTCCCCAGATAGGCAGCAGTAAAACAGGACTCCTGCATGGTGAGCTCCAAATTGTAACTCTGTGATTGCCTAAGCTGCAGGACTTTGACATGATTGATGTGGGTTTGGGGACGGTTGATTTCATAGATTCTTTTTTTTTCTTACTACCTTTCCCATTCAGTCCTGATATATATAGCCCTTTGCGGTCGGCTGGGCTATAAGCAACATTACCTTACCTTACCTTTCCCTTTTTCTGTATCATTTTTGTTATTATTATTATTGTTATCATTATTTATTATTATCAATATCATTATTATTATGGTTATTATTACTGTTATTATATTGTTGTTGTTATTATTATCATTATTATTATCATCATCGTCATCAGCAGCATCATTATTGTTATTATCATCATTATTTTTGTTGTTGTTGTTATACCATTGTTGTTGCTGTTGTTGTTATAATTATTATAACTATCATTATTATTATCATTATTATTTGTTGTTGTTGTCGTCGTTGTCGTCGTCGTCGTCGTCGTCTCTTCCACCACGTATTTTTAGTTTTTCACCCAAGCCATGTTTTGCTCCCAGATCAAACAGATCAGTGACCGTTCGTTCTTTGTTTTCATTGTTTTGAATGTTGTTTGTCCTGCCAGAAGAAGACTCAAAAGGTCTAAACGCGTTTGTGTGTGTGTGTGTGGAGGGGGGGGGGTGGAGGGGGGGGGTATTTGTTTGTTTAGCTGGTCAGCTGTTCTGTTTTTGTTCTTATCACTCAATGCTTGTCATGTTTATGCCTCAGTCGACCACGGGAGGCCGGCTCAGGGCTGCAAGCTAATTAAAATCTTAACTGTGTATAAATTACAAAGCCAGGATTTTAAAAAAAAATTCAAAATCAAAGCGAACGCTGAAATTGAGATACAGATCTGAAACAAAATGTATTACCAGCTGCCTTAAAGTCTCAAATCATGTATGATTGTATGATGCCGTGCTCTTATATTATACAATACTGAGTTAAAGATTTCACTTTATGTTGATCACTTTAACTTCTTTTCTTTTTTCATTCTTTCTTTTCTTACTTTTTTTGTTGCTTATCTTTTTTTGTTATTTTTTCTTGCACTTTCGTTCCATTTGCCTGTCCTTCGCTGGTCGTCTTAGGAGGATGTTGGAATTGTGGTTCTTCTCCTGGTGGTGAGGAGAATACCATCGAATGATTGGTGGCATATATCGTGACATTTCATTGATGGGTGGGCTCGGCCAGGCTTGATTCTGTGACTGAGTTTCGCTGTAGACATTGATAACAAATGCTTCTGCTCACAGCACGTATTTCCATGGTTTCCGTATGTTGTCAGTGGATGGGGTTTATACTTACACTTCGACATCTTTTTTTCCCCCTCCTCCTCTGTCTCTGTGTGTCTGTCTCTCTGTCCCCTCCCCCTTCCGTCTCTCTCTCTTTCTCTCTCTCTCTCCTCTCTCTCTCTCTCTCTCTCTCTCTTCTCCTTCTTCTCGCTACTCTCTCTCTCTCTATCCCTCTCTCCCATCTACTCTCTCTCTTCTTCTTCTTCTTCTTCTTCTTCTTCTTCTTCTCCTCCTCCTCCTCCTCCTTCATCTTCCTTTTCTTCTTCTCTTCTTCTTCTTCATCATCTCCCTCCTCTCTCTCTCTCTCTCTCTCTCTCTCTCTCTCTCTCTCTCTCTCTCTCTCTCTCTCTCACCCACCCTTCCTTCCCGTTCACTTTGTTTCTGTCTGTCTGTCTGTCTGTCTGTCTGTCTGTCTGTCTCTCTCTCTCTCTCTCTCTCTCTCTCTCTCTCTCTCTCTCTCTCTCTCTCTCTCTCTCTCTCCCCCTCTCTCTCTCTCTCTCTCCTCATTTTTCTTTACAT
>CM065729.1:64443217-64448217 GCA_033310375.1 Conus canariensis
GGCGACCTCGTCACAAACTCGTCAAGGGCATGAACTTGGAGAGAGGAAATAGAAATTGAGGTCACCATGGAGAACCGGGTATAAAGAACCACAGAGTTTGAGACTTTTTTGTTTTTTGTTTTTTGGAATGCTGATCGATTAAGATGAAAACTAAGAGAATGACGCTGTTGAATTCTGCTTCAGTCTGAGAGATGTGCTGTACGTTCTACGCTCAACTTTCACAGCATTTTTCAGCGTCAAGCAGGGCTATGGTCAGAAAAATTGAGCAACACTCTCAGAGGAGCATGAAACTCACCTGTCTCGTTCCAGTCTTCCCAACTGTGCCTATGGCAAACTTAAATCTAAGAGGCATCCCATCGGAGCAAAGGAATCCCACAAATAATTGGCTCTTATGGGAATCCACGACCCCCGGTCGGGAATCCGCAACGTAAACCAATACGCCACGGCGGCTGGTAGATGTTACAATACTTTGATGAAGCCAGTTTAAGGTAAAGTTTTACGTCACCATTTTATGAGTTGAAAACGAAAGCAGAGTTCATCTCTCTCTCTCTCTCTCTCTCTCTCTCTCTCTCTTCTCTCTCTCTCTCTCTCTCTCTCTCTCTCTCTTCCCCCCCCCCCCTCTGTCTCTGTCTCTGTCTCTCTCTCTCTCTCTCTCTCTCTGCTTGCCTGCCTGTTAGTCTGTCTATCTCTACTTCTGTCTCTGTCTGTCTCTCTGGTTCGTTTCATTTTGCTTTTGTTATTTCTTAACAGTTTGTTCACAGTACCATGCTCGTAAGGGCCCATGACCTATTCTTGAATAAGATATCCGTATCCACATCTGTATCCTTATCACACCCCCTCCCCCCCCTCTCGCTCTCTCTCTCTCTCTCTCTCTCTCTCTCTCCCCTCCCTCCCTCCCTCTGTCATAATGAGTTGGATGATCCTAATGTGTGTAATAAATTAAAACCTTTCTCTTTCCTTCGTTGCAACGGTAATGGGTTACTTACAAAAATATGGTCACGATTTCGTTTCGTATATCTGTTCCTTTGATTTTGTCGGTCTAGTTGAGCCGTTTGTAGAAGATTTTCAGTCGTCTGATGTTGAAGGGTACTCTGTGCATTGCTATAGATTATGAAGAAGTTGTCGGTGCTGAACAGTGAATCTTTTACCTTTTTGTTTTTGAAATTGTTCGATGCTCAAACCCTGCCCGTGTTAAAATGTGGGGATGAACTTTGAGGTCTTGATGCTGTTGCTGCACAAAGCGAAAAGGTTCATTTATTTGCTTAGAAAGGTTTTGGGTGTATCGCCACGAACCCCACATAATCTTACGTGTGGTGAGACTGACAGATACCCCACATATTTGCACTCCAGTGCTAAATGTATTGAGTATTTGCTAGAACTAACTCAGATGGCTGAACATAGATTGTCTCGTAAAGCGTAGAAAATGCTTTTTTTTTTTTTTTTTTTTTTTTTTTTTTTGCTGTCCCAACCTCTGCGCCGCCTCAGAGGCAGTGCACCCACGCCGCTCATTCCGACACCCCGTCCACAGCCACAGCCCGGTCGGCCCCGCCGCAGCCCCGGCATCGGCAATCCACAGGGAGCAGTCAATGTCAAGTCGTCAAGAGGCAACCCACCGGAGAAGACACACTGCTGCCGAGTCACTTCGGTGGTGTTCAGTGGTGCCTGTTCTGATCTAACATACGCAGGACACCACCTACTAAGCCCCGTACTAACGACAATAATTGCTTAGTCGCGGAGCCGGCGCGAGTGAGCTCTCCCTCCGGAGGGCGCCACCACGTCCGTCCAACGACAGCCCCCATGGACTCCCCGATACCGGTGAACCCGACGGAACCAAACCAATGCCACAGACGTGGAGAGGACATCGAAATTGAGGTCACCATGAGAACAGGGCATGAAGGGCCACAGAATTTGAGACTTTTTTTTTTAATGCTGATCAATGAGAATGAGGATGATTAAGATGATGCTACGGATTTCCATTTCGGTCTGAGACTACATGACAGGGCTGTACTCTACGCTTCCTTTCATAATATATCCCGGCGTCAACCAGGCCCGAGAGATACAGGCACCTGCAGTGTTGGTCAGGAAATTTGAGCAACACTCTCAGAAACGCATCCATTAAGTGGATGAAACTCGACTGTGTAGTCGCAGTCTTCCCAACTGAGCCCGCAGCAACTCAACTCTGGGTAGGAGCCGGTCGGGGCAGAAAAACCCACATGACTCTGATGGGATTCGAACCCACGACCTCCCAGCCGGGAGTCCGCGACGCTAACCACTTCGCCACGGCGGCTGGTCTAGAAAATGCTTTTAGAACTAGGTAACAGGGGCGAGATAAACTGGGTGTCGCATGTAAGAACAAAATTACCCGAAAATGGTTTTGGGTACGTATGGATTAATCAAGGTGTCGGAGATATGAACAATTTTCTTCGTACCTTTAAGGAAAGACTGATTGGTGGCATGATTGGAATGTTCATGTCCAAAATAGTGATGGGTTTATTTTATTTTATTTTTTTTACAGAACATGCAATGATCGGCATTTTCTCTCAACGTAGATGTCAGTGCGTATGGACAGGCCCTAGAAGTTTATAATAACAAAATTTAGAATTGGTGTGTATGATATTTTTGTTCATTACAACCGTTATAGACAAATGAATACCTCTGATCTGTCGTGTCCATGTCGACAGTCAAGAGAAGATGAAGTGCATTTTGTATTAACTTGTCCACAGTTACAAGTATAAGAGAAATTTATTTCACGGAAATTTTGTACAAGACCTTGCTTATTCAGGCTTATCTTCTTACTATCATCTACGAATGAAAACACGGTAAAACAGTTTGCAGTTTATTTATACAAAGCTTTCAAAAGGCGAAGCATTTGTGCAATGTAATCACTATAATGAACGGTAGTGCAGTTTCGCTATGTTTTCTGTACACTCTCCTTCTGAGAGGCCAAGGCGTACAAGAATAAAACATCTCTCTCTCTCTCTCTCTCTCTCTCTCTCTCTCTCTCTGTGTGTGCGTGCGTGTGTGTGTGCGTGCGTGTGTGTGTGTGTGTGTGTGTGTGTGTGTGTGTGTGTGTGTGTGTGTGTGTGTGTGTGTGTGCTGTTAGACACATAACCACTCGACATCAATCGGTAAATAGTCAGCAGCAGAAAAAAAAAGAAAGAATGCCTCTTAGTCAAAAGTCGCAGTTTAGAGACTCATAGTCACTACATCATTAAAGTAGACGAATGTTAGCACTCGCAGCTTGATGAACACAAGAAGAAGAAACTCTGACGGTAGAAAGAAACTCTAAGGAAAGCTTGACAGCATGCCTTCAGAAGAGAAACCGCCCTCAGGCAAGTGTCCGTCCCTGAATTCCTTACTCTCCAAGGGGGTTGGGTCGCACCAGGTTATTATGACTCCGGGATGCCCTTTTGCTGCCATTCCCTCCATATTGTGTACACACAGTGTGGGGGTTGGGGGGAGAGCATTGCTGTGCTGTGCATTCCCAGTTGTCCAATCAATCCAGTAATCTTGCATCCATGCTGTTGATATCATAGCTCTTCCAGGATATGATGTAACGATAAATAAACAAATAAATAACATTTGTGTAACGCAATTCTTTCCGAAAGTTACTCATTGTGCTTTAACACACCATTCAGACCTTCATTCATTCACACATAACTTTTTTACTACGGAACTTACTGTGTACGCTGATGAATGGCGGGGGTGGGGTTGAAGGAGGGGGAGCATAGTTCAAAATGCTCTGCTTAAAAGATACATTTTTACTGTGCTTTGAAAACAAATAAAATGGGATGGTTTAATAAGCTGGCAGGTAATGAATTCTAAACAGATGGGGCAGCAAGGCTTTAGGAACAATCACAAAACGATGTTAGCTTTTGCTTTGGTATATTCAGGAGTTCCTGACTGGAATAGCGGAGAGTACGTGATGACTGGTATGCGCAGAGCGCAGAGGACGGTTACAGCTGATGAGAACCATCATAGAAACGGAAGGCAAGTGTGGCGAGTTTGTACAGATAACGACATTTAACAGGCGGTCACTGAAGCTCCCTCCGCATTGCTGTGATATGACCTCGTGTTTTTATTTTCTTTCCTTCTTTCTTCTTCTTCTTCTGTTTTTTTTGTTTTGTTTTGTTTCTTTTTGTTTTTGTTTTTTTTTGGTGGGAGGGGGAGGGGAGGTGTTGCTTGTTGTTTTGTTTTCTTTTTAATAAGGACAAGTCGCGCTGCGCTGTTCTAAATTCGCTGGAGCGGGGAAATTTGTTCTGCTGGCAAGCCATGCAGCTCCGAATTATAATAATCAAACCAAGAAATGAACAGTAACTTGACAAGTCTTGCTGCTGCATCAGTTCAAAGATGTTTAGGAACTGAGGCGATACGTCGGGGATTCTAAGAACGACGCGCGACGCACACTGCTGACCTGATCCTGCACGGAAAGTGTCTGGGGGGTCATGCTTGACTCCTAGATGGTTGACCGTCCGTAGAAAACTGACATCATCGCTACCAATCTTTACTAACCCCCTGCCTGCCTGCTTGACGTGTGAGAGGGCGCCGACATGCAATAATTATTTCTGCTATGTCTGTGTTTGGTTTGAACTTATTGCTGTTCACCCAGGAGAGAGCATTGTCAAGCATGGCTGAATAATAGACCGAACATCACAAAACTAAATCATTGTGCGTTTTCTCAGCGGTCATTTGAATACTGATGAAAGTCACAATGGTGTGCTGAAATAATCTCCAAGGTTGAGAGTAACGTGTTGCTGGAGGTTCTGGTGACGTAGTAGCCTATTTCTTGTGGCAGAGCTAACCGCATATGCGATCTCCATTAATTAACACTTGTCCTCCATGACACCTTCACTGGGTTTTCCTTAGTTTGCCTGAGCTGCACGTAAAATTATCAGATTTTGTCCATTTCACTAAGTTTGAATTCGAGGGCAGGAGGTCCTACACCGATCTGAGGATGATGCTGATTCTAAGAGATGCCATGTAAGCGCTGGCATTCAATG
>CM065729.1:64455717-64460717 GCA_033310375.1 Conus canariensis
ATAGATAGCTTGCACTTGACCCCTGTATTCAGGCCCGTGATCATGAGGCTTACACGCACTGTGAGCAACACAGCACCCGCATTTCAGTTGCAGTGAAAAACCATATGAGCTGAGTTTTGACTGAGCAAATTTGATCTTCGTTCTCGAGAAAGGAAATCCACAGGAAAGCTCGAGTCCAATGGACGCCCGAAACAAACATTCGGAGCCATTGGATCAGCAGCTAGTTGGGAACCACGAAAATGGATAGAGGTAACGATGATGATGCTGATGATGTGGACAATGATGATGATGGTGACGATGACTAATGTACTTATGATGATGACGAACGTAATAATGTAATGTAATGTGTGTGTGTGTGTGTGTGTGTGTGTGTGTGTGTGTGTGTGTGTGTGTGTGTGTGTGTGTTAGAGAGAGACAGAGACAGAGACAGAGAGGAGTACGTGGCGTCAATGAATCTTGTTTCCAAGCCACCAAAGCTTAATGAACATTGGCTCCTTCTTTCGTTGGACCCCTCCCTCCTCTACTAACTCTCTCCTCCCCTCTCCCCTCCCCTTTCTCGCACGCGCGCGCGCGTGCGCGCGCGCACACACACACACACACACACACACACACACACACACACACACACACACACACACACACACACACACACACACCCTGCTCCCGTCGTCTCCCCCGTCCTGCTGTTCTCCGGAGCCTTCCTTCCCCACCCAGGCACAGGGAGAGGTTCGGGTGACACGGGACATTCGATACGTTCAGACCTAGCCTCTCAGTAGCACTTCACCCGAGAAGATCGTCAGGGGTCGGGGGAGGCAAGGGTGGAGGGCAGGCGGCTTGGGACCGGGTCGTTGTGTCTGGGGGGCGGCGGGAAAGGGGCAGTGATGTAGTGGCGAGTTGTCGCCGCTGATCGCTCGCCGCGCCCTCAAGGGTGAGGTTCATTAGCGGCAAATGAACAGTCATTACTCCCCTCCCCTCCCCCCCACCCCACCCTCAGCCCGCCCCTTTTTCAGTCCGCCCAACCTAACCCCCCCCCCTCACTCCCTGCCCCTCGCTCCTCCCAGTCCCCCCCCCCCTCCTCATTCCATCCCTAGTCTGTGAGGGTCTGCTTCCTCCCCTGGTTCCATATCGTTCGCTGCCCCCCCCCCCCCCCCCCCCCCACCCCGGGATCGGCTGCACTGCCTCCTTGTCGCATCGCTCATCCCCCCCCCCCCTCCTCCCTGGTTTTAGATTGAGAGAGAGAGAGAGAGAGAGAGAGAGTGTGTGTGTGTGTGTGTGTGTGTGCGCGCGCGCGAGGTGTGTGTGAATGTGTGTGTGTGTGAATGTGTGTGTGTGTGTGTGTGTGTGAGGGGGGGGGGGAGTGGTGAGGGATGGAGATTGGGCTGGGGAAGGGAGTCGGTGGTGGTAAGGGTGGAGTGGATTATGTGTGAAGAGGAATCGGGTAGGATGGAGGAGGTGGATGGGGGGGGTGTGTGTGTGTGTGTGTGTGTGTGTGTGTGTGTGTGTGTGTGAGAGAGAGAGAGAGAGAGAGAGAAAGAGAGAGAGAGATGACTGGAAATTTCGACTGTGTGTGCATGCAGAATCTGCAAAAGACCGTCTGCTGTCTCTTCTGCATCTGCTGATGGTAGTTGACGTGGTGGTGTACGTGGTGGTGATGATGGAGGTGGTGGCGGTGTGTGCGTGCATGTGCACGCGTGCGCACGTGTGTATCGCGTGCGCACGTGTGTATGTGTGTGGGTGCTTGTGCTTTTGTTGATGGTCTAGTGTGTCGTTGGTAAGCAAAGAGGTAAGCGTATAATGAAGTTGTGGAGGGCGGCGATGGGAGATTGTGGACTGATTTATGGGCGGCCGTTACTTTTCAGTTCACTTTCCACATGCCACCTCTTACTCCTGCCCCAATCCATGTCTGTCTGTCTGTCTCTGTCTGTCTTTGCCTCTCTTTCTCTGTCTGTCTGCCTGTCCTCTCTCTCTCTCTCTCTCTCTCTCTCTCTCTCCCTCCCTCCCTCTCTCTTCTCTCTCTCTCTCTCTCTCTCTCTCTCTCTCTTTGCGCGTGCGAGTGTGCCTCTCTGTGTGTGCTTCCGCTATCGCTTCTTTGGTTGGTCGTATTATAAGCAGAAAGGCCACCTTAAGATGAAATTATTAGGGGGTGATTTGTGGGCGCCTTATCATTTTCAGTTTTCTTTCCTTCTCCTTCCCCTTGGATGCCTCCCCCCTCACCAACACACACATGCACACAAATACGGAGAGAGAGAGAGAGAGAGAGAGAGTACGAACGTGACGATGATTTCATTACGAATGTGCCTACTCTGGATGAGGTCAGTCTGTCTGTCTGCCTATCCTCCTGACTGTCTGACTGTCTGTCTGTCTGTCTCTCACACACGCCTCCTTCCCTCCGTCCGTCCCTCCTTCCCTTCCTCTCTCTGCCTCCCTCGTCTGTCTGTCTGTCTGTCTGTCTGTCTGTCTGCCTCTCTCTCTCTCTCTCTCTCTCTCTCTCTCTCTCTCTCTCTCTGTCATGGGCGTGAATGTGCGGAAAACCCATGAATATTAATATACATTTAAGGGGTATTGCAGCGCAGCTTTCGTCAGGTTGATCATTGACGAGCTGAACATTGATTCCTTCCTCTCCCAATACATCCGGTATAGATACCGTCCACACACACACACACACACACACACACACACACACACACACACACACACACGCAAACACACACACACACACACACACACACACACACACACACACACACACACACACACACACACACATCCCACACTCACAAATCGTTGATATGGAAAAGCCCACGCCGTGCACAAAAGCTCTTCAGTGGGAGATCGAATTTGTGCGGCAATAATAGGAACCCAAAGGCTCGTTAAAACGATTTTCCCCCCGCACCCAACGATGCTGGAGAATGAGACGATGGGTCCGCGAGGGGCGCTCAGTCCGCAAATAGACGGCTTCACACACCATTCTCTCGCACTGCCCCTCTTCACAGGTAATGAGCTTCTCTGTCCGTTCTTAACGAGCCAATTAATTAAACCTAGCAAGACAACAGGAGAGAGAGAGAGAGAGAGAGAGAGAGAGAGAGAGAGAGAGAGAGAGAGTCGTATTCCATATGGGCTACCAGTTCCTTATGACCAATGTGACGCATGCATGTTTTAACAACTGAATGGCGGGCCTGACAAGACATTCACTAAAATGAATACACGAACTCAAAACAGAAAGAGCAAAAATGTTTCTGCAGGGGGGGGGGGGGGGGGGGGGGGGGGGGGGGGGGGGGAGCGGAGGGGGGGGGGGGGGGGGCAATATCTGGTGACTGGGCGGCGAACACACGTGATTTCAACACTTCTATTCCTATCAGTTTAGCTGAACCTGACCACCATTCTGTTTGTTAAAATTTGGCAAAACATTAGAACTCTTAAACGGAAAGGGTTTTCTTGTTGTTGTTGTTGTTGTTGTTGTTGTTGTTGTTGTTCTTCTTCTTCTTCTTCTTCTTCTTCTTCTTCTTCTTCTTCTTCTTCTTCTTCTAATACTCCACGTTTCCGAAATGAGTTTTGTCGATAAGTCGTTAAGTTCAGAGCAACATTAAGCTATGACATAATTATCATCATCAGTTAAGTTTAGAGCAACATTAATCTATGATATGTAATCACCAGTTCTTTTTACGATTTTTTCTCGGTCTGGTTTTGTTTTGTTTTCAAGAGAGAGAGAGAGAGAGAGAGAGAGAGAGAGAGAGAGAGAGAGAGAGAGAGAGAGAGAGCAAGTAATGTTGTTGCTTATAGCCCAGCCGACCGCAAAGGGCCATATCAGGGCTGTCACCGCGTTGAAATCAACTCACAAATCATAATGAAAAAAAAAACCTCACCTAATTCACACAGCCCTTGAAAATACACCTTCTAAAAACACACCGGAAATTTTGTTAATAAAATCTTAGATCAGATGAAATATGTTCATTTCTTTCAGAAATTCAGAGAGAGAGAGAGAGAGAGAGAGAGAGAGAGAGAGGAGAGAGAGAGAGAGAGAGAGAGAGAACTGGCGCTTTAATGTTTAAATCTGATAAACAGCATTTATAACAAAAATCAGGGGCGGAAGACGCAAGTTTTGCTTGATTTCATCCGCAAATGTAAAGAATTGTACACTCTTAACGAACTTGCGACTTCAGAATACAACACGTGCGAAAACGAAATAATAATACAATCTTCATTTCAGTTTACTCGACTACATGGAGGGTTGCTTACTCGTTCAGTGTTATCTCTTGGTTATTTGCTCATAATCAGAGTATTCCAAATGCCTTCAGCTAGTGTACAAATGATGGTCCACCTGTTGTGCCTTCAGCCATTTTCTTTCTCCCGATTATTCCCGATTCGGATACATATTTTGCAAGCGATTATACACCTTTACTGTTTGACATTTAAATGCTGACTAGGTCCCTTCTATTTGCCTCATTTGAATTAAAATGTAGGCAGTTGTTCCACCGCTTTTCCAAACTATTGCAACGACACACACACACACACACACACACACACACACACACACACACACACACAAAATACTCTTTATCTTCTATATTGTGCCCAGCATTGAACGTGGACGACGAGAGAGAGAGAGAGAGAGAGAGAGAGAGAGAGAGAGAGAGAGAGAGAGAGAGAGAGCTTCGTGAACACAGGGGACGAGTTGCACTCAAGCGGAAATATAGGCCTACCCCCTCTCTTCCTCCCAGGCGCCTCCCTCTCCACCCCCCTCCCTTCCCCTTTTCTTTTTCTTTTTTTTTCCTCTAAGATTATGAAGTGGCGAAAGTACTTCTTTGGAGCATGTTTTGGAGGATTTCTGACGTGGACGGAAACGAAAGGAAGCGAACGTATTTACTTTAAACATGTTAAATGAGAAAACCTGAACTGGAACATACTTGTTTGGAGCATGTTTATGAGGAAGCATGAAGTGGGAAATACTTCTGTGGAGCACGTTTATGAGTACACCTGAATTGGGAAATACAGGCATGTTT
>CM065729.1:64468217-64485717 GCA_033310375.1 Conus canariensis
CGAGAAGGAGAGGGTGAAGTCAGTGACGAAACCGCACGGCGGTCCGTGCAAATGATTAAGATACTGTCAGTGAAGGTAGTTTGATTGTTCCTCCGTGTGTCTTGGTTGCAACCTATTTACAAACGAGTGTTTTATCTGTTTGTTCGATTGTTTCATTATTTGAGCGACTGAAGGGTTGCGTGGTTACCTGGCTGAGTAATTAGGCAGTTAATTACTTGAATGCTGTTCGATTGTTTGTGCATACATGTGGCTATTTTGTGCGCGAGTAGCCACTGGTCAGTCTGTTTATTCGGTTGTCGCATCGGTTAGTCTGTGAGTGTTTATATGTTCAATATATTTACACCTGTGGGTCCATTGCAGGGCTGAAAGCAACAGCCATTATTGGGCCAGGGTGTAGGACTAACGGGTGAAACGTGAGGAGCCTAGCGTGTAGCACGCACTGTCCTGAGGTGTGTGTGTCTACTGAGAAAGAAAAACAGCTTAAGCTGGCTGGTTGGTGTGCCATATCTGTCCTTTTTGAATTTGATCATGTATGTGGGCAATACGCATAAGATTTTTTCCATACAATTGTGTAACTGCTATACGGCCCAAGTGAAGCCTTGCTATTTAAAACCAGATGTTAATTAATTTCATTCTTTGTTCATAGCTCCTTCCGTTCGCAACGGGGAGTTCCTTTTTTGTGTGTGCTTATGTATGTTATTTATAATACTGTTCTTCGCTATGAAACTATGATTCATGCTTTTGACTGTATGTAACTCCTGCCGTTTGCAACGGGGAGCCTCTTTGGTTAATGTTATGATTATGATATGATTGTGTTATTGAATGCAAAGATATGTTTTACCTCCTACCGTTCGCAACGGGGAGACCTTTTGTGCTTTTTTGTTTTAAGTCCTGCACCTTAATTTTGGTAATGTTTATGCGCTGCAGAGACAATATTCAGATATTCTTTGAAGCTAAGACATATTGTTTTACTGTATGATTTCACAGTTCCATTATGAACGTTTGATACTTGTCTTGGCTTAATTTGAATGATTATGTTTTTCTGCATATGTTTTTTTCATGTAATACCTAATGTTTATGAATATTTTAGTTTATGTCTTACTAGGTCGGTGTAGTTGGTTCGATCCAACAATCATTTGAAATAAAAGAGAGAGGAAACCAACGAGAAGGTGTTGGTGTGGAAGATGATGCGCCCACTCACTCTCTTCTCCCCTACTCTGTCTCCATCCATCCTACTCCCCATCTCCTACCCCTCTTCTCCTCCTTGTCCACCTTACACTTCGGCAAGAGGTAATATTGTCAAAGGGCGGTGACAGATGTCGCCGCTTTATGCAAAGGGCATTGAAGGACGGGGACAGGGGGAGGAAAATGGGCGGGACTGGAGGGAATCGGAGGGGTGGGGGTGTTAGATTCGCCAGTATATGGCAGTTGCAAAGTGGGGCGACTGCAGGCAGAAATCTAAACAAATCTGTGAAAAGCTTATGTAATAAATCCGCTAAAGATGAACAAACGCAAAACAAACAAACGAAGCGCGTAGAGTTTTGTCTCGTGGTTCGTTTGTTCATGTTTGACGGATTTATTACATAAACGTTTTTAAGATTCCCCAATATATGTTTATTTGTGCAAAGAGTTTTGTAAATGATGTTCCCAGAGCGTCTCTAATTCGCACATTATCTTCCTCAAATAAGTAGTGAACATTCAGAATGACCTTTTGTGTTGTATTCTCTCTTCTTCTGCGTACGCAGGCTGATACTCCTGCGGACACTCCCTATATGGACAGACAAGTCTTAATCCTATCTACCCAACAAAGGGAGTGGAGATTTGTGTGTATGACCGTTTTTTTTTTTATCCCGCCATTAAGGCAACCATACTCCATCTTCGGGGAAGGTGCATGCTGTATGTAACGTGTCATCCATACCACCGACCAAACTGGCCTTCTCTTCCGAAAGTTGGTGATGGGATTTGACGTGTGTGCAAGATGTTATGAGTGCGTTCACACACGGAACCTCGGTTTATAGTCTCATTCGAAGGACTGTATGGGAAATGGAGTCAGAACTAATGTTAACTCCGAGGGAAAAAATCCCCCCTGTACCAAAACGGCCCGGCGGAGATTCGAACCCGCAACCCTTGGATTACGAGTCCGGCGCTCTACCAACTGAGCTATTCCGGTCGCCTTGTGTTGTATAAGCGATGTAGTCACGGAGTGATGACGATACGTAAGAGTGGTCTGCACGACTGAAGCGGCGCACGTACAAAGGACACATGCATGTTGCGGATACCATCGCCCCGCACACGTGGCCAGTCATTACACAAGACACGTTACGAAATCACCATATTTATTCATTACCTTCCACGTGTGCTTTAAGGGCGTGCATTCTGTGTCGATAGGGGAAAAAAGGAAGTAACTAATGAAGATATTTTAATTAGTGGGAGGCCACTGATCGACACCTTGGCAGCGGTTAGACATAAGCAGTTTGACCACGATACTTTTATACTGACATGGAAACCTGTGCCCTAGACGACGATATTCGAAGCTTAGACATATAAATACCACTATCGCTCATGGGTTTCTAGGGTCAGTCCGTCACTGTAGCGCTCGGCACGCCCGCGCGCGCACGCACGCACACACACACACACACACACACACACACACACACACACACACACACACACACACACGCGCGCGCGCGCGCGCGCGTGCGCGCGCGCTAAACAAAATGGGTGTTACTTGGTTTCACCACTGTATATTTTGTGCAGGCAGACGCGTTTCATGCCCATGCACACGCAGTTCACTCTGTTCATCGCATCGTGTGTTTTAAAGACATAGATATTCTGTGATCGGTTTTTTGTAATGGAACTGGTGTCAGCGAGAACAATCGTCATTTCAAAAGAAAATTAAGCTACAGAATAAATGTGTGATTTATCAGCTTTTGTCTCTGGAACCTGATTCTGATTTGAAAATTACTAACAGCATAGGTAGGAAAAGAAAAACCGAAATGGAACACACTACTAATCCGACAATATTGTGTTGTCAGTATTGCAGATAGGTTAGACGAATATCGATCAACATTGACTGGCTCAGGGCTTCAAACCTCGAAAGTTGCTACGTGTGAGGTCGGTATACGTAACAAAAATGCACTACGTGTGAGGTCGGTATACGTAACAAAAATTCAGTATGTCGTTGTTGATCGCTCCCTTACTCCTGTGGACTGCCGCAACCGGGGAGGTCCAAATGATCGGCGTGGGGGAGTCCTGCTGCTGATAGAGCACAGGAGACTGAGAGCATCAAAATCAGCATGTACGTCCCCCGTGGGGATACCGGGGGGTCTTTTGTACAAATAGTTCCCCCTCCTTCTGGACATTCTGTGCTAGTAACGTCCCCTTTTCCTTTCGCTCTCAGTAACTCTGTCTCCTTCTTTTGCTGTACTGTCGTCCACTGTCCTTTCTGTCTACCATATCTTTTATCTATCTTTTTCCACAACCTCTTCCTACAAATTTCTGCGCTCAACGAAGTCGGAGTGAACTGACTATACTCTCGAGTATAGTGTGAGTATCCCAACAGGGTAAAACGAGTTCACACGCTACCAGATACTGGAACGCTGAAGAAGAAGAAGCATGTAGGTGAATCCTAGATATTACAACACTACACTTACTAAGATAATCATTGTCCTGCTTCCCTCTGGAATATGTTGCCAACTGAAGCTCCCTCCTCTCCCTGACCATCGTGATCACGGTAGGAAAACCAACCAACCAGCAAAACAGCGGTATGAATCAACGGAAAACAGAATCAGGTGACTACAGTGGTGACTTTAAAAGTCGCTATCATTGTTGGTATGAAGTTCAAAGTTTGTGTCGTAACGTAAGGTAGTTGTTAACGTTTAGATTGATGGAACAGGGTTGTGAGTGAAGGAAGAACCGATAACACAGTAGTGTGAAGTAGTATGCTGGATGGACAGAGTACGTAACCGGCATAATGCGAGAGTCTGCTACCGACATCGTTATCGTCTCTCCCCACGCCCACCCCAGCCCACCCCTACCCTCACCTTGTAACTATGGGAAGTATACATATTAACACTGCCGGCAATCAGACGAAAAACACTGCGCTATGGTTAGGTTGACCAGTTTTATTTTCATTGATAGTGAAAGCTGACACGCAACTGGTTTAGGTCCGAAATATAGAATTCCGGATACATGCAAAACACAAATAAAAACAAACCAACGAAAACAAAACAAAACAAAAAAAAACTGATGCTATATGGTAATGATGATGAGAAGGGGATGACGATGATGACTCATTGAGTTCGTTTACTCCAGTGAGCTCAAAGCGCTTTGCATGCGTTGAAGGTTACAACGAACACGAGAATTAAACAACAACAAAAGAATTAGTTGCACGATCAAAACTGAAGTTGTACCAGCCCATCCTCGCATCAGAGGCAGCGACTTTGTACAGGCACTCAGTGCATGCGCACTGGTATCACACACACACACACACACACACACACACACACACACACACACACACACACACACACACAAACACAAACATACACACACACACACACACACATATGCACGTTCACACAAATACGCACAGATTCCACTTTGCCACCATACACACACATGTGTGTATGCAGAAGATGGAATTTAGGGTTAAAAGGAAAACGAAGTTCAGCACTGCTTTAGAAGACATGTCTTCAGAGAAGTTTTAGAAGAAATGTTATTACAAAGCAATGCAATGACACATTGTTATCCTGTAAAGTTCAAAGTGAATCGTGGCGAGTGTGGCCATTATATTAAAAACAAACATGAGGTCGAGTGAGAGAGAGAGAGAGAGAGAGGGGGGGGGGAGGGGGAGAGGAACCCGGTGTTATGGCGATCGAAGTAGACCATGATCTTAACTTTCCATTTGAAAATTAATGTCCTTTAATAATTAGCTTTGTCTTACACTTGGACTGGGTCGCTTCATCAGTCCGGGATCATCGGTAGTGGTCAATAACCAGATCAGGTCAAAGGGGATTAGGTCCCTGTCAGAGTTGCTGCCCTTAGTTATTCAAAATCACCGCGGAATTAGAATCTTGCACGCATGTCCAGGAACACGTACACGAACGTCTCTCTCTCTCTCTCTCTCTCTCTCTCTCTCTCTCACACACACACACACACACACACACACACACACACACACACACACATACACACACACACGCACGCATGGACACACACACACACACACACACACACATGCATGCGCACAGATGCACACATACACACAGATGCACGTGCGCGCAACAGAGAGAGAGAGAGAGAGAGAGAGAGAGAGAGAGAGAGAGAGAGAGAGACGCGCACAGACAAGACACAGGAAGAGAGAGAGAGAGAGAGAGAGAGAGAGAGAGAGAGAGAGAGAGAGAGAGAGCGCCATACATTTGGCCCCCAGCGCCGCAGGGACATAAGCGGATGAAGCGGGCCGATTAGTGCGGATCACTCTGGTTATTGATGAGCTCGGCAGCAGCCAACTAATTATCTGCTGTTGACGGCAGCGGGCAGGGAGGCAAGCAAACGTTACGAGGGGCAGCTTTAAGTCCCTGACAGCAACAGGGGGAGCGCGGGTCAGGTATTCCATCCTATGGCATGATCCAGTTACCTGGCTGGCGGAGTACTTGCCTCGTGATCCTCGCCCCCGTGCTGGCCGCGCTCTTTTGTCAGTCGGCTTTGGGAGCCGTGCTCGTCCTCAAGTTTTAAGTCAGCCCACCACAATTTTCCCCCTCTTAATTCGTTTCAGTAAAGAGCCAGCTTAGCCGTGAAGATTGAAAAGTTTGGGGCGGGACAAAGTGGGAAGGAGAGGCGGTGGGCTGCAGGGACGGGTGGGTGGGTGGGTTGGGGAGGAGAGGGGGGGAGGAACTAGGGGGTGGGGATGGAGGGGGGGGGGGGCGAGGGTCGGATCGATGATGTGTGGGAGTCGGTGGCTTAGTACATAGCGCCATGTGAACAGAACTTTCTTACCGAAATTCGAACCCACAACCCCAGGATCACGAGTCCGACGCTCTGCCAACTGAGCTATTCCGGACCCCGGGCCTTGAAACGAACCCATTAAATTTTGGTGTGGATCCATGATACGGATCCCAGGATCCGATCGATCGTGGTGGATGTCCGCCGCCTTCTGAATGGCCTTGTTGTTTGTTGATCGTTATTTATTTATTTCATCGACGGTCTGAACGAGTTTCAGTAGGTGAACTTTTCAGTTTGAATCTGCATTCCCCTGGTTCCTTAGTGGTGGCTCTTTGGAAGCCCGATCCTTGTTTCTTGTCTTACGTAATGTATACGACGGTTCAATGTCCATGTCACGTGTCACATGCTGTGTGCCAAAGGTGTGCATCATGGAGCCCCCCACTCCCTGTGTAAGGTACGAATGAGTGAAATAGGTTTTACCCCTTTTCCACTTTACAGTCATCTCTGGAAAACGTAAAAAAGGGGAACGGTATTGGTGCGGATTGCATGCTAGCAACGCTTATTTCACTTAGTCTTGTCCTTTAAAGGGAGAGAAGGCTCCTCTGTGTATGCCACACAATAAATCAGCAGCGCATTAAACATCTTTCTTATTGCGTGTTCGGATGCATACGACAGCAGGCACAAACTCTGTGTGTGTGTGTGTGTGTGTGTGTGTGTGTGTGTGTGTGTGTGTGTGTGTGTGTGTGTGCGTGTGTGTGTGTGCGTGCGTGCGTGCGTGCGTGCGCGCGCGCGCGCGCGTGTGTGTGTGTCGCATACCATCCCTCCCCACGTCTCTCTTTTTTTTTTTAAATCTTTTTCTTTCCTCAAGATAATCCATATGTTTTTAATATGACTCAGATGAATTGCATGAAGATAGATAGAGAGAGAGACAGAGACAGAGACAGAGACAGAGAGAGAACTTTATCCCAGATGCCTTCAATGTCCATACAACAGGCTGGGCAAACATCAAATATGTTCCAGTTAAAACACATAGATTTCAGACGGAGACTCGAGTGTAGAGGAAAGATGGCATAAGAAAGAATCCTTCTCCAGACAGCGCCATCTGATTCTTATCGTTCGTCCAAAGTGATGGTCATCAGTACCAGCAAGTAATATCTATTTCGCTCTGTGAAGAGTTCATTAGCTTTCCTACTAGATCCTAGTTACCTGCTGACGAGGAGCACTTCCATTTAAACAAGAGAAAACCCCAACAAATCAGACGGTGTGCCCATCTGAAAAATGTTTAAACTAGAGAAAAAAAAATTGTGAAGGGGAAATAGGAACTCTGAATAAAATAGCAGACTTAAATTCGCTCAAAAATCAAAAGGTGGAAATATGGAAGACACGGCCTGTGGAGACTCGGGATAAAAAGCCTCAAGAACTGAAAACCTTTTTAAAATCCCAGCTCTTGAAATACTATACATAGCTTCATTTGCCTGAAAAGCTCATAGATTGACGCTGGGAAGCCAAAAACAGAAATGAGATTTACATTGCTTCAGTTTTGTCTAGAAGAACAAAACAGAATAAACATAGGAACACATATGGTCATGAGCGTGAAGCTGATAATGGTGGTCAGCCTGTAGAGCAATGACAACAAACAGGTCACTCAATGAATAATTGGCCTCTGATTAAGGCGCATCCACCAGATCTTAAGGAGAACATTCTGCTGAGATGCTGCGTGTGCAAGCTCGCGCGCGCACACACACACACGTGTGGGCGCACATGCGCGCGCGCGCGCACACACACACACACACACACACACACACACACACACATACACACACTCACACACACACACACACACACACACACACACACACACACACACACACACACACACAACTTTCATAATCAGCATGGACAGTGTTTTCCTATGTCTGTTAGTTTTTCCTATTTTCTTTTATTTCTCTTCTTCTCCTTCAACTCATCTTCACAGGCCCAGTACCTTTTGCTTGCTCATATTTCTCACTTTCCCGCTGTTTGTTCACCTCAGGCAAATATGGAAACCATTTTTAGCTCTGTGTATTTTAGCACTTCGAGTTTGTTTTCACTAGAGCAGCCTTTCAGTGGTTTCTTTTCTCGTCACATTCTTTTTTTTTCTCTTTCTAACGAATCTCCGTCACGTCTTTTCTTCTTCATCCAGACATAGTGCTTTACAGAGACATCGATCCAGAAAACACCCGCCATCCTAGACAGAGAGAGAGAGAGAAGTTGGAAAGGAGGGAGCGGACGTACAAAGATGACAAGAAGGAAGAGATGGTCAAACCATTCTGGAAACTCCTCCTTTCAGTGTTCTTGGAGAGGCCGTTAGGGGTGGTTCAGGAGTGATACATTCGTATTGTATTGGGATGGATTCGTGTGTGTGTGGGGGGGGGGGGGGGGGGGGGGGGATACCGACACAGTTGACTGACAAAGAGACGGGGCGCTCCTAACGACTAGTGATAAACAGAAACGTTGAGTGCGGTCTCGGCATGCTTATAACTGTACAGATATACGTTGATCTGTTGCGAGGCATTCGTTTGGAGGGACACATCACGATGTTCATTCAAATGGGATTCTAACAAGTTCAAACATCATCGCTCTTTCTTCTTCTTCTTCTTCTTCTTCTTCTTCTTCTTCTTCTTCTTCTTCTTCTATGTACGTCTTGCACAGTTCGTGCACCATTATGAAGATAAATATATATGGTTTCGGGCAACCTTGCACATGCGAGTAAGTACATGAACACATGAATGCGTGTGCGTGTCTGTGCGCGCACGCTCACACACATGCGCACACGCACGCACACACACACACACACACACACACACACACACACACACACACACACACACATTCATCAAACAGACACACACACACACACACACACACACACACACACACACACACACACACACACAGAGCCAAGGCCCCAGCCTGAATCGGTCCCCTGTTTTGCTGATGGAAGAAGACGCGCGCGCATGACAGGGAAAGAATAATGTTAGTTTCAAAGTTTCCTTTGCGCGTTTTCTCCCTGACTAGGCCCAAATCGGCCCCTTATCATTACCGCGCTAATGAACCTAGGTGGACCTGTGTCTCGCTGGCTGTGCTCCGGCCCAGCAGGTTAGCTCTGAAGCGTAAACAATCACAGAGTTCAGAGCTCGGCTTCCGGTCCGCTCCGCAGCCAAAGCTGCTGGAAATGTTCACTGCGGATCTTCATTTGCACGCCACTTCCGCTGGCATCTGTGATGTTAGCCGTGGGGCCGAGTTCCGGTTTCAGGCGGTTTTCTCCCTGTTTGCAAAATCACAATTATTTGCTGTGTGCCGTGTACGAGACAAAAAAGGGAACAAGTTCCGATGATTTCTCGATCGAACGGTACAGGGGGGCTGGCTCCCAAAAAGGGTCGGGGCCCTTCAATTGGTAATTAGTTATTTCTGTAAGCGAGTACGCCTGGTGAAAGGGCTTGATAATTAAACGCTTTCATGTCGTTAGGCAAGTGTGCCTTAAGTAAAGAGCCCGCTGGGCAAGGAGTATTAATCGGGATCCAACCCGCGGTACCACCCCCTTGAGGGAGCTTCCTCTTAGTAATTAGAATCATCACAGCCACGGGAAAAAAGGGGAACGGGCAGGGAGGTGGGGAGATGAGGGGGGAGGGGGGGGTCACTGCTTTTGGCTGAGGCTACATTCCTTGCTTCCAGACTTTAGAGACTTGCTTTTCTTTCTTTTCTTCTTCTGATGTTAAAATTTCCCGCCTGCAGCACTAGTATGTTGGAAGCAGTGTGTGTTGATACGAGGAAAATATACAGACTTACACACGACTGGGTGAGAATATGTCTGCAAGTAGAAGACACTCATTACCTTAACAAAGGAGGTTATGAATTCACCCGTATTTGTTTGCTGGTAGGACTAGAAGCAATATCACTCAGAAATAACCGAACAAACTGTAATTCTGGTTCTAGGATGAAGACGTTAGAGTTTGGTGCCCATCCATGGTGCGGATTCGGTTCAAATTGCAAATCTAGGGCCCGGTCCACCATGGCAGAGGTTCCCGCTCTCCCGAGTGTCCGTTTCGTCACACATGTGATTCTTTATGAGGATTACAAACTATGTTTTATTTTGTAAATGTCTCACAAGTGGCATGGATGTAGACATGTGTGTTTGTTAAAATAAAAGTGCGTATTCAAATGAAGAACCAATCATTTGAACTCAATGAATGAAAAAATATCATGGCTGCTATCATTCATGTTTCGACGCGTTAAAAAAATGTGAATTACAGATTTCATCCTTTGCAAATAATAAAGTCAGATGATGCTGGAGATTGTTAATTGCAGGTAATCATTAAACGTTTATGGCTCTTCAACACTAACATCAAAGCAGTTCTATTGTACGGAGCGGGAACCTGGAGAACTACAGTTGCCACCACCAAGAAAGTGCAGGTGTTCATCAACAACTGCCTGCGCAAGATTCTCCGCATCCGATGGCCAGACACCATCAACAACAACGAGCTCTGGGAGAGAACAAACCGGCTGCCCACAGAACAGGAAATCAAGAAACGATGTTGGGGCTGGATTGGACATACGCTGCGGAAGCCTGCAAGCAACATCACCAGACAAGCCCTAACATGGAACCCCCAAGGAAAACGAAAAAGAGGTCGGCCAAGGAACACCTGGCGCAGGGACCTGGAAGCAGACATCAGGAACATGGGGATGACTTGGAACCAGCTGGAGAAAGGAGCCCAGGACAGAGATGCCTGAAGGTCCTTGGTTGGCGGCCTGTACCCCAGGAGGGGTAATAGAAGATGATGATGATGATGATGATGATGATTAAACGTTTATGGGATTTTTTCAGCCCAGGATCTTCCCTTCCCAAGAATTAATGTACTAATAGAGCGAACCTGTGGCTTCTGTTGATACCATCGGGTCATGTGCCGTCAGGATGCGTAGAGCATAGCCTTGTCGTGCAGACTCACTGAGACGGGAATGAAATTCCATAGCATCAGTCTGCATTTCCTTATCTTCAGCACCGAGTTTCAAACATTGTGTCTGTGTTCTCTTGGAGACCCTTTTCACGACCATGGTTGCGCTGAGTTCATTTCAAATTGCTCAGCGTCAGCAGGTTTCACCGGCATTCCCGTCGGATGGACGTGATGACTATCTTCTGTTGGATGGAGGCTGGGGGGTGGGGGGTGGGGGGGAGACGTGATAGGACAGAGTGGGGCTGTCACTGACACTGGCTGCTTGACTGTGAATGAGCATTAGTGCAAGGAGTCATATGCTGGATGAGAACAGGCCCTGCTGGCCACCACCACAGTGATTAGGCAATAGTGCAGTATCTGTATTTTGAACTGTCCCATGAAGCCGATTTGATGATGTGATATTGAAACCTCCCGATGGATCACTTGCGCTGGGGCTGCAGTAGAACGGTGACTGGGGGTAACTGGAACGAGCAGTGTAAGGATAATACCGGAAAAGGGGCATGGAAGATGAGACAGAGAGAAAATACTGTAACTTGGTGCGTGGACATGTCCACTCATTGTTCTGTCCCAGCCAAACGACCACACATGGCTATTTCATGGCTGCTGTCGCCACGTATAGGAGAAGAAAGTATTGTCGCGGAAAAAGGAAACAAACAAACAGACAGACAAATAAATACAACGTTGAAATCTTCGAAAATAAGACAGCAATTTATAACATGGTAATGGGCAAATCTTGGACATGCCGAGTTTTTCACCCTAAAATCTGCACTTAAAAGACTTGAATTAACGATAAATACACGCAAAAGTCCCGTGAGCAAATCGACGCTGCAGAATATATTTTCACCACTCATTTGCCAGGGTGTAGCGAAAAGCAGGCATATCGTGAATTACAACGAGAGAGAAAGGCTGCACAGACTGTATGGAACAGAGGTGAATGGGCCACGAGGGCAGTAGAAGGGAATTCACACACGTGCTTTAGCTGTCGAGCTAGCTAGAAAGAAATTATACACACTATAACACATGTCACAGCCCTTGAATCAAATGAGAATGAAACAAATAAAGTGGAGGCCGGAATAGCTCAGTTGGAAGAGCGCCGGACTCGTGATCCTAGGGTTGCGGGTTCGAATTTCGGTCAAGGGGGATTTTTCCCTCGGAGTTAACATTGGTTCTAACTCCATTTCCCGCAGAGTCCTTCGAATGAGACTATAAACCGAGGTTCCGTGTGTGAACGCACGCACAACATCTTGCACACACGTCAAATCCCATCACCAACTTTCGGAAGAGAAGGCCAGTTTGGCCGTTGGTATGGATGACACGTTACACATAGCATGCACCTTCCCCGAAGATGGTGTATGGCTGCCTTAATGGCGGGATAAAAAACGGTCATACACACTAAACTCCACTGCCTGTCTATACAGGCAGTGTCCGCAGGAGTATCAGCCTGCGTACGCAGAAAGAAAGGGAAAGAAACAAACAAAGTAAGAAAACTGAAAACGGGAAGTGCTGAAGCTTCACAAAAAAAGCGTAACCTTCCCCACATATAAAATCGTTAGCCCGATTCATAACTCTATCCTGTTCCTCCCCATTAATAAGCACATTCATTCCCTCATGATGCTCTTCCCTATCGCATGAACTAGCCCCAGCCCATGAAAATCAGATCATCTCCTACAATAGCACGGAAGTGTTGATGTTGTAATTAGCAGAAAGAAAAAGAGGGTTCCCTGGCAATCTCGGCTAGCCCAGAACCGTTAGATGGCAACACTCGGCTGTTTCTCCAGTTTTGGACACACGACATTCGTGTGTCAATCCTTAGCAAAGGGAACATGTAATCCCAAGGAATGCTGAGGGCTCTTTTAAGAATCAGTTGTATATACCCCCGTCCTCTTGCTCCTGGGTGATTGGCTTGGCAGCTGAGGACAGCATTTCTCTGGGTCGGCTGTTTCTCTTTGATCCCCGTCTTCTGTTAATTGTGTACCAGTTATATTTCTCTGTTCTGTCGCTCTCTTTGACTCTGTTTGTTTTCATCTTGCTTTGCTGTCGTCCCCTGTTCTCCCCCCCCTCTCTCTCTCTCTCTCTCTCTCTCTCTCTCTCTCTCTCTCTCTCTCTCTCCCTCTCTCTCTCTCTCTCTCCACACACACACACACACACACACACACACACACACACACACACACACACACACACACACATCATTTGTTTCCATAAACTTAACACGCCAGGAGTAGAAATATATACTCCATTCTTATTTTCCAAGCTCAAGCCAAGCACCGTGGAACGGGCGATTGTTTTCCAGCTTGTCTGCGAGTACGCGCCAGTCAGTCAGTCTGTTTGTAGGCAAGAACACTTCAAAAGAGTTGAACGAATGTCTGTGACACGTTAGAGTCGTACGAAATGCCCGTATCCATACGGTATTCAGTTTTGTTGTGACGAAGACAAGACTGCTCGCATAAGAGAGAAAAACAGTGTCCAAGTAAGGACACCAATTTTTTTTTTTTTTTTTTTTTTTTTTTTTTTTTTTTTGTACTCGGAGTAGCTGAAGCGCTGGAAGGTTGCGTCCCGTCAGGTGCTGTTTTCTCTAGAACTGCATTGGCATTTTGTGCCGGACGGAACCTATTGCGACAGTTTACACTTTAAAGTCATAATGACTGTTCACGTAATGTTGTTTTCCGCCTTGAAAACGGGGCTTTCATGCAGTGTCCTTTAATACAGACAAGTCCTCAACCCTCACCCCACCCTCCCTGCTATCCGTTCGGACAAAAAGTGGACAGAAAACAGTGACGTCACAAACTCTTCCCCCCCCCCCCTCTCCCCCCACCTTCCCCCGCTGCTCCATGGACACGTGCCAGTCCCTGGTCGAGCAGAGGATTGTGAGAGAGGACAACAACTGTGTGTGTCGTTTGTCCCCCATACGTCCCCTCTATTGTGGGGTGACAGTGTGTGTCATTTGTCCCCCACATGCCCCCTCTTTTGTGGGGTGACAGTGTGTGTCATTTGTCCCCCACATGCCCCCTCTTTTGTGGGGTGACAGTGTGTGTCATTTGTGCGCGGCTCCCATCCCATTGTGGCGTGGCGTCACTGTTTTCCGTCCTGAGAGCGGCAGAGGACGGTCGTTCACGTCAGCTCCTCACTTCCCCCCATAGGTCTGTAGAACGCCCCAGCCCTCCCTCTCGGCATACTGTTTCAATTAGATCACGCCTCCTCCACCAGTCTGGACCCACTGGAGGTGTCAGGCAACATCAACTCCCCATCAAATTAGCCCCACTCCACGCGCCTGCCAGAGAAAGCTGTATTGTACTTCCGTTTGAAAAGGTGACAGATAGGACCTACTGTGACCAAGTGATTAGCCCCCCAACTCGTTCCAGACAAGGCAGGGCAGGGCTCGTCTCAGACCGGGCCCCCGACTCCCAGGCTCCTTGGGCTTGACACGTAAGGCCCTGTGGAGTCTCGGGGATGGGGTGGTGGTGGTGGTGGTGATGGTGGGGTGTCTGGAGTGGCGGGAATGGGGGGAAGTGGTTGTCAGCGTGGAGAGTCTCACACAGCACAGGCCACCCAGCTCAGCCTAATTTAGAGGGTCGCTCCGTGTCCAGCTCCTTTCTCTCCCTTTCTCCGCTCAACGAGCTCTCCAAGCGTCTTGAGGGCGGGCCGCCCAGCCGTCCTCGTCAGGGCCCAAGAGTCGTTGATTTCCCTCCTAATGGGGCAATTGGACGCTCGCTTCAACATACCCAGAACAACACACTGACGCAGCCGCTGTGGAGGCTTCCCACCAAATTGCCCCCCTTCAGTCCCTCGCTGGTGCGCGTCAGAGTGAGTGGAATCCAAGTTCTGGTCGTCTGCAATAACCTTTTTTCTTCTTCTCCCTCTTCCGCCCTCACTCTTCTATAGTAATAGATTTAATTAGCGTATTGGTGGCATCGGCGCCGCTTGTCGGTCGTTACAAGCTTGAGGGAGCTGTTGAAAGCGGGCCAAGAACTTCGTTTTCCCCCTGATTGCCCCACGTTGACGTGCACGCCATAAAAATAAGGGGACAGGGCCCGGAAGCATGAGGGGAGACAAGATAAATCGACACAGAGGGAAGAAAAGCGGGGGGGGGGGGGGGGGGGGCAGGAGGGGATTAGGGTAGAGGAGGTGGGAGAGGGGAGTCGGGGCGGTGACAGCTTCTCTCTCTCTCTCTCTCTCTCTCTCTCTCTCTCTCTCTCTCTCTCTCTCTCTCTCTCCTCTCCAGAACGCATGGAGGAAGAAGGGAGGTCTAAGCATGCCAAGACTGACCGACCAAGACTTGAAAGCAGACTGGGATGAGCCGAAAATGACTGAGCGCAACGACAGACTTTCCTTCAGTTTTCCTATAAGTATGCAACAACCATTCAGTGCCCAGGTTGTGAGCCACACTCAGTTCAGTTCATGTTGTATACAGACCCACCGACTGCAGTAGACCTCATCAGCGCTGTCCCCTCCCTTGCTGAATTCGGTTCCATGCCTATTGTTAACCACACAATACTGGTGCTGAGACGATGAACGTGCTGGCTGGCTAGGACCAGTTAAGTGAGGGTAACTGTTGGGGGGTTTAACGCCAGTGCCCACTTCCTGACGTACTGCCGAGGGGGGGGGAGAAGTACCATAGGAGAATGGAGGAAGGGTGCGTATCCAACACTACACTCCTTCGGAACAACTCACGTAGAGGTCGCACTCAGAAGGTTGCAAGTTTTTAATTTTTTTTGTGACAGGTGTATGGCCCAGAGACCCTGGCTGAACTGGAGCTTCCGAAAGGTCATGTACACATACATTCCCGAACGAATTATTCTCAAGACCATCTGCCACATCACTCGAGGTGGATGCGGACGTTAAACCTCGATTAAGCAACTACACCCTCTTTTGTGCGCCCTCTCTCTCTCTCTCCCTCTCTCTCTCTCTCTCTCTCTCTCTCTCTCTCTCTCTCCCCCAGGACGGATGGAAGAAGGGAGGTTCTAAGCATGTGTGTGTGTGTGTGTGTGTGTGTGTGTGTGTGTGTGTGTGTGTGTGTGTGTGTGTGTGTGTGTGAAATACGTTATAATTAGACTGCTTACTATTTTCTAAAAAAAAAAGAAGAAAAAAAAATTGTTTTTCTTATTGCTGTTTAATTTTGTCAAATCGATGTAATTGTTCCTTATTGTTTATTGTTATTTTGAGGCATAGTGTAAAAAAGCTTCCAACGTATCTATTCACCCTCATCAAAGATTTCGAGTCTCTCTCTCTCCTCTCTCTCTCTCTCTCTCTCTCTCTCTCTCTCTCTCTCTCCTCTCGGGTCGGCGCGCACCACTCATTGTGGATGGCTGTCCTTTAAAGGAATATCCACAGGAATGGACTCACGACGAAGAGACGCCCGGTGTTACACGCACGCACACACCACACACACACACACACACACACACACACACACACACACACACACACACACACACACACAGAATTTTGACACTGATGTTTTGTTGTCATCACTAAAAAAAAAAAAAAAGTCTTTTGCCAAGGGGGGCGGGGATGGGGGTAAGGGTTACAGGACAACGGCCTCTATCTCTTTCTTTCGTCGCGAGCAAACATCACACAATTATTCCCTGTGTAAATCAGATCAAAGGCTTACAAAACACATAGGACCGGGACATCTCCGGATATCCTCGCAGACACGAGTACCGTGTGGTAATGTTAGAAAGAGAAACAAACAAATTGTAAGATTATAAACTGACTCGACCATCCTCGCAATCGAATGATGATGCTACATCTTATTGATTTCCTCTACATGCGATGAATGGAATTATTCATTCTCATATATCTTGTAACGCATTATCATGTGTGACCATCCTTCATCTGTCTGATTTTCTGTGTTTCTGCAATAAATTTCGCAACTGATTTAATTATAAGTTCGTCATCAGATGATGACACAAAAGCAACATCATGTCCTTTAGCTACCTCTGACTGGAAAAATGAATATTTTGTCCGCACTTCATCGTAAGCAGTACAGTTGAACAGAATGTGTTCTTCGTCGACAGTTGTGTATTAACATGCAGGACAAGGTGATGATATGGACGTTCTACATTGGAACAATCTTTTGTTGCATTGAAAACCTTATGCTCTCAATTTGAATCCTGCATAATTTATTCTTTGTCATTTATCTGTTATAACGTTAAGACACTTATTTGAATGAAACACAGTTCTAAATGAGAAGAACCAGCGATACTTTTCTTTGCTTTCCATACCTGAATGCTAATTCTGTTCGTAAGATCAAGTAAGTATATCTTTAAGTTCTGCAATGAACTGTTGCACGTTTCCCACTCGCTGAGTCATCCACACGATTCCAAAACCTTGTTCTGAAAAGACTTTCTTTACTTTATAAACCCAATTTTCTTTACCTCTTTCCATGTGTAAAAGCGTCATGCCTGCCTGCTGAAAAGTGATCGTGGTAGTTTCAAGATTTTCAACCAGTACTTCATACATTTCCCAAGGGTTGTTATATACTGAAATGTATCTGCCCACCTCTCTATATAAAATGGTGTTCGATGAATGGACAGGCTCTTGAAGGAAGCGCTCCATCGCACATG
>CM065729.1:64493696-64496196 GCA_033310375.1 Conus canariensis
GGACGGAAAATGGTAAAGAGTTAATTCCCCCCCAACCCCCTGTACAACCGCAAAAGTACACACACACGCACCACACATCCACACCAAAAGCAAACACCCAACACACACACACACACAACACACACACACCCCACCCCACACACACACTCACTCAAACCCTACCCAACTGGGTTCTCATTCCCTTGTTTCATGTGTGTATGCCCCAGTCAACCCGCGAAGGGGAAAAAGGGGTAAATTTTTGGTAAGATCCAGTTTGGGAAGGGAAAACACAGCAGGCTGGGGCGTCCCCAATGGAAAAGGGCACATTTTTTCCACACCTTTATACCCAAAAGATTCCATTTTTATTTGGTTGTAGCCAAAACCCCGAGTTAAACAAAAACCCGCGCTGACATCGACTTCATCCCATATAGATGCAGGGGTTCCGACGACAACAAACCAACAACCACACCCAAACACCCCCACCCACCCCAACCCCAACGCAGGCTTTCTTCTTCACCGTTATGGATTGGCCCCGAGTTCAATCCGGGAATCTGTTGTCACTGTCTGTTGTCTTCGCCGTCTTTTTTTTTTATCAATAAATTATAGTCGAGAGACATAGATAGATAGACAGATAAATAGTTGATAGGTGAAACAATAGGAGATATTATGGCTGATGTATGGTTTTGATTCCCCCATCAAGTTTGCCACATTTCCCCTTGGGATGATGACTCAACCCCCACAGTTTTTGTGTTTTTTGTTTTTTGCGTACGCGAATCCCACCACCGATGGTTAGTGAACTACAAAGGCGGGAAAAGGAATAAAAGTGTTACTGTCCCCCTTTTTAAGTATTGTTCCACTTGGATGGAGTTTGCCAAACGGTAAATCCGAAAGAAAAAAAAATGTAACCCCCTTTTTTCTGATAGGATTGTAACCCATCCCTTTGGGTCAAAACAGCAGGCGTTATTCACTGGGCCCGCTGTGTTTTTGTACAAGGCCCGACAGTGGCAAGGGGGAAGGGAAAGAGTTCCCAAAGAATCTGGATTGAAGTCTTCCGATCCGATCACCAAATTACAGTGTACAGTATAAACCCGGTTTTGTACTTCAGGTACCAAGAGGGCTTTTAGAATGAAGAAAAGACAAGAGCAAGACAGTCGTGCCAACTTTGCATGAAGAGAATTTAAAAAAAAAAAAGAAAAAAAAAAAAGCTGATGGGAATCCCAAAAAGTCCAAAAAGAAAAAGTATGCACGAGTACATAATTGTATAAAAATCGAATTGACGAGATTAACGCCGTGTTCCGAAAGAGGGGTCCTCAATAGCACGACCGAAAAAACAAACCCACCCCCCACCACCCCCACCACCCCAACAACAAAGACACAACAACAAAAAAATTCTGATTTCATGGCGAAAATAATTTTACGTTTATGCTACGATCCCAGTCTGTTTATTTTACTTTTTTCCCCCATCTTTAAATATGCGTGAGAACCCGCATAATATTACATGAACACAGCTTTTCTTGCATAGTTTTAGATGGAAACAGTAAAATGTTTGTTTTTTTGTTTGTTTTTTCCTGATTTCTGTTATCTCTTTTGCTTTTGATGTTTGTTTGTTGTTAAGTAGTTGTCATTAAGTTCAGTTTTTAAGTCTTGTCCCATTTTGTGCAGTGGGTGTTTTCCTTTTTAAACCGTTTGTTGTTGTTGGGTTTTATTTTGTTTCTTTGTTAGTTTGATGTTTCTAGTTGAAAGTATAATGCAGTGAAAATGGCTGCAAATTGAAACTTAATTTTTGGGAAAGCGAGTATAGTGTTTGATGTCTGCATGTCGGAAAACGTAATGTCTAGTTTTTTAATGTTCTCGTAGTACTCAAAATACTGACCGAACAACACAGATTTGATTGAAAAGGTATAATGCCATGGGCGTCTTTGTCTACTACGTTGATTTTACTCGGTTCTAATTCTGTTCTGTTTTCCATAATGCGATTCAGAGTTGATTTAGATAAAAGAGTTTGTTTTTACCTGCCAATGTTCGCATTGTTTGGGTGTCATTTGCTGTATCTGGCTGGTTTTGTTCGTTTGTTTGCTTGTTTGTGTTTCACAGCTGTAGGCAAATAATCTGCGAATGGGAACAAATACTGACTTTGAGGATGACGCGGAACCTGTTCGTGAGACAGTGTCTGTGTTGTGCTGTGTGAAATTGCATGGTTCTGAGACAGTGTCTGTGTGTCGCTGTGTGAAATTGCATGGTTCTTGACACGAGTCCCAGCTGACGATTTTGTTTTGGCCTGTCTGTGTGGAGCGACAGGCACTGTTTCACACATTGTCCCCTTTAAGCAGGGGCATCGATGAACTAAACGTGTAGGCCTACCTCTGACTTGCCACCGTACACATCCTTTTCCGTTTCGAGCTGAAGTAGACCCCGGAGTGTCATTTCTACAGACGATACATTCAAATGTGACAGAGTGTGGACTTAGACAAATTCAACAGCTTTATGAGGCTGCTGTTGACTTCGACTGACTTAAAAGCCA
>CM065729.1:64501196-64541196 GCA_033310375.1 Conus canariensis
CCCGCATCCCTACCCCCCCACCTGTGCCACCAGAACACTCCACCCTCAATACCCCGTTCCCTCTCTCCCTTTCTCGTCCCCACACCTGATTTCCTCCTATCTCAACGATGCAATCTCAATCATCTCCACTATACCTCCTTCCCCCTTTCCCCACTCCCCTCCCCCCCCCCCCCCCCTCTCTCTCTCTCTCTCTCTCTCTCTCCCCTCTCTCTCTCTCCCCCCTCTCTCCCCCCCCCTCTCTCTCTCTGGTGAGGAAAATGGCATATATTTCGTGTTTTGTTGTCCAGGTCTTGAAGATATTCTGGTAAATCGTGTTCTGCAGGAACGTTTTGGATTGCCATGTATTCAGATCATGTCCACTGCTTGGTTCCAACAGATGTGAAATATCATCTGCGGAACTGGGGCCTATTTTTGTGTGTGGCATTTGAAATCAAAGATGTTTGCTGACGTACATCTTTTTTCAGTCATTGTTATTAGAAGTAGTATTATCGTTATATTTCATTGAATTGATTATGTTAATGTAAATGAAGAGACGGGTGGATCGGGAGTCGTCACAAAGCCGTGCAGTGTGACGCATGCTTAATTCTCGTGTGACACCCATTGAGTTGTCGCGGTGAGAGGGTGCGAGACAATGTCAATACCACAGTTCGAGGTGATTTGTTCTCTCTCGTCACAATCCCGACAAAACTGAGAGGATTATCGATCAACATACAATGGGCATAGACAGTATTGACCGATCGCCAAAGACTGTACTCTGCCGCTCGCCTTGCCCCGGCTGCCAGAGCTGTCCTGGAGTTCAGGACCTCCCCCCTCCCCCCACCCCCATCCCGTATCCTCACCCCCTTTCATCTGGGTATTGTTGTGCCTTTTTTTCTGGCGACGCTCTCCGTCTCGTCTTAGTGAGACTTAATATTGAGAAAGCCCTTACAATGTCGAAAGAACGGACAGGGCCGCCACGCAGATTTCCAATGAATCGATTTAGTATTTGCCAGAAAGATGTCGTCTTGTCTGTCCTACTCCTCTGATTGGTAAACAATTGGAGCGCCGTTTTCATGTTCCTGTGCAAGCCGCAACAGAGAGGACACACACAGGGTTCAAGTTCGAGTGTTAATCATATGGTCCAGCCGACCCACACTGAACCTTTTCAGAGTTTTGAAACTAGCACTGAACAGGTCACATAGGGGGAAAAATGCCAGACCATCGAAAACACAAAACTCCGGTTACAACCTTACGACATATGAAATCAGCCTGTACAGAGAACGCCAGCATTTCCCGTGATTTACCGCTTCCAGATTTTCGTTAAAAATCGTTTAAAAAAATCAGTGAGAAACATGTGAATTACAACTCGTTTCGACCTGTTGGACTTCTTCAGGCGGGACAGATACTTTCAAAACATTGAAAAACAAAGGACAGTCACTTTACTGTTCGATCTTAGTGCAAACTGTGGTAAAGGACAGTCACTTAACTGTTCGATCTTAGTGCAAACTGTGGTAAAGGACAGTCACTTAACTGTTCGATCTTAGTGCAAACTGTGGTAAAGGACAGTCACTTAACTGTTCGATCTTAGTGCAAACTGTGGTAAAGGACAGTCACTTTACTGTTCGATCTTAGTGCAAACTGTGGTAAAGGACAGTCACTTTACTGTTCGATCTTAGTGCAAACTGTGGTAAAGGACAGTCACTTTACTGTTCGATCTTAGTGCAAACTGTGGTAAAGGACAGTCACTTAACTGTTCGATCTTAGTGCAAACTGTGGTAAAGGACAGTCACTTAACTGTTCGATCTTAGTGCAAACTGTGGTAAAGGACAGTCACTTAACTGTTCGATCTTAGTGCAAACTGTGGTAAAGGACAGTCACTTAACTGTTCGATCTTAGTGCAAACTGTGGTAAAGGACAGTCACTTAACTGTTCGATCTTAGTGCAAACTGTGGTAAAGGACAGTCACTTAACTGTTCGATCTTAGTGCAAACTGTGGTAAAGGACAGTCACTTTACTGTTCGATCTTAGTGCAAACTGTGGTAAAGGACAGTCACTTAACTGTTCGATCTTAGTGCAAACTGTGGTAAAGGACAGTCACTTAACTGTTCGATCTTAGTGCAAACTGTGGTAAAGGACAGTCACTTTACTGTTCGATCTTAGTGCAAACTGTGGTAAAGGACAGTCACTTAACTGTTCGATCTTAGTGCAAACTGTGGTAAAGGACAGTCACTTAACTGTTCGATCTTAGTGCAAACTGTGGTAAAGGACAGTCACTTAACTGTTCGATCTTAGTGCAAACTGTGGTAAAGGACAGTCACTTAACTGTTCGATCTTAGTGCAAACTGTGGTAAAGGACAGTCACTTAACTGTTCGATCTTAGTGCAAACTGTGGTAAAGGACAGTCACTTAACTGTTCGATCTTAGTGCAAACTGTGGTAAAGGACAGTCACTTAACTGTTCGATCTTAGTGCAAACTGTGGTAAAGGACAGTCACTTTACTGTTCGATCTTAGTGCAAACTGTGGTAAAGGACAGTCACTTTACTGTTCGATCTTAGTGCAAACTGTGGTAAAGGACAGTCACTTAACTGTTCGATCTTAGTGCAAACTGTGGTAAAGGACAGTCACTTAACTGTTCGATCTTAGTGCAAACTGTGGTAAAGGACAGTCACTTTACTGTTCGATCTTAGTGCAAACTGTGGTCACAATCTTAAAATGCAGCATGGAACTAAAGGAAAGGGGGAAGAGGTTATAGGGGAGAAAATAATAATGATAATAATGATAATGACAATAATGATAACAACATTAATGATAATTACATTAATAATCATAATAATGGTAATATCAATAACGATAATAACAGTGGCAGTAATTGTTATAATAAAACTAATGATAACAATGATAATAATGATAATGTTAATGATAATTTAGGGACAACAACCATCATAATAGTAATAACATAATAATGATGATAATAACAGTAGGGATGATAATGATGATGACATAGACATAACAACAACAACCATAACACTGCTACCATTAATAATAATGATTGATGCATGTAACAGTAATTGCAATAATGATGGCAGTAGAGGAAGACAATGAGGAAGTGTAAGATGGAGAAGAGTTTCAACAATAGTTATAAGTATGATGATAATGACAGTAATATAATCGAGTATTATAATTACGTGATAATGATAAAAGTCGTGATAGCAGCAGCAGCAGCAGCAACAGTAGTAGTAGTAGTAGTACATAGTAGTAGTAGAGTAGTAGTAGTTGTAAAAGAAGCAGCAGCAGTAGCAGTAGCGATAGAAGCAACAATAATAAAACCAGAAGCAGAACAGCAACAACAACAGCAACGACAATGGTGAATGAAATAGGAAAGTTCATCAGATAAAATCTATAGAAATATATAAATGCATAGAAAATTTGGAAAATGCAAAAGGAATGAAGTCCGTAATAAAGTGTGACCAGTGAAGATGATGATGGTGATGATGATAATGACGACAGAAACAACAACAACAATGATAATCATAATAATAATGATAACAATAGTAATAACATTGAAAAAAAAAGGATAATCATAATAATAATAATAGTAACAATAATGATAATTGTTACTTATATTGTTATTATCATCATCATCATCATTATCATTATTATTATTATTGTTAGAAGTAGTAGTAGTAGTGTTAGTATTGTTGTTGTTGTTGTTATAAAATATAATGAAAACATGACAATAGTAATAATAATTATGCTAAGTGAGTGGAAAAGAATGAAACTGATTAGTAGGTGAAAAGCTCAAAGTACGACTGAAAGAAGATGGAAAAGAAAGGGAAAGAAAGAAAGAAAAACAGATATGTTTAGTAAGGAGTACATGCATTTGTGGAGACATTAAAGGTAGGGGAAAGGTTGTGAATAGATAAGTAGGTAAAAAAAATATTAATTTAATAAAGAAACTGTTGACAGTACAAGACTGAGGAGCGAGGAGAGATATAGCTGTTACACATACATGAGATGAATAATGAGTGGTGTGGTGGTGTGTCCGTTGAGAGGAGAGATATAGCTGTTACACATACATGAGATGAATAATGAGTGGTGTGGTGGTGTGTCCGTTGTGTGGTGGTGTGTCCGTTGTGTGGTGGTGTGTCCGTTGAGAGTAGCTGTTACACATACATGAGATGAATAATGAGTGGTGTGGTGGTGTGTCCGTTGAGAGGAGAGATATAGCTGTTACACATACATGAGATGAATAATGAGTGGTGTGGTGGTGTGTCCGTTGTGTGGTGGTGTGTCCGTGGTGTGGTGGTGTGTCCGTTGTGTGGTGGTGTGTCCGTTGTGTGGTGGTGTGTCCGTTGTGTGGTGGTGTGTCCGTTGTGTGGTGGTGTGTCCGTGGTGTGGTGGTGTGTCCGTTGAGAGTATTGCGGGCCGGTGCTGTGAAGATGGACTGGCCCGTGCTATTTTTGGATGTTGAAGCAAAGTGGGCGGAGGATCCCCAGTGTGCCAGTGAGATGGGATTCCTGCATGGTGCGCTCAGAATTGCCACTGCGATTGCCAGAGTGCCGGGACTAACATGACTGATGTTGTTTGGGGGGTGATTGAGGTACAGAACGATTGGTTTGGTTCGGTGATGGAGGATATTGGCCAAGTGTTCAGAAATCCGCGTGTTAAGTGTGCGTTATGTATCACCTACATAGATCACAGTGGACAGCGTACACAGTATTGCGGTTCCAACACGAGAGAATGTGTGTTAAATTTTGAACGAGCCTTTGGGGTCATGTAGGATGGTGCTTGGTTTGGTAAGAGGACAGATTTTGCAGTTGGGTTTTGAAGAATGAAAGATGCTGGATGATTTAAGTGTGGTAATTGTGTTGAGTTTGGAGAGCACAAACAGGTCTCTGAAGTGTTCGTCACACCTGAAAGTAACCATGGCTTTGATCTCAAAAGTAGGTATATGATTTTCTACTCTGTGCCAGTTTGGCTTGAGGATCCTGCAGATGAGAAATGTGTGAGGATGGAAGAAGAGGCAGACAGTGGGTCTGTCTGTTTCTATCAGAGGTTGGGCTTCCAAGGCAGTTGTTCTGAACACAACCGAGGAGTGGCTGAGAGCATCATTAGTGGTGGTACTAGGGTATCCATGGTTGGTGAAATGCTCAAACATTTTGGCTGCTTGCAATGTGAAACCCTCTTTGTTGTGAAGGTGGAGGAGTTCAGAGTATGGAATGCTGGTGGTTGTTTTTCTTCTTTTTTTGTGGATGGTCGGTGGGAAGGTTTGTAGTCCAGATATGAATGTGAATTGGTGGGTATGTTGAAACTGAGGTTCTGGGTAGTCCATCTTTGAGTGAGATGGGGATGTCAAGGAAGTTGACCGAATGAGAAACTGTGTATATAGATTTGATGGATGGAAGAAAGGTCTGAACATAGTTGAGGGAGGAGGTCTTGATCTGGCATGAATGTGGCTCCCAGTCTGTCGTCAGTGTACCTTTTGTAGAGCTCTGGCTGTAGGGGACAGAAATAGGCGGTGTTCCAGGTGTCCCAGGCATAGGATGGTCCCATTTTGGTGCCCATGGCGACACCACTGACTTTGCAAGGAAGTGTGGTTGTTGAGTTCAAAGGTGTTGAGGGTGAGGACCAAGTATGCAAGTCTACCAGTGTAGCCGTGGATGGGTGATGCTGGTTAGACGACCTTTGGCTGAGAAAGAAAAATCAGCGCTTTCAGTCCGTGATCGTGAGGAACAGGAGTTTAAAGAGAGACAGCATCTAGTGTGAAGAGGAGGCTGCGTTGGATTGGAAGGAGGGTCTGTGTTGAACGAGTTGACCCTGTTCAGTGTATGGTTTATGTCTTTGATGAATGGGGGGAAGCATTGCTCCTTGGGTTGGAGGAGTGGGAAGAGGTGCACAGTGAGATGCTCGTTCTATAGGGCAGCTGCTACAAGCAAAGACAATGGGTCTGCCGGACGTGTCAGATTCGTGTATTTTAGACTTGTTTTGTGTCTGAAATTACGAAGAGTTTATCTGTCTTTTGTGTGTGTGTGTGTGTGTGTGTGTGTGTGTGTGTGTGTGTGTGTGTGTGTGTGTGTGTGGCATCAGTTATCGGATCAATGGAGCACCTAAGGCGGAGATTTTTTTCACCTTTTTTGTGTTTTGTTTTGTTTATTGTTCTTTTCTTTGTTTCCCCTAAGGCCAAAATCCACCTCTTCATTTTTTGGTGCTTCACACTGTCCTCTTCTTTTTTTTCAGCTTTTTGGTTTGTTTGTTGTTGTTTTTTGGCAGTTTATCTGTCTTTGGTGGCTTATTTTGTTTGATTTGCTGGTTGACTGTGGTCGAAATGAGGTGTCGGTGTTGAAGGAGGGGCGAGGTGGTGAGTGCCGTGTAGGAACTGCTGTCAGACAGTCGACACAGTGTGTCGTGGGCTTTCCGTATGCGGATCTGTTTGTCCCCAACCACAGCTGCGCCACCTTGCCGGCTGGTTCATGACAATCCTAACTTTTTGGTTCAGTGTGTACTTTTAACATTTCACACTTTGATAGCTTTCATTCTTTTCTACCTACTAGATACTATTATTATTACTATTGTCGCATTATACTACTACTACTACTACTACTACTACTACTACTACTACTACAGTTAATGATAACAATAATAACTGCAGTAATGATAATAAGAAGAAAATAAGAATAGTTTATGATAATAATAATAATAATAATGGTAATAATATCATTATTACTGTTGTCATTATTTGTTTCTTCTTCTTCTTCTTCTTCTTCTTCTTCTTCTTCTTCCTTTATAGTGAAATTTATTCCTTCGTATTTTCAAAAATTTATCTTAGATTTTATCATTTCCTACCCTTTCCATTTTCTATATCATATTTTCTTACGACTGCTACCACTACTACTACTACTACTACTACTACTACTACTACTACTACTACTACTACTACTGTAATTATTATTATTGTTGTTGTTCTTCTTCTTCTTCTTATTATTATTATCATTGTTGTTGTTGTGACTACTCTCCCTCTTCTTTCTCTTCTCTCGCTTCCTGTATTATAATGATACCATTACTCCTGTTATTATTAGGAGGATGATGATTATGATCATGATTATGATGGTAAAATGATGATCCTTATTCTAATCCGTATCTCCACGCTTCAGCCTCTTCCCTCTTTCTTGAGTTTTTTTTCCGCGTTCGTAGTTCTTCACCAAAGACAACGCTCTGCATTGAGATTGAACAGACAAGTGTTCGTCCATTGTTTTCAAAGTTTTGAATGTTATTTGTCCTCGCCTGAAGAAGACCAATAAGTCTGTGTTGTGTCTGTCTTTTATCTATACTTTGTTTCATAGGCGGCCAAGTTTTCTTTTTTCTTCTTCTTTTTTTAAAAAAAAACTTTTGCTCTTATGGTTCAATTTCCGTCGGTTGTCACCCCGCTTTAATACTAAAATTTAAAAAGAAAAACAACCAGAGTCAAGGGTATTAAAGGAAAGAGGAATTCACTGGCACAGAACTTCAGGGGTTGGGGTGGGAGAGCTGTTTGTACAAGAGGGGCCCGATAGGCATTGGGTAAGTCGTTTCTGGTTTATTTATTTATTTATTTATTTTTCAACATTATGGGCTACAAGGGAAAAGGCAATGAAATGTCGGGATCCCTTTCAGAGGACGTGACTCTATTATGACACTCTGGAGACATAAGACAAAAGCGGTACATCATAATTATGTTCCGCCCGAGAGGTAGTTTTCACCCATGGCGGTTTGTTTCGTTTGTCTGCGGGCTGGATAACGCGAAATCAGCAAAACCCATTGTAGCGTACCTTGGTGGAAAGATGGAATGTGTGTGGCCTAAGGATGAATTCACTTAGATTGGGTGCCGATCCTGATCAAAGAGTGGATCAGGATCCGTTCTGCAACAGGAAGACAGATTGTCCACACGGTGAAGATTCTCTGCGCGAGTTCATCTCTGTCTAGGAAGTAATATTTCTCGGGGAATATTAAACTGTTTGGTGATATAAACGCTGATGTTAGGTATTTTTCATATCCTTAGAAATAAAGAAATTTTTTTTTAAAACAACAATACTTACTAATTAATTCTTTCAGTCCGTATTCAGAGAATTACTTCCCAAGGAGACTTGTTTTCTCACATGAACGGACTTGATTACCGATGTGTAGCAAAATGAAAATACAGAGGCTACATTTGGACCATAATTTAAAACCATTTTACAGAAACATATCTCATTTTGCAAGTGATCCGGATCAGAAGGTGGATCCAGGATCCGTGGGATGTTGGCTGAGCTCTGCGGCCTTGTGAGTGCCATCTAGGTGCCTTGTGAGTGCGATCTATGTAGAAAGGTATTCCTTGCTGACCTCTAGTCCGAAGATACTTTTCTGGCATGCAAGCAGACCTGGCTGACCGAACTTGCCTTTTTCTTTTTCATCTCAGTAAAAATCAATCTGTCAAGCCGCGCTGCTCGCCAATAACTGTGTCCTATTCCCTCTTCTTATCCTTGTCTCCCCCCTTCTCTTTCGCCCGCCCCCTTCCCCAACGACTTCTCCTCTCCCCCTCTCAATGTCATCTGTAGGCAGTGTCCGTATTGAAAAATGGATCCTGGAAATATGTTTAGATCACCCACCGTCTGTTGAGACTCCCTCTCAAATCCATTGGCGAAAGATGTTTATGTAGACACGCGCGCACATATGCGTATACACAGACTCAGGCATGCAAAAGCACAAGCAAGCAAGCATGCACACACACACACACACACACACACACACACACACACACACACACACACACACACACACACACACACACAATTTAGACGGAAAGATAAATGGAAAATTACAATTCAGAGCCAGTGTATTAAAACGTAAGGCTTTTGTTTTGTTTTGTTTTACTCTCTCTCTCTCTCTCTCTCTCTCTCTCTCTCTCTCTCTCTCTCTCTCTCTCTCTCTCTCTTCCAAAACAAGTAAGATACATATTTTGCGCCTGATTGTAAAACTCAACGTGAGTGCACACCCCATGTGTAATGTCACTGACCTGTTGGCATGGCTACATGGTGAACAAACTCCAACATATGTGAACAATGCGGATCCATGGACATGTGCCTGTGTGTTCCTCTAAACATCCTATTTCAGTCACTTGACAAACACTTGCCCACTGTTAGTCATCTAACGGAAATTCGGGAACGCCCGAGTTACACACGTAAGCACGCACATGTCTGCATGAACGCACACACACACACACGCACACACACACACACACACACACACACACACACACACACACACTCTCTCTCTCTCTCTCTCTCTCTATCTCTCGCTCTCTCTCTCCCGCTCTCTCTGTCTCTCTCTCTGTCTCTCTCTCTCTCTGTCTCTGTCTGTCTGTCTGTCTGTCTCTCTCTCTCTCTCTCTCTCTCTCTCTCTCTCTCTCTCTCTCTCTCTCTCTGTGATTGTGTGTGCGCGGGCTCTTGCCAGTGCGTGCGTGCATATGTGTACGCGCGTGCGTGAACATGTTTATGTGTGTGTGTATGTGCGAGCGCGCATGTGTGTCAGATTCTCTCTCTCTCTCTCTCTCTCTCTCTCTCTCTCTCTCTCTCTCTCTCTCTCTTTTGTATGAAAATGTGTGTGTAAGTGTGTGCATGTGTATGTGCATGTGTGAGTGTGTGTGCATGCGTGAGTGTGTGTTTGTGGGTGTGTGTGTGTGTGTGTGTGTGTGTGTGTGTGTGTGTGTGTGTGTGTAGAGGAGTAAGAAAATTGTGGTTGATTGGGGAGATCGGCCGGGAGGTGGTCAACATAGGCAGGTGGTTAAACGCCTGTCAGTGCGTTTATTCTACAAGTCTTTAAAGCCAGTGATTAGCCCAAATAATTACGAAGAAAAAAAAAACAAATACTGAAGGTGTAAAGTTAGTTTAGTACATAGCATAATGGGAAGCGCATAAAACTGCCCGGGCAGTGCTTGCCAAATTCAGGGCACTGGGCAGAACATCAAAGTATTTACAATATTTACAAGAACTGGAAAAATTCTTGAAGACATATTTTCATGATCTTGTGGAAAGTGTGAACTTTTGACATTTAGGTATGGACAATGAAAGATAAGACATTGAGACTCTAAAACTTTCAAATGGTCCGTGATTACATCAAAAGACAATAAAATAGATCCGGATTCATCCCAGTAAACTTCTTTTTAATCATACTTTGAGACTTTATTCACTGTGCTGGCTTGTGCTAGTGTAAAGCTCCTCAGTGAAATAGTAATGTGGAGTTGGTCGTTCCTCAAGCTCAGTTCATGAACCTGCCACGAGCAGCCGAGGGCTAATGGATTGGAGATAATGAAGGATCGATCGTTGAAGATCTACAGTTAGGAACAGTTAGCAATCGAGAAACACACCCATCATTTAAAAGGTGAAGAGCGGAGTCCAGGATATTTTCTACCGTACACTTTTAGCGGACTTTAGAGGAGCATCTTGGATGCGTGTCATTGTTCCAAGGTCCGTTGGTCCCAAGGTTCGTTGGTCCCAAGGTCCGTTGGTCCCAAGGTTCGTTGGTCCCAAGGTTCGTCATATATTTCACAGATTTATATGGACCTTGGGACCAATGGACCTTGGGACCAACGGACCTTGGGACCAACGGACCTTGGGACCAATGGACCTTGGGACCAACGGACCTTGGGACCAATGGACCTTGGGACCAATGGCATGACCCCAGCATATGTCCCAGAAAGAAGTGTTGAAGTCATCGGCGATTAGCCACATTTGACTTTTCGCAGGCTCTGCGTGATCGGCTGGGTCATAACAATGTAAACTTGGCAGTCAAAATTCGAAGCCATTCGGTATTGCAGTCAACAATACCTTTAGGAAGGTAGGTAAAAACTGTTTAAAGATGAAGAGTTGTTGTATTTTACATTGACTGCACACAAGTAGACCTTGGGAACATTGTCAGGTACTGGCAATACTCAGATGCGGTAAGGCAGGTGTTCCTGTATGCAGTCTGTTGACACACCGGTAGATCAGGGAAAACGTAAGGTCGTGATAATCAAATTTCAGACATATTTAGGGACTGGAGAACGAGAACGCTTACGAGATGTTAAAAAAGGACCGAGCGACAGTTCCACTACAACAGATGTGATACGAATGCTTTTTGAAACTATGAAAACAGTTCAACGGAAAAAGGGCAGGGAAAGGTACCGAGCGACAGTTCCACTACAATAGATCTGATACGAATACTTTTGGAAACGATGAACAGTTCAACGTGAAAAGGGCAGGGAAAGGTACCGAGCGACAGTTCCACTACAATAGATCTGATACGAATACTTTTGGAAACGATGAACAGTTCAACGTGAAAAGGGCAGGGAAAGGTACCGAGCGACAGTTCCACTACAATAGATCTGATACGAATACTTTTGGAAACGATGAACAGTTCAACGGGAAAAGGGCAGGGAAAGGTACCGAGCGACAGTTCCACTACAATAGATCTGATACGAATACTTTTGGAAACGATGAACAGTTCAACGTGAAAAGGGCAGGGAAAGGTACCGAGCGACAGTTCCACTACAATAGATCTGATACGAATACTTTTGGAAACGATGAACAGTTCAACGTGAAAAGGGCAGGGAAAGGTACCGAGCGACAGTTCCACTACAATAGATCTGATACGAATACTTTTGGAAACGATGAACAGTTCAACGGGAAAAGGGCAGGGAAAGGTACCGAGCGACAGTTCCACTACAATAGATCTGATACGAATACTTTTGGAAACGATGAACAGTTCAACGTGAAAAGGGCAGGGAAAGGTACCGAGCGACAGTTCCACAACAATAGATCTGATACGAATACTTTCGGAAACGATGAACAGTTCAACGTGAAAAGGGCATGAAAGGTACCGAGCGACAGTTCCACTACAATAGATCTGATACGAATACTTTTGGAAACGATGAACAGTTCAACGGGAAAAGGGCAGGGAAAGGTACCGAGCGACAGTTCCACTACAATAGATCTGATACGAATACTTTTGGAAACGATGAACAGTTCAACGTGAAAAGGGCAGGGAAAGGTACCGAGCGACAGTTCCACTACAATAGATCTGATACGAATACTTTTGGAAACGATGAACAGTTCAACGGGAAAAGGGCAGGGAAAGGTACCGAGCGACAGTTCCACTACAATAGATCTGATACGAATACTTTTGGAAACGATGAACAGTTCAACGGGAAAAGGGCAGGGAAAGGTACCGAGCGACAGTTCCACTACAATAGATCTGATACGAATACTTTTGGAAACGATGAACAGTTCAACGGGAAAAGGGCAGGGAAAGGTACCGAGCGACAGTTCCACTACAATAGATCTGATACGAATACTTTTGGAAACGATGAACAGTTCAACGGGAAAAGGGCAGGGAAAGGTACCGCTGACAAATGAACAGAAAGAAACGTGTTTCAACAGGGACACAAAGCGGTTGTAACAAAAGATGAATTTAACAGTAAGTGATTATTAGTAACTGACTGATGCAGGTGGAGGAAGACTGACAGGGAAACCAGTGGAAGGGGAGGTCACACCAGGACTGAAGAACTGGGGGCGTGACACTGTAGTGGTGCCGGTGCTCGCCATCGTCTACATCCACCGCAGCCGTGGAAGTTTCGGGAGACCTGCAGGACAGGTTGTTTTCGCTTGGACCTTAACAGACAGTACAGATGGCTAAGCAGGTTCCCAGCAAAGACGCTCATGCCTCGTTTTGAAGGATGGACATTTTCCGCAAGAGTGTTTATTGGATCTTCTTGTTCACGTTTTCATAAGATACAATCGAGACTTTTTATGGCTGTGAAGGCTCAGGAGGATATGGGCGTTGAATATTTTACGCTTTGTGTTACATTCTGGGAATCTGTTTGGCGCGATCCGACCCATGCATCGTGGTTTAGGATATTTCTCTCTCAGATCTTTCATGAATCAGGTGAAATTTTCCGGTGTTTCTTGCGCGGTTTTTTTTTTTTTTTTTTTTTTTTTTTTTTTTTAAAGATGGTTCACGCTGACCCCAAAGATTAGTGGCGTCTGTGTTGTTGCCTGCATTTTTAATTAGGGTATTGGTCACGCCTTTATTGTATGTGCTTTCTAACTGCTAACAACGTGAAGGTCATACTCTAAGCCTAGCTTTTCTTCGAAGATTCCATTTAATTAACGGGATCAAACACGATAAAGATTGTGGGTACATTTGACTTGCTGCCTGCCAGTTAGAGATCTGGTCACCGCTGGAGGTGGTGTACATTTCTGGGTTTTCAAGACAACTTCATAACTTTAAATTGGAAAACTATTTCTTTCAGAAAAAAAAAAAATGACCCTGTTCATTGGGTTTTTGTTTTGTTTTTGTTTTTGTTTTTTGTGACTGGTATCTCTGCTTCTATGTCTTGACGAGACGTGTTCTGTGATGAGTACGTGTCATCTCCCTTGGTCACTGTGACTTTGTTGTCTTTTTCATGCAAGATGGAACATTGCTTGGTGGTGTTTTATATCTTAGATCTAACCTTTTCTTATATATATAAAAAGAAGATATCTTTATAAGAACTTTTTTTTATATGAGCTGAAGAATCTTTCAAATAGCTTGTATGTCGTTGACTGTTTGCCTCCATTGATTGTTTTGATCGTGATCACTGATGTTAAGATTGGGCCACTGGCAAGCCTCCATCTTGACTGCTTTCAATTTTGTGTGTGTGTGTGTGTGTGTGTGTGTGTGTGTGTGTGTGTGTGTGTGTTGCGTGCGTGCGTGCGTGCGTGAGTTTGCGTGTGTGTGTGTGTGTGTGTGTGTGTGTGTGTGTGTGTGCGTGCGTGTGTGTTTTAAATCTCCAAATGAGTTGCGAAACTATATTTTGAGGCACATAGCTACCACAAACACTTTTCAGTGTGATCGAAGACGCACAGCATGTAGTCTTGTGACTGAGTTTCAGGTCAGGGAAAACAAGTTCGAGCATTCTGACCACACAAGCGTGCGGTCGTTGACATTCAAGTAACTAACCACCTTAGAAGCGTTGACCGTGGCTGCTATTACCGGTGTCTTTTTTCACACGAATCTAACGCTGAAGTTTTGTTGTACGGATTCTCTTCTGGAACAAATGACTTGTGGTACAAGTGGGTTTTCTTCTTGGAGCTTAGTGAACCCCCATGTTTTTCTTCTGTCGGGAGGGGCTAATCTGAGAGGCACGTTATCGCCATGTCGTTGTTGATGTTGTTGTCGTTTGTGTGCCTGTGCGCACCTGCACGTAGGGAGGGTAGGTATACCATTCACACCTGTCATATCCCCGGTGAGTCACACTTCGCTGTGGTGATCGCCATCCGTGTCCCCCTCGGACCCCACACACACCATCCGTGACAGGTCCCCAGCAGGGTCAAGACAGGTCAACACTCAAAAGCCTCTCCCCCCCCCCCCCCCCCCCCCCCCCTCCCCCGAGTTCCAGAGATGTTTCCATGTTTTCTTCTTCTTGTTTTCTGGCCCAGTTAATCGGGCGGTGATGGCAATCGAAGCGTGTCCTGGCCGGCTAGGGGGGTGGGCGCCTCATGAATACCATTAGTGAACACTTTGATGAGGGGCTGATAACAGGTGGGCGGGTGCAAACAGGCCAACCGCCTACCACGCTGACACGACCACCACGAGGAGTAAGATGGAGATGGATCGTGGGTCGCCCTGTGTGTGCGACTTTGTTGTTTGGTGTGTTTGGAGCTTGTGGTGATTTCATCGTCGGGAAGAGACCCCCAGCCCTCTTTACAGGACCAGCTTACTACAGAGAGGTGCGAGGGGCAGGACAAGTGGGATGACAGAGGAGATGATGAGACGTGGGGGGGGGGGGGGGGGGGAGGGGGGGGAACGGTTGAAGGGGAAAGTGCAGAAGGATGGGGGGGAAGTGGGGAGGTGAAAAGGGTGATGGTGGGTATAGGTGCGTAAGGGGGTAGGAATGACTTGGATTCAGGCCTTGAGTACTCGCTTTAAATTGGTGTTAATATGAAATGAATAAGTGAATGAATGAATAGATGAATAAGTACACAACTAAATAAATACATAGAATAGAACCCGAGTACTGGATTCGAATCAGTCCTTAGCATTACACACACACACACACACACACACACACACACACACACACACACACACACACACGCACGCACGCACGCACGCACGCACGCACGCACGCACGCACGCATACACACACACACACACACACACACACACACACACACACACACACACACACATACATAAAAGACTACCTCTTGTTTCTCTCTTATTGTTTATGGTGGCGTGTTCTTTTCCCCCTGTACACGTTACTGTTTGCTTAACTGTATGTGTGCGATTTTGACACTCGTGTATAACGGTGTGATTGTTCATATGCAAAATTAAAAAATGAATGAATAAATGAATAGATAAATAAATAAATAATAAATAGATAATGACTGAAAGGTCAATAGAGAGAGCACAGACTTCTGCCAAGGTGGAAAAGATTGTGGATCTGCCCTGTGATCCTGATCTGCACCATAATAAAAGGTCAGAAACAAATGGCGTATTTGCTGTAACGGGGAAAAAAACAAACAAATGAAAACAAAACAAAAAAGACCATTGTCAGCAAGTCGAGTCATGCATGGGTCAAAACAAAAATATTTTCCGCCAACTAAAGAACTGGAACTATGGACTGACAGAGTTACTTCTCTCTCTCTCTCTCCGTCTCTGTCTCTGTCTCTCTCTGCCTCTCTGTCTCTGTCTCTCTCTGTCTCTCTCTGCCTCTCTGTCTCTGTCTCTGTCGCTGTCTCTGTCTCTCTCTCTCTCTCTCTCTCTCTCTCTCTCTCTCTCTCTCTCTCTCTCTCTCTCTCTCTCTCTCTGCCCGCGCGCGCGGGCGCGTGTGTGTGTAATAGGACAGAGAAAGAGGAGTTAATGTTTTGAAAATTTCAGTATGTAGAAAGAATAATCCATGAAAACATGACTTCACAACTTATCAAGTCGTAAGCAGTAAGTGGACAGTGGTTCATGCTCAGTGGACATTAGGTACTACTCTTGCCGAACGGATCCAGGATCTGCCCTTTGATTCGGATCGACACAGTTGATGGGTTTGTCTTTGGACCGCATTCCACCTGCCCACCAAGACTAGTTAAAATCGGATTTATACTTTTTGCATCAACTCATGCTAGCAGACAAAAAAAAAAGCGAAGAAACAAAGCAGCGGATATGGAAGAAAATGTCTCCACAGAACCACCTTGGCCATCAAGCATTCTTGATTAAAAAAAAAAAAACCTTCATAACAAGAAAGGGGATGGGGAAAAAAAGCGAATGAGGAGGGGGGGGGGGGGGGGGGGGGCGGTAAGTAGCTCAAAAGTGAGCACACAGAAGAAACCAGTCAAAGTTGCTGTTGGTTGGAGCTGGAAGAGTGGAGACAAGAAGCCCGGTCTGGAACCTTTCGCATACGCACCTTTGAACGTTTTTACTGATCAGACTGCAAGTATCTGTCCGTCCGTCTCCAATCGTGAAAGCCGCATTATAGGTCCAGTTCCTTGAAGGTTTACCCAACAAAACAGTTCCGTGAGACGTTCCACCAAGACGTGTTCGTCTGGTCTGTCTGTTCCTCTGTCTGCATTAAGGACCTCTAGTGGACCTACCACCCATAGCAGCCTCAGCAATCAAGGGGTGGTCGTGTGTGTCCGCTGAGAGAGACACTTCACGCGCTCACTGGCTGCTGAATCGGGCATGGGCTATATCACAAACAGCAGTGGTCACAGATGACCTGCCCCTTGCAGAGAATTCAAAGTCAGTCCTGCAGAACCACTTCAGAACCACACTGGGAAACGCCTTTGTTGGAAGGATGGAGAAGACTTTAAGTATCCTCCCACCTCAAGGTCTACACGGATGGACACCATGTAGCACTGGCCCACGAACACCGTGTCACAGCTAACCTCTCACCTCTGATACCATTGGGCGTGAAACATGGAGCAGTCTCGAGCATCTCGTGGAAAAAAAAGGTCAGAAAAAAATGATGGGGAACATCAGGCTCACTGTAGCGTACTGCACGTTTCTCCCAACACACCATCTAAACAGCGGAGAACTGGGAAGAAGAAGAATGTGAATCAGGTGCGACGTTTGCCTTTTCCAGGCTCTCGAACAACCCCTCGCTCCTGAGAGAGGTCTGCAGCAATCTCATGAGCATTTCAAAGGCCCGAGTGGTGTTGAACATGTTCGATTTCCAGTGAGAGACTAGGGGACAGTGACAGATTGTCAGCCAGAGGCGTTCAGGTTGTGGGGAGTCGTAAGTTCCCTTGGTGAAGTCCTCACGGTGATTCCGGACTGGAATGTCCCGCTCAGTCAGTGGATCTGAATGTCCACCGGTAGGTCAACATTTTTCTTTTCACAATTTAACGTGTACATTGATTATCATTATTATTATTATTATTATCAGTTATTATTATAAGTTATTATTATTATTATTGTTATTATCATTACTTCTACTACTACTGCTGCTGTTGCTGCTGCTGCTGCTGCTGCTGCTGCTGCTGCTACTCCTGCTGCTGCTGTTGCTGCTGCTGCTGCTATTGCTTACTCGACCACACCAGCTTTTTCAGGGCTGTCACTGCTCAGGGGAAAGAAGTTGTGCCCTGAAAAAAGAAGACGGCAAACATGAATTCCTATAGTATACACATTGAAAGCATGACATGATAAATAGTCTGTTGCTGTCCTCACTCTGATAAAACTAGGTCGAGGTGAGGGCAGCAGGTATTCCCCGTGAATTGTTCTCCCCCCAGACTTGAGACTTATAGTAACGATCAGCATGACAGTGCCACGACAACACACAACAAGCCGTACGGGCAAGCGGTGCGGAATGGACTGCTGTAGTGTCACTGCCTAGGCGCTAGACTGCGACAAAAAAAGCTAGCATGGATACATTCTTGAGGGAAAGGGGTTGGGGGGGGGGGGGGGGAGGGGGGAGAGAAAGAAATGTGTAAAAAATGTTTTGGAACAAAGATATGTAAATCGGCCACTGACATACAAACACTGACGACAGTGAAGCCACTCCCACTCATCCCTTCTCACTCACCATCCACTCCAACATTGAAGGTCAACGAGAGTCTGAGAACAACAACAACAGCAACAACAACAACAACAACAAAAGAAAAGAAAACCCGAAAAGATGAAAATAGTGGTACTGAATTTCCAGACAGCGAGGCAAAAAATTTGTACTGAAAAGTCCCCGACATCACTACGGAGACCAGTGTGTCCATGAGTGCAAGGAAACAGACCATGGCACGTGTGGCTCGCTCATGCGTGTGTAGGCCCTACATGCATGAACGGTACAAAATAGAGGACCATCCGAATGTCCACGGTTGAAAACTCAGTCTTGGCATATGTCCCTCAAACTCCTCAAAGCATATCAGTAAGAGCACACAGAAAATGCAAACAAAATATATCAGTGCACATGTATTTATATTAAACAGAATGCATCAGTTCTTTCATGAATAAGTAAACGAATTCATCGGTGAATATGTGTAGGATAAGCAAACATAAGTAAACGAATTCATTGGTGAATATGTGTAGGATAAGCTAACAACTCTCTCTCTCTCTCTCTCTCTCTCTCTCTCTCTCTCTCTCTCTCTCTGTGTGTGTGTGTGTGTGTGGGTGTGTGTGTTTGTGTGTGAGAGAGAGAGAGAGAGAGAGAGAGAGAGGGTTTATCATTATATGTTTTTCCTATAATCAAGCCGCCACATGCCGCAGTTTCCAAACCAGACAGGTCCAGTCTAACGCCTGTAGTCTACCGAGTCCTAACGTGTCAAAACCTGAAGTGGTCATCATCGTTGTCTGGTCTTACTGTCCACCCAGCCAAGGTTAAGGACCCATCGAGGGCCGTTGTTTGTCAGCACGGGCTTTCCTCCCGTACAGACCCAGTGGTCAGGGAGGCGATCGTGCATGTCCATCGCGGTCACAGCCATGATCTGCAAGCATCAGACATCGGCCTCATCGCGGGTCAGTGAAGCATGAAGAAGAGACAGAGAGAAATTACTTGACATGGCCAGTGACCCGATGATCCCATCAGTGACGATCTTGAGAAGTAATATGAAATCAACAACAATTTTTACTTCAGTTGCCAGCAAGCTCTTACCGATACATTTTCTGGAGTGTGTGTGTGTGTGTGTGTGTGTGTGTGTGTGTGTGTGTGTGTGCGCGTGCGTGCGTGCGTGCGTGCGTGCGTGTGCGTGCGTGCGTGCGTGCGTGCGTGGGGTGTGTGTGTGTGTGTGTGTGTGTGTGTGTGGTTGCTGCCGGCAAATGGAGTAAAACTTCACCCGTGCGCATATTGTTACAAAGTAAACAAAGTACTGATGCACTGGGTACATGGTATACACCCTCTCAAGCTGCTACCCGCTCGGATCCACTTGGCACGACTTAAGTATTCGTAAGTCGTCTTCAAACTGGGTGAGCGTCAGAGACAGAATGATATGTGCCGCAAGATGTTAGTGGTTTAGCTGCCATGTCATAGCCTGTTTTGATTGGTTGGTTCTTTATCATGAGTAAAAAAAGAAATGGTGTGACCTATTTTGTGATGTGACATGTTTTGTTTTCTTTTCCTGTGTGAGTGTGACATCCCTGAAAACGGTCTGTGTAATCGGCAGGGGCATAATGATTAAGATTGAAACTTGATCTGATCTGGTCCAACGTTAGAGGGGTGACTCATAAGCACCCTGCACAGATCCAAAGCGAATCACGTTTTGTGCTAGATGGTAGCATCAGTTCCATTTCAATGCAACAACTTGACGAAGTGAAGCGGCGTCGGTCTTCACAAATCGGGTCTGAGGGAATTAACCGTGATCAGGGAAGAAGAGGGGACGGAGTTGAAGAGGGGGTTGAAGGAGGGGATGGGGGAAGAGAGAACAAGTTGGGCGGGAAAGGGAGGGGGAGGGTGGTGAAATTGCCAGTTCAATTATAAATTTGATCACAGAGAGTATTCATGAATCCCAAACATGCAATGGTGAGGAACGTAAGGGACCGCAGCTAAACAAGCTGAAACGATCACAGAGAGTATTCATGAATCCCAAACATGCAATGGTGAGGAACGTAAGGGACCGCAGCTAAACAAGCTGAAACGCTTCCAACTGCACGTCAATGGAGTGAAGGCAGAGGATAAAGTGATGTTCCTCAAGAGTGTGCGTATTATACGACAGCGACAGACACAGACTGACATTGCCTCAGCCAGCACGTAGGAGTTGCAGTTGTAATGATGCGGTTGCAGGGTTGGATGTCAGCTGTGCGACACACAGAGTGTCCGCTAGGCCAGGCATATGTCCATGTCGGTACTGAAACGTCGTTTATGGCTTACGTCTGAGCGCCGTCCACTCGCACACAATGATCACTCACACTTTCTTCGTCCAAATGGCTTTCATCTACGCTCCGATGATTTATTTGTGTCATTACCTAATGTAAGGTAGAAGGTCAGAGGTGAAAACGACGGCTCTGAAGTGTGCTTTTCGTGTTGAAAACCTGCGTATGTAAGCTATAGTATCTGGAACATTGGTACGGTACTATTGCCGCTATGTTTGGTCGTACGTGCACAGGCCGCCCAAAGTGGCCCACCCTATCTTGTCCAAACTGAAGAGGTCAGTCTCGTCAGGTTCAATTGTCTCCCTGTCACGATGGAGGACCTCTCGTGGCCCACTGTTTGTCAACAGAGTTACCACCCCTAACAGTGTTTGTGGTCAGGAGGCGCTGGTGCGTGTCCATGTCGGCGGCAGACACGGTGTGTCCCCGGTGACGTCAGACTCTTGGCCGATCACAGGTGAGTGGAGTGGGAAGAAGAGCCAAAGAGAGGCACTTCACACGGCCAGTGTCTCACGGTCTCACACTCTTAGTGTCGCACGGATCGAGTGCTGTTGTACACTTTTGACTTTCTGGGAGAGTATGGATGATGGTAGCACGATTCAGTCACAGACATTCGGCCTATGGCGGAAGGAAATTCCCAAAGCAGGCCGTTCGTTGATTCCAACGCCACAATGAAACTGTAGATTTGAATGCCCCAGGATGTGGAGAGGAATTTCTGACAAACATATTCAGAGCATAAATGCAACACACCAGTGCAACCCCTAAATGTAAAGTAAACACACACACACACACACACACACACACACACACACACACACACACACACCAGTGCTTGCATCCATTAAAACAGACTTGAGATTTCTGTGTTCACACGCAGGAAACTGTCAAGAATGCACATTGTTCCACATATTGTTAAAGTAGGGGACACACACACACTCACACACACACACACACACACACACACACACACACACACACACACACACACACACACAGAGGTTACATCAATGCGCATACATAAAACGCTGCGAAACGCAGAGGTGTTCATATTTGAAAAAAGTTTAGACAAAGAAAAAAATCAAACAGAACAAAAACACTAGAACATTAAATGTGTGTATGCGACGCGCGCGTGCGTGCATGAGAGAGAGAGAGAGAGAGAGAGAGAGAGAGAGAGAGAGAGAGAGAGGACAGAGAGAGAGAGAGAGAGAGAGGAAGGAGTATATTCTAGAGTCAAATCCGCTTCCTGTTCCAGTGACTTAGACAAGTGTTTAAAAGTCCAGCCTATTCTAGTCCGGCGGTAATAGTTCACCGAGTCGGGTTCCAGCTGAAGTGGCTATTGTTGTCGGCTGCCATTGTCCCCCTGCCATGGTCAAGGGCCTATCGTGGACTGCTGTTTGTCAACAATGAGTTACCGCCCCCAGCAGCGCCACTGATCCAGGTGGCGGTCACGCGTATCCGTTCTGGTCGCAGAGTGTAACAATGCCGCGAAGAATGTCTACCAATCGGATGTTTCTGTTCACGTGCGCTGGATGGGAAGAGGAAGGGTTGAGAGCAAGGGTGAAGGGCGAGGGGTTGAGGAGAGCGTTATATTTAGAAAACATTTTCTCTCTGGCCCTTTGCCCCAAGACAGCATTTGTCTTTTTATCTGCGTTTGTTGTTTAATGGAATATAAACAGAAAAGAACTAAATCAGACTGGGTTGCATCAAATCTCTCTCTCTCTCTCTCTCTCTCTCTCTCTCTCTCTCTCTCTCTCTCTCTCTCTCTCTCTCCGACTGCGTTTTACCCATTGTTTGCCCTGTACAGAGTCGACAGCAAGTAGAAGGAGTATAGCAACAAGTTACTAGCTTCAAAAGTTCATGTTAATCCCTTTTTTTTCGTCAAAATAATATTTTCTTTAAAAAAAGTTACAATTATTGTCTTTAAGTAAACTATTATAGTTATCACACATGTGATTAATTGCTACGGAAGTTACATATTTTCTTCTTTTTTTTACGTTAAAACAGTAGTGACTCATGAAACTAAATAATTATGATACAAGACACAAAGTTAACATCACTCGCTTGTAAATGCCCTAGAATCATTGGTATGATTATGCAGACGGTAGGCCTTCAAAAGACTGCTTTGCAAGGCACAGAATGCGAAAGTCCTATATGCATGGCATAATCAGTTCTTTTTTCTGCCTACTGTTTACTTGATTCACGAGGTTGTTTCTTTCTTATGACTTAATTAATTAATGTCAAGTTTCAAAACGGAGTGACTGAGGGCGGAAAATGAAGCAAAATTTGGAAAGAGAGGGGGTTAGTTACCGCCAAGGACACAGACAAACAGAGTACAGGACTAGACATCTGTTTGTCTGTGTCCTTGGCGGTAACTAACCCCGTCTCTTTCCAAATTTTAATTAATGTCATAGAAGCCACAAAACCAGTAAAAAGTATTGGGTTTGTGTGTGTGTGTGTGTGTGTGTGTGTGTGTGTGTGTGTGTGTGTGTGTGTGTGTGTGTGTGTGTGTTTAACATCATAACTACTATTCTTTACTGTAAAAATTACTGCTTTCATGTCTTGATTACTTTGTCATACTATGCAAATTATCAAGGTTTTCTTGGCGATAGTTACTATGTTCTTCATTAAAACAGAAGTTTTGAGACTAGTAATGGAAAGTGCTCACTTCAAACACAGCTGTAGGCCTGTTTAACCCATGGATGACCACGCACTGCAGCAAAGACGGTAGCACAGTATGCCTTCCGAAGAAGAAAGCCTGAGGATTAACCTTTCCAGGCCTGGGACCAGCGCTTCACGCCACTGATCTGCGACAGCCGGCTCGTGTGACATGATCATTCACACTAGTGTTTCACGGACTGAATGCGGCTGGGATAGCTCTGGCCATCGCGGTCAGCTGGACTGTAAAGAACATTACTTGAATCAAATGCTTCAGAACTGGCTGGACTTTCGTTGAGAATGGATGATGCTGACAGCATCAAAGAGTCAATGACGGTTAAGTTGTGGCAGTATGTAAATCCCAATCGCAATTTTGTACGCTAATCGCGATTTTGTACGCTCTCGTACGATGTGTTTTGAAGTCCAAATGAACTTTTTTGTTGTTGTTGTTGTTGTTGCAAAGTTCAGTGCGTACATAAGTGAAAAGTAAATACCAAACACCAGAATTTAGATTCTTGTTGTTCAGAGCCCAGTCGACTGAAAGAGCCATGTTAGAGGAGTGAAAGAAACAATAGTGCATCATTATGTTATTCATGAATATAAATAAATCACAACAGCACATTTATGTCTGGAGGGTAAATACAGATGAACATTTGTGACAAGCGCAGGGAGAAAGCAAATAAAATGGGCAAATAAGGGTCGCGCGTGTATGTTTATTTGCATATGATGTAGTGTTATGTCCTGTTGCTCTAACGTCAAGGCCGATAAATGCTTAAGGAAACCGAGTTATTGCAGAGGATTATTTTAGAGGTTTTTCCCTTTTTCCCATCATGACCTGCAACAGAACTGAGCATGTCAGGTCTAGACTCGGCTTGACCAAGTCTGCCACACAACACTCTACATACCTTGAAAGTCGGCACTGTCATCTTCCAAGCACAGAGAAAACCGAACAAGTCGCTTGTTGTATCCATTTAAAATCAGCGAGGCGCTTGTTATATGTATCCATTCATCTAAAACTCAGCTCAGCCAGTCGCATCCATGCATCCATCCTTCATTTAAAAGTCAGAAAGTCACTTGTCTTATGTATCCATCCTTCATTTAAAAGTCAGAAAGTCACTTGTCATATGTATCCATCCTTCATTTAAAAGTCAGAAAGTCACTTGTCTTATGTATCCATCCTTCATTTAAAAGTCAGAAAGTCACTTGTCATATGTATCCATCCTTCATTTAAAAGTCAGAAAGTCACTTGTCTTATGTATCCATCCTTCATTTAAAAGTCAGAAAGTCACTTGCCATATGCATCCATCCTTCATTTAAAACTCAGCACGTCGCTTGTTATACGCATCCAACTTTTATTACGGGTGTGAGATCTGGGCACTGACAGTAAGGAGATCTCAAGTAACAAACTCGTGCATTCTAGAATAATATGTTTCAGACGGATTCAACGGGGTTCGTGTAAAGAACGAGAAGGAGAACGAGGTGAGGCAGCAAGGGCCATCACATAGATTAACTGACCAGAACCTCGTGGTTATCCAATAAGGTCAGCAGGCCCGATACCAGCATGTGTCTCACCACGACTCCCTGTCCATGACCAGTCCAGGGGGTAAAGCGGAGGGTGGACGTTCTAGAGGCAGAGCGAAGAAATGGCGGATGGAGAAAGGGGAAGATCAAGTGGACTGGTTGCAGCACCTCTGCCCTGTTCACCCTGACTGAGAACAGAGGGTGGTGGAGTTCTGTGAGGCCCAGATGCCAGCCACGGCACCGCTACTGTTACAGTGCGGTGTAATCATCACAATAGGCTGCCGATGGTTTTCTTGTTCCCACAGATCCTTTTCTTTTCCCTGGGTAAACTACAACGCGTAGATATGCACAAGAAAATACCAAAACTTGTGAAAGATTAAGAAAATAATGTCCGGTATCAGTTTATAGCTTTACTTGTAGAATTCGTACAAAAGTACGTCATTTATACACTTATTGGAATCAAATTAATGACCGGTTAACTTATTAATGCAGAAGTTTCTGTTACAGCCGGGCAAGCAAAACAACAACAAAACAAAACAGGAAAAGAAAACCAATACACACAATCAAACCGTTAAACCAGTCATTTCTTTGTCAGTTATTTCAATAATTGCCTAGTAGGGAACGTAAAACGTTCCATGGAAACAAAGAAGGGTGTGACTGGCGAAAACCTGTAGGAAAATCCCCCTTGATGGGTAAATAAACAGACAAAAGAACATAATTACACAGAGAGGGAAAAATGGAAGGCCACATCCTACCATGCAACGCGTTCTTCCTGGGAAAATTAGCCGGAATTTTACATTAAAAAAAAAAAAAATCTGTAGCGACAATGAAGTTATACAGTACAAAGCAAGACAATGCAACGCTAAAACAGTACAACACAGAATAATACAACACGTGGTAAGAGGACTAAGACGACGACTGTGGAAACTGTTAGTCCATTACGGGCCCATTGACCACCTTCTTGGCGTGAAACATCATATGCCAGCGTTGCCTCTCCCACAGAACCATTACACAGTATCAGCACGATCTGCCCCCGCCGCCTCTATCTGCTGTCGATCTGCCGGCAAACCCGCGTCCGCTAACGTCAAATGACCGCCCACAGTTCCTGACTAGCACGCACAGTCCGAAAGTTGTCTCCTCGTTAAGCTTTCGTAGCTTACGTTCACGGTTAACGTCGGTACTCCTCCTCCCCTTACCCCACCACCCACCCCCAAAAGAAAAAAGAAAGTAATATGACAGGCGGGGATAACCCTCCCGGAAAGGTAGGAAAGAATAAAGAGAGGGGGCTGTGGTACACAGTCCCCCACATCCCCCTTCCACACACTCGTGGGCCAGAGTTTCGCATACGCGAAGGAAAGTGGTTAGTGCCAGCATTTCCGCGCGGACCCCTCCTTGCCTTGCGTCCCGCTCCTGGTGTTTCGGTGGAGTACCATCATCTTCGTCATTATCATCATCATCATCTGTCATGTTTTTAAAACCTGGGAAGGTGCCAGGCGTTGGTGATGATGGTGGTGATGATTGACGTCACGCTGTTGTTTTCACACGCATGTGCTGTGGATGACCCTCACTGGCTTTCACACCGATGTTGTCGGAGGTGTCGCCCCGGGTGCTGACAAGAGCTGATCTGTGCTGATGCTGTGGCTGACGGGCAGGGAGACCAGGGGGGAGAGGCCCCTGGGAGGTGGGAGGAGGCTTGCTGGGTGGGTGGGGTGGATAAGGAAGTGGGGGGGGGGGGGAGTTCCGAGGCCAAACTATGGAAAATCACATCTCTGCTTGTTAAATTAAAGATGCTGGAGTGACCTGACGTTGTGGAGTGTGTGTGTGTGTGTGTGTGTGTGTGTGTGTGTGTGTGTGTGCGTGCGTGCGTGCGTGCGTGCGTGCGTGCGTGTGTGTGTGCGTGCGTGCGTGTGTCTGTGTGTGTGTGTTGCTTACTACTTTTGTCTTTCTGTTCATGCCTTTGCCACAAACCAGTTCCAATAAAGTGCGTTTTGGTTTTAAATCTCTCTCTCTCTCTCTCTCTCTCTCTCTCTCTCTCTCTCTCTCTCGCTCTCTCTCTCTCTCGTGATACACAAAGACATTTGTGTGTAAAGTTTTCTGAGACTGTCTTTTGCACTCCCTTTTCCTTTTGAAATGGAGTTGATCCAAGGTGTTTTCTTTCTTATTGCAGTTTTTTGTCTTTAATTGATTTGTTTTTTGTTTTGTTTTTTTTTTGCTTAAGTTATTGATCTTTGCTGTCTACGGGTGTTTCCTTTGTAAGAGGTCAAGGTTAATCATGGAACATAATCAAGCAGAATGACAAATAATCACTGTGCCAATAAAGGGTTAATTAGATTTGGATTCAGAGCGAGTAATATCAGCGAATGCCATCTCTTGAACAAAGCATCAGACAAATCCTCCCTTCTGTCAAGCTTCAGCAGGCCTAACTGTTTTAACAAATAATGATAGTCAGAAAAAAAGGTTTTGAAGTTTAAGGGGAAAATTGAACAAAGCATTTATACTTTCAGCAAATCAGTGAACCTTGCACGCATGCGCGCACCCCTGCTTGTGTGTGTGTGTGTGTGTGTGTGTGTGTGTGTGTGTGTGTGTGTGTGTGTGTGTGTGTGCGTGCGCGCTTGCGCGCGGGCGCGCGCTCTATACATGTCTTTACCGCTATCTGTATCTGCAGCTGTCTTTCTCGCTCTTTCTGCACGCCAGCTCGGCTGGCCATTTGTCAGTGCCATACGTGCTGTTCGTCTGTTTGTTGGGACAGTTATTGATCTGTATCGGTCGTCCTGGCTCCCCGTGCAAACAAACGGTGATAGCCATTTTTCAATGTCATGATTCTTGTCAGTTTTGTTCCTGTTCAACGTGCAACACGAGTAGGTTCCAGAATATACTCTGGCGATCTAGCGTTGGCATTTGTTTACACCCTCCCTTGAGACTGTTTTGTGATGTGTGTGTGTGTGTGTGTGTGTGTGTGTGTGTGTGTGTGTGTGTGTGTGTGTGTGTGTGTGTGAGGGAGCTGTAATGGAGGGGAGGGGGATGTCATAAACAGTTCTAAGCTACCGATCACACTAGGGGACAGTGCATTGCTATTTCGCCTAACACCTGGGGTGGTTGATCCCAGAGTGATATGGTGACGTCACGCGTGGCTGCCGCCGCCATTATCTCCCCTTCACTGAAGACAAACTTTTGGAGGACACGGCGGTGATGGCGATCGATCGTGTTTAGTGAAGGGTGCCGTTTGATCAGAAGTATTATTTAACACCATTACCTGATGATTTAGAATTAGATGGACGGAATTTCATAAATCCTAATTATTTTGGTATGCAAGCGTTATGTCTTTATGGTGAACAATTCAGGTGCATAAACATTACATATTTAGCGTAAATTATGTATACGAACACTTTTCATATGCTGCGTGTATTTCCGTATATCGTACATGATTTACATGTCGTAATTTACTGTGAAAAAAAAATTACAGTTAAATGTCCACTCTTTTATAGATATAACACGCATTCAGTTGTGAATCATGGCAGGCAAAGTATTATCTCAAATGAGTGTTGGACCAACGGGACACCATAGTTTAGATCCGATGTCATTTCCCTCCAAATTTCTGTGCACAAACGTTTCCACCCGTTTTATTCTAAAATGTACATGCATTCACTTCACATCTCTCTCTCTCTCTCTCTCTCTCTCTCTCTCTCTCTCACACACACACACACACACACACACACACACACACACACACACACACACACACACACACATACACACACACGTATCAAATATATATTCCTTCCTTCTCTGTAGTGACTGTGTGCATGTAAATGAGCTTCTGGAAAAAAATCAACACGGTGTGGTATGTGAGCTTTACATCTTAGCTGGTCGTTTGAGTGTGATTTCTCCAAAGAGGAAGAGCCTGACACACACCGTGCATCAGTGTGCCATCTCATCTCGGTGATTTGACCTCGAGAACGTGTTGCAGTTCTGTAAGATCAGGGCCATCAAAATCCTAGTCTTTATATAAACACCATGCATGAATGCTTTCTCAGTAGGCCTATTTTAAACACAAAGTTTGTTTTCTTTTAGTTGCAAAGATTAGATCCGCCTCAGCAAGACGATCAATCCACTCCATTCCACGAACTTCATGACCGGAGGTGTTTTCCCTCGATGCCTGTCGAAAGGGTCCTGTCCGCAAGTTCACCAAAGGCCCAGCGAAGCGTGCTTGCCGCAGTTGCTTATCCCCCGCTACAACGGTCCCTGACCGGCAGCCATCCACTGTCCCGCTGTCCATACCGCACTGCTTCCCCTTGCACACTGTCCATCGGAGTCAGAGATTGTACATACTCCTTCTGCCTTTGGATCGCATGCGACACCGAGTGTGAGCGTTCCAGGCGAAGTGCGTGCATCAAGCAGGTTCTTACTGTTTATGGTGCACTGGAAGGGGGAGGGGATGGCGGGGGGAGGGGGGGGGGGGACTTAACATAAACTGTTTCTAATTCATAGAGATTAAAAGGCAAGATCTGTTTTGTTAGCCTTGAAGGTGGTAATAATCAGGTATTGCTCTCTCTCTCTCTCTCTCTCTCTCTCTCTCTCTCTCTCTCTCTCTCCGGTAGAGGGCGATAATTTGGCACATGCGTAAACGTAGTAAATAAAAGATGCTTAAAATAGTACGGCTTTCCGGAGAATTATAAGACGCAGGTGTAGTAAGGATTCCACTGTATACATACGAAAATACGACGAGGGAAATGAAATAGATAACATGTGTTTTGCATGCTAGTATCAACAGCATTCATATCATGAGTTTTAAAATAATAATATATTGTGTTCATAAGGAAGAACGTACTAAGAAGTATTTTTATATAATTAAGATAGAATTCTGCATGTACATACTGTCATGGAAGAATGTTTTGTTGCAGTTATGGAAAATTTTGTTCTAACTATATAAAATTGATTTTTTTTCTTGTTGCGTACTCATGTGAATAGGCTGATGGCCTCACATTAAAGTCACGAGTCACGAGTCTCTCTCTCTCTCTCTGATTCAAATATATCAGAGTATGTATGAGGCTTTGCGGCTCGATCTGTACTATAAGCATGATGCCGCAATGTGCAAATCGGAACCACTGCGGATAGCATTAGTCTCGAGGCAAAAGTTCTGTTCTTCACTTTTTTTTTCTTTTTTTAATTTCATTTTTTGTTGTTGTTGTTGTGTTTTGAAAATAAATTGCATACTAGGATCAATTATCGGACAAAGACTTTTCGGGCGTATACGTTAGGTTTTGTAATTTCGTTCCAACGGTCAGACTTTTAAAAAATGTGTTTTGTTTTTGTTTTTTATTTTGGGAAAAATACATACTGGTCCCCTCCCCCCCCCCCCCCCCCCGCTCCTTAGTCCCCCTCCGAACCCCCCCCCCCCCTTTTTTTTTTTTTTTTTCCTCCAAGTGGAAAAACTATTATGTACTGCTGGTTGAATGCACCAAAATGTGACAAACAGGGATAGTGGAGGGTGGTGAAGAGAGGCTGGTTCACTTGAAGTGATTAAGAACGAAGAGGATGGGTACACATGAGGTGATTAACGGGAAGAATCAGATGACGTGATTGACAAGGACGGATCAAAATAGGTGCACATGAACCGATTGACAGCAAAGGTCTGGATGGGTCCGAGTGAAGCCATTAATAGGAAGTATCAGGATATGCACGCGAAAAGTCATCAACAGGAAGGATTAGGATGGGCAAAAATGAAGTGATTGAAGGAAGGAACAGGGGGAGTACGCATGAACGATTAGCTAGAAGGATCGGGACAGGCAGATATTGTGGGGTCAACAGGCAGATATTGTGTGGTCAACAGGCAGATATTGTGGGGTCAACAGGCAGATATTGTGGGGTCAACAGGCAGATATTGTGTGGTCAACAAGAAGGATCGGGATAGGCAGATATTGTGGGGTCAACAAGAAGGATCAGGATAGGCAGATATTGTGTGGTCAACAAGAAGGATCAGGATAGGCAGATATTGTGTGGTCAACAAGAAGGATCAGGATAGGCAGATATTGTGTGGTCAACAGGCAGATATTGTGTGGTCAACAAGAAGGATCGGGATAGGCAGATATTATGTGGTCAACAAGAAGGATCGGGATGGGCAGATATTGTGTGGTCAACAAGAAGGATCAGGATAGGCAGATATTGTGTGGTCAACAGGCAGATATTGTGTGGTCAACAAGAAGGATCGGGACAGGCAGATATTGTGTGGTCAACAAGAAGGATCAGGATAGGCAGATATTGTGTGGTCAACAGGCAGATATTGTGTGGTCAACAAGAAGGATCGGGACAGGCAGATATTGTGTTGTCAACAGGCAGATATTGTGTGGTCAACAAGAAGGATCAGGATAGGCAGATATTGTGTGGTCAACAGGCAGATATTGTGTGGTCAACAAGAAGGATCGGGATAGGCAGATATTGTGTGGTCAACAGGCAGATATTGTGTGGTCAACAGGCAGATATTGTGTGGTCAACAAGAAGGATCAGGATAGGCAGATATTGTGTGGTCAACAAGAAGGATCGGGATGGACAGATATTGTGTGGTCAACAAGAAGGATCGGGATGGACAGATATTGTGTGGTCAACAAGAAGGATCGGGATGGACAGATATTGTGTGTTTAACAAGAAGGATCAGGATGGGCAGATATTGTGTGGTCAACAAGAAGGATCGGGACAGGCAGATATTGTGTGGTCAACAAGAAGGATCGGGATGGGCAGATATTGTGTGGTCAACAGGGAGGATCGGGACAGGCAGATATTGTGTGGTCAACAGGGAGGATCGGGACAGGCAGATATTGTGTGGTCAACAGAAGGATCGGGACAGGCAGATATTGTGTTGTCAACAGGCAGGATCGGGATAGGCAGATATTGTGTTGTCAACAGGCAGGATCGGGACAGGCAGATATTGTGTGGTCAACAAGAAGGATCGGGACAGGCAGATATTGTGTGGTCAACAAGAAGGATCGGGACATGGCAGATATTGTGTGGTCAACAAGAAGGATCGGGACAGGCAGATATTGTGTGGTCAACAAGAAGGATCGGGACAGGCAGATATTGTGTGGTCAACAAGAAGGATCGGGACAGGCAGATATTGTGTGGTCAACAAGAAGGATCGGGACAGGCAGATATTGTGTGGTCAACAGGCAGGATCGGGATAGGCAGATATTTGTGTGGTCAACAAGAAGGATCGGGATAGGCAGATATTGTGTGGTCAACAGAAGGATCGGGACAGGCAGATATTGTGTGGTCAACAAGAAGGATCGGGATCAGGCAGAGATTTGTGTGGTCAACAGGGAGGATCGGGACACGGCAGATATTGTGTGGTCAACAGGAAGGATCGGGATTGGTAACAGAGATTGTTTGTGGTCAACAAGAAGGATCGGGATGGACAGATATTGTGTGGTCAACAAGAAGGATCGGGATGGACAGATATTGTGTGGTCAACAAGAAGGATCGGGATGGAGGCAGATATTGTGTGGTCAAAAAGGCAGGATCGGGACAGGCAGATATTGTGTGGTCAACAAGAAGGATCGGAGGAATTGTGGTCACAGATATGGTCGGAACAGGCAGATATTGTGTGGTCAACAGGCAGGATCGGGATGGCAGATATTGTGTGGTCAACAGGCAGGATCGGGATGGACAGAGATTGTGTTGTGTCAACAAGAAGGATCGGGATTGTGTACAAATGGAAGTTTGTGTGTCAACAAGAGGATCGGGACAGGCAGATATTGTGTGGTCAACAGGAGGAAGCGAAGGGTCGGGATGGGACAGAGATTGTGTGTGGTCAACAAGAAGGATCGGAGGCAGATATTGTGTGGTCAACAAGAAGGATCGGGACAGGCAGATATTGTGTGGTCAACAGGCAGGATCGGGACAGGCAGATATTGTGTGGTCAACAGAAGGATCGGATAGGTGCAGATATTGTGTGGTCAACAGGCAGGATGGATGGCGAATGTGTGGTCAACAGCAAGATATTGTGTGGTCAACAGGCAGATATTGTGTGGTAACAGGCAGATATTGTGTGGTCAACAGAGGATCGGGAAGGCAGATATTGTGTTGGTCAAGATCAGTGGGGGCAGATATTGTGTGGTCAACAGGGCAAGATATTGTGTGGTCAACAGGAGATATTGTGTGGTCAACAGGCAGAAATTGTGTTGGTCAACAGCGATAGCAGGAATCGGGAAGAAGATGGCCAGATATTGTGTTGTCAACAGGCAGGATCGGGACAGGCAGATATTGTGTGGTCAACAAGAAGGATCGGGACAGGCAGAATATTGTGTGGTCAACAGGGAGGATCGGGACAGGCAGATATTGTTGTTGTCAACAGGCAGGATCGGGACAGGCAGATATTGTGTGGTCAACAAGAAGGATCGGGACAGGCAGATATTGTGTGGTCAACAGGGAGGATCGGGACAGGCAGATATTGTGTGGTCAACAGGCAGGATCGGGATAGGCAGATATTGTGTTGTCAACAAGAAAGGATCGGACAGGCAGATATTGTGTGTGCAACAAGAAGGACGGGACAGGCAGATATTGTGTTGTCAACAGGCAGGATCGGGACAGGCAGATATTGTGTTGTCAACAAGAAGGATCGGGACAGGCAGATATTGTGTTGTCAACAGGCAGGATCGGGACAGGCAGATATTGTGTTGTCAACAGGCAGGATCGGGACAGGCAGATATTGTGTTGTCAACAGGCAGGATCGGGACAGGCAGATATTGTGTTGTCAACAGGCAGGATCGGGACAGGCAGAGATATTGTGTGTCAACAGGCAGGATCGGGACAGGCAGATATTGTGTTGTCAACAGGCAGGATCGGGACAGGCAGATATTGTGTGGTCAACAAGAAGGATCGGGACAGGCAGATATTGTGTTGTCAACAGGCAGGATCGGGACAGGCAGATATTGTGTTGTCAACAAGAAGGATCGGGACAGGCAGATATTGTGTTGTCAACAAGAAGGATCGGGACAGGCAGATATGTGTGTGTCAACAGGCAGGATCGGGACAGGCAGATATTGTGTGGTCAACAAGAGGATCGGGACAGGCAGATATTGTGTGGTCAACAAGAAGGATCGGGATGGACAGATATTGTGTGGTCAACAAGAAGGATCGGGACAGGCAGATATTGTGTGGTCAACAAGAAGGATCGGGACAGGCAGATATTGTGTGGTCAACAAGAAGGATCAGGATAGGCAGATATTGTGTGGTCAACAAGAAGGATCGGGATGGACAGATATTGTGTGGTCAACAAGAAGGATCGGGACAGGCAGATATTGTGTTGTCAACAGGCAGGATCGGGACAGGCAGATATTGTGTTGTCAACAAGAAGGATCGGGATGGGCAGATATTGTGTGGTCAACAAGAAGGATCGGGATGGGCAGATATTGTGTGGTCAACAGGCAGGATCGGGATGGGCAGATATTGTGGGGTCAAAAGGCAGATATTGTGTGGTCAAGAGGCAGATATTGTGTGGTCAAGAGGCAGATATTGTGTGGTCAAGAGGCAGATATTGTGTGGTCAAGAGGCAGATATTGTGTGGTCAAGAGGCAGATATTGTGTGGTCAACAAGAAGGATCGGGATGGACACACGTGAAGAGGTTAGCAGGGAAGATGAATGTGCGCAGACATGAAGTGACTTAAAGCAATGATCAGGACGAGTACGCATGAAATAATTAACAGAAATGACTAGGTTGGGTACACGTTGTGTGAGTAACAGGTTGGATCAAGGATGGATACACATTTTTTTACGCATATCTTTATTAAACAGATGTGTACATAAAGAAATTATTGAACTGAAGCAACAACAAGCAAATGCTTATGATGTGCCCAGTCACAGAAAATTTAACAACAATAAATAAACACATCGGCGGACTGCATAATCAACATTGATACGTAAGAGAGAAAGAAAAATGCTAAACATCATATGGGAAAATTTGTTGAAAATCGTGTTTTAAAAATAAAAGACAGGAAAGAAGATGGAACAGATTAGAAGAATCAAACAGCGATGCAACTAGGCAATCTATACATGGATGGATACATATGAAGTGATGAACAGGGTGGTCATAATGAATACACACCAAGTGATGAACAGGATGGTCATAATGAATACACACTGAGTGATGAACAGGACAGTCATAATGAATACACACCAAGTGATGAACAGGATGGTCATAATGAATACACACTGAGTGATGAACAGGGTGGTCATAATGAATACACACCAAGTGATGAACAGGACAGTCATAATGAATACACACTGAGTGATGAACAGGACAGTCATAATGAATACACACTGAGTGATGAACAGGACAGTCATAATGAATACACACCAAGTGATGAACAGGATGGTCATAATGAATACACACTGAGTGATGAACAGGATGGTCATAATGAATACACACCAAGTGATGAACATTATGGTCATAATGAATACACACTAAGTGATGAACAGGACAGTCATAATGAATACACACTGAGTGATGAACAGGATGGTCATAATGAATACACACCAAGTGATGAACAGGACAGTCATAATGAATACACACCAAGTGATGAACAGGACAGTCATAATGAATACACACCAAGTGATGAACAGGACAGTCATAATGAATACACACTGAGTGATGAACATTATGGTCATAATGAATACACACTAAGTGATGAACAGGACAGTCATAATGAATACACACCAAGTGATGAAACAGGACAGTCATAATGAATACACACCAAGTGATGAACAGGACAGTCATAATGAATACACACCAAGTGATGAACAGGAGTCATAATGAATACACACAAGTGATGAACAGGACAGTCATAATGAATACACACCAAGTGATGAACAGGACGTCATAATGAATACACACCAAGTGATGAACAGGACAGTCATAATGAATACACACCAAGTGATGAACAGGACAGTCATAATGAATACACACCAAGTGATGAACAGGATGTCATAATGAATACACACCAAGTGATGAACAGGACAGTCATAATGAATACACACCAAGTGATGAACAGGATGTCATAATGAATACACACCAAGTGATGAACAGGTGTCATAATAACACACCAAGTGATGAACAGGATGGTCATAATGAATACACACTAAGTGATGAACAGGAAGTCATAATGAATACACACAAGTGATGAACACGGATGGTCATAATGAATACACACCAAGTGATGAACAGGTGGTCATAATGAATACACACAAGTGATGAACAGGATGGTCATAATGAATACACACTAAGTGATGAACAGGATGGTCATAATGAATACACACTAAGTGATGAACACGGTGGTCATAATGAATACACACTAAGTGATGAACAGGTGGTCATAATGAATACACACTAAGTGATGAACAGGTGGTCATAATGAATACACACTAAGTGATGAACAGGTGGTCATAATGAATACACACTAAGTGATGAACACGGTGGTCATAATGAATACACACTAAGTGATGAACAGGATGGTCATAATGAATACACACTAAGTGATGAACAGGATGGTCATAATGAATACACACTAAGTGATGAACACGGTGGTCATAATGAATACACACTAAGTGATGAACACGGTGGTCATAATGAATACACACTAAGTGATGAACAGGATGGTCATAATGAATACACACTAAGTGATGAACACGGGGTGGTCATAATGAATACACACTAAGTGATGAACAGGTGGTCATAATGAATACACACTAAGTGATGAACACGGTGGTCATAATGAATACACACAAGTGATGAACAGGACAGTGTCATAATGAATACACACTAAGTGATGAACAGGGTGGTCATAATGAATACACACTAAGTGATGAACAGGATGGTCATAATGAATACACACTAAGTGATGAACAGGCATGGTCATAATGAATACACACCAAGTGATGAACAGGGTGGTCATAATGAATACACACAAGTGATGAACAGGGTGGTCATAATGAATACACACGAAGTGATGAACAGGATGGTCATAATGAATACACACTAAGTGATGAACAGGATGGTCATAATGAATAACACACTAAGTGATGAACAGGATAGTCATAATGAATACACACCAAGTGATGAACAGGTGGTCATAATGAATACACACCAAGTGATGAACAGGAGTCATAATGAATACACACTAAGTGATGAACAGGGTGGTCATAATGAATACACACTAAGTGATGAACAGGTGGTCATAATGAATACACACTAAGTGATGAACAGGGTGGTCATAATGAATACACACTAAGTGATGAACAGGGTGGTCATAATGAATACACACTAAGTGATGAACAGGATGGTCATAATGAATACACACTAAGTGATGAACAGGGTGGTCATAATGAATACACACTAAGTGATGAACAGGGTGGTCATAATGATATACACACAAGTGATGAACAGGAGTCATAATGAATACACACTAAGTGATTGAACAGGATGGTCATAATGAATACACACTAAGTGATGAACAGGACAGTCATAATGAATACACACTAAGTGATGAACAGGACTGTCATAATGAATACACACTAAGTGATGAACAGGACAGTCATAATGAATACACACTAAGTGATATGAACAGGAAGTCTATACCAATGAAACATCATATACATAAGTGATGAACAGGATGGTCATAATGAATACACACCAAGTGATGAACAGGATGGTCATAATGAATACACACCGAGTGATGAACAGGAGTGGTCATAATGAATACACACTGAGTGATGAACAGGGTGGTCATAATGAATACACACCATGAGTGATGAACAGGGACAGTCATAATGAATACACACCAAGTGATGAACAGGCGTGGTCATAATGAATACACACCAAGTGATGAACAGGCGTTCATAATGAATACACACTAAGTGATGTAACAGGGACAGTCATAATGAATACACACCAAGTGATGAACAGTCATGTCATAATGAATACACACTAAGTGATGAACATGGACGTCATAATGAATACACACAAGTGATGAACAGGACAGTCATAATGAATACACACCAAGTGATGAACAGGACAGTCATAATGAATACACACCAAGTGATGAACATATGACGTCATAATGAATACACACCAAGTGATGAACAGGACAGTCATAATGAATACACACCTAAGTGACTGAACAGGACAGTCATAATGAATACACACCAAGTGATGAACAGGACAGTCATAATGAATACACACCAAGTGATAACAGGACAGTCATAATGAATACACACCAAGTGATGAACATTATGGTCATAATGAATACACCAATACTTCAAAGTAACAATGATAACAGGACAGTCATAATGAATACACACCAAGTGATGAACAGGACAGTCATAATGAATACACACCAAGTGATGAACAGGACAGTCATAATGAATACACACCAAGTGATGAACAGGACAGTCATAATGAATACACACCAAGTGATGAACAGGGTGGTCATAATGAATACACACTAAGTGATGAACAGGACAGTCATAATGAATACACACTGAGTGATGAACAGGACAGTCATAATGAATACACACCAAGTGATGAACAGGGTGGTCATAATGAATACACACTAAGTGATGAACAGGATGGTCATAATGAATACACACTGAGTGATGAACAGGACAGTCATAATGAATACACACCAAGTGATGAACAGGACAGTCATAATGAATACACACTAAGTGATGAACAGGACAGTCATAATGAATACACACTAAGTGATGAACAGGACAGTCATAATGAATACACACTAAGTGATGAACACGGTGGTCATAATGAATACACACCAAGTGATGAACAGGGTGGTCATAATGAATACACACCAAGTGAATGAACAGGACAGTCATAATGAATACACACTGAGTGATGAACAGGACAGTCATAATGAATACACACTAAGTGATGAACAGGACAGTCATAATGAATACACACTAAGTGATGAACAGGACAGTCATAATGAATACACACTAAGTGATGAACAGGACAGTCATAATGAATACACACTAAGTGATGAACAGGACAGTCATAATGAATACACACTAAGTGATGAACACGATGGTCATAATGAATACACACCAAGTGATGAACAGGGTGGTCATAATGAATACACACTGAGTGATGAACAGGACAGTCATAATGAATACACACTGAGTGATGAACAGGATGGTCATAATGAATACACACTAAGTGATGAACACGGTGGTCATAATGAATACACACTAAGTGATGAACACGGTGGTCATAATGAATACACACTAAGTGATGAACACGGGTGGTCATAATGAATACACACTAAGTGATGAACAGGGTGGTCATAATGAATACACACCAAGTGATGAACAGGGGGTCATAATGAATACACACTAAGTGATGAACAGGACAGTCATAATGAATACACACCAAGTGATGAACAGGGTGGTCATAATGAATACACACTAAGTGATGAACAGGACAGTCATAATGAATACACACCAAGTGATGAACAGGACAGTCATAATGAATACACACCAAGTGATGAACAGGATGGTCATAATGAATACACACTGAGTGATGAACAGGGTGGTCATAATGAATACACACCAAGTGATGAACAGGACAGTCATAATGAATACACACTGAGTGATGAACAGGATGGTCATAATGAATACACACTGAGTGATGAACAGGACAGTCATAATGAATACACACTAAGTGATGAACAGGACAGTCATAATGAATACACACTAAGTGATGAACAGGACAGTCATAATGAATACACACTAAGTGATGAACAGGACAGTCATAATGAATACACACTAAGTGATGAACAGGACAGTCATAATGAATACACACTAAGTGATGAACAGGACAGTCATAATGAATACACACTAAGTGATGAACAGGACAGTCATAATGAATACACACTAAGTGATGAACAGGACAGTCATAATGAATACACACTGAGTGATGAACAGGACAGTCATAATGAATACACACCAAGTGATGAACAGGATGGTCATAATGAATACACACCAAGTGATGAACAGGGTGGTCATAATGAATACACACTGAGTGATGAACAGGGTGGTCATAATGAATACACACTGAGTGATGAACAGGGTGGTCATAATGAATACACACTGAGTGATGAACAGGGTGGTCATAATGAATACACACCAAGTGATGAACACGGTGGTCATAATGAATACACACTGAGTGATGAACAGGGTGGTCATAATGAATACACACCAAGTGATGAACAGGACAGTCATAATGAATACACACTAAGTGATGAACAGGATGGTCATAATGAATACACACTGAGTGATGAACAGGACAGTCATAATGAATACACACTAAGTGATGAACAGGATGGTCATAATGAATACACACTGAGTGATGAACAGGACAGTCATAATGAATACACACCAAGTGATGAACAGGACAGTCATAATGAATACACACCAAGTGATGAACAGGACAGTCATAATGAATACACACCAAGTGATGAACAGGACAGTCATAA
>CM065729.1:64546196-64556196 GCA_033310375.1 Conus canariensis
ATAGTAGTGTTTGGTCTCATTCACGGCCACGTGTCTCCTGGCAGGGCGTTCCAAGTCTGCTGTTAATATCCGGACTGGCTGTGGTTTTTTTTAAGCATTTCTTTATTGAACAGATGTGTACATAAACAAGTTATTGAACTGAAGCAACAACAAGCAAATGCTTATAACGTGCTGTGGGTTTGAACCGGAATATAACTAACATATACGTCAACTTCAGCGTTTGAAAAAAAAAAAATCAAGATCATGACTTTCCACATATTTTCTTCTTCTGTCAGTTAAGTGAAGTGTATAAAATGAACGCCGAGTTTTCTCACGCTTATGTATAAAATGTGTTGTGGCCCTTTAGAGCATTAGAAATTATATCAATGGTTTCGTGGTGCACGCGCAAACTATCTTAGTGTGTGTGTGTGTGTGTGTGTGTGTGTGTGTGTGTGTGTGATGGCCTGTGTTTTTTTTTTTCTAATGACAGATCATCAAATAATACACTCGAGAGAATCTTTTTTTTTCACATGTTGCCTCTCTCTCTCTCTCTCTCTCTCTCTCTCTCTCTCTCTCTCTCTCTCTCTCCACACACACACACACACACACACACACACACATGAACCGTGTCTGTGAAAGCCTTTATGTGTGTGTGTGTGTGTGTGTGTGTGTGTGTGTGTGTGTGTGTGTGTGTGTGCGTGCGTGCGTGTGTGTGTGTGTGTGTGTGTGTGTGTGTGTGTGAATGTGCGCACGCGCGCAAGAGCTTGTTCGCAGGAAAGGGACTTGCAGTGTCAAGTTCTTCAGATTATATTGTCTCCCAGGCGATTTTCAGCGACGTCAGTGGTCCAATAAAAAGGGACATCCGATCTTCTCAGGACGGGGAAATGCAGAGAGGGCGAAGGAAGGAAGGGGTGAGGTTAAAGGTTAAATCTGAACGGCAGTAATAGCCGGAATTGTATCCTCCGTTTAAATTATGAATAATGAGCTCCACAGGTCGTTTGCTCGTAACAAATGTTAGGTAGATTATAGCGGGTGCTTCTTGTGCTCAAACGAATCTACATGCTGTCCATGCGTCCGTATTCTCGGCGGAAGTGTTGTTTAAAACGGTGCAAGTTCTTAGCTGAATGAGGGCCTCAATCGTCAAATTCGGGGGGAGGCGGGGGGGGGGGGGGAGGGGGGGGGGTGGAGGACTGTCGTCAACTCTGACACTGGAGGTGGTGACAGGGAAAGGGTTGCAACTGGAAATCCCTGGCACATGTAAGGCGACGGCTTCGAAGCACTATCACACTTTAGAGGGGTGACACCTATCAGCCACAATTGGCTGCCTGCAGCGGCCGACAAAGACCAGGAAAGAGATGACGGGAAGAAAATGGACAATGAGAAAATAGGGATTGTACCGGCGACCTGCTTAGCACTGCCCTAGACTGGCGCCTGCCCCGGGGTTGTGTTGAGCGAGAGAGAGAGAGAGAGAGAGAGAGGCGCCGCCAGAGGGGGTGGTGGGGCCATGGGGCGGGGTAAGGGTGGGGGATATGCGCGGACGTGAAGAAGAGAAGAAAGTGTTGCACAGGAAAGATGTGTCAAAGGTATTATGAGGAGGAGGTATGTTAATTCATTTGATATGACATTTTCATTGGTTGCCTCCTCCAGTCTTTCCTTCCGTCCCCCACCTCACCCTTTCTTTCCTTTTTCTTTCTTTCTTTCTTTCTTTTTTCTTTTTTAAAGTTAGTGTTATACTTTGTCAAGTGAAAACTATGTTCACACTGTCTCGTCTGCAGCGCCCTCCCCCCTGTTTCTTTTTTTTTTTCTTATTTCTTTTTTTTTCCGGGTAGAATTCCCTCCCCTTTCACTGGCTGTGAACATCTGTAGTGTTCAAGAAATCATTACAAAGCGAATCAAGCCATGGTTTTGTTTACATATAAACAAAGGGAAAATTACCTTTTTTGAAGAGAGAACGACGTCGTAAACAGTTTGAAGCTTATTTTTCAATTTAGATGTGTAAGATGGAGAAGGGGGGGGGGGGGGGGGGGGGGGGGAGGGGGGGATTTCTCTCTCTCTCTCTCTGTTTTTCTCTCTCAATCCCCACCCCCACCCCCACCCCCATCCCGCAAAGAACGCCGGGGCTTGGAAACAGGAGGAATCTAAACACACTTTTATTATGAATCGATTAAAGCGTTTTTATATCCGATTTACTTTCGGGGGTAGACTGCTTTCTTCAGGTGAGTTTCGAATTCTTTTTTTTTTTTTTTTGGTCACTTTTTGGTTGTGATCCTTTTGCTTCCGCAGACATTCAGTGTCTACAGCTGAGGTGATCGCGTTCTATGTAAATTAGCGCCCATTGGGTCCATCACAGACCCACCGGTTCCTGGTTCTGATATCCGCCTTCTTGGAGTTGCAGTGTATACTGGGTTTTTGTTGCTTCGTGTTGAGTTTGCCCTTGGTGTGTGTGCGTGTGTGTGGGTGTGGGTGCTCCCTTCTGCATGTTTTAAATTGTACCCCGTGCAGTGTTCACGAAATTGGAGGCGGGTGGGTGGGTGGATGGGGGTGGGGATAGGGGTTGGTTCTTTTTCTTCTTTTCCCAACTTCTTGTCAAGCGTTGTTCATAAAATGTCATGTGTGTAGTGTGTGTGGGGTGGAGTGGGGATTGGTTCTTTTTCTTCTTTTCCCAAATTCTTGTCGAGCGTTGTTCATAAAATGTCATGTGTGTAGTGTGTGTGGGGTGGAGTGGGAGGAGAAGGGGGGGATGGGAAGAAAATAAAGGGGGGGGGGGGGATGTGGCTTGTGCATCTGTTTTAGTGCTTACTTTGTGACCTATTGTTTTGATGCCTTTTTCTCAATATTGTGCGATGTTTATGGAAGCTTTCATTTTTCCTGTACTGTGAAGCGCTCTGAGAGTGAGTCTTTTTCTCTCATCGAAGAGCGCTATATAAGCTCGATTTATTATTATTATTATTATTAACCTGCAGAGATGATCGCGTTCTTTTGCGCATATTGAATCTATCACACACTGACTGGTCCGCCTGAATCAAGCGTGTTCGGTGTCCAGACAATGGGACCAGATGGGAAGGACAAACGTTGCGTGACCATCCCCGGGTTCCCCCCTTTTTCGTTCTTTGTTCTGCTGTGTGACACGTCCTTTCGGAGGAACGACCAAGAGCATCTCCCCTTTCCTCTCCGGACTCCTTCAGGTCCCTTTGATGAGTCTATTGTTGTAGCGTACAGTCAGTCTGTCTGTCTGGTCCATCACATCGTCATCGACGAGGAGGTGGTGACACGTCCTTGACTGTCCTCTTTGTGTCTTCCACGTGACACAGATTTCCGTGCCTTTACCACCTCACCTGTACTGGGGCCGGGGGGGGGGGGGGGGGGAGGAGGGGGAGGTCTCCCTTTTAAGAAAATACTTGAACAGCCTTTGTAGTAAAGTATTCCGGATGGCACTGGTTTTGATTTGAATGCATGTGGTGGTGTGTTCCAACGTACTGTGGCACTGCCTGCCTCGTTTTGTCTGCCTCTCTGTCCGTCTGTACCTGTCTGTCTGTATCTCTGTCTATTCGTGTATTTTCTGTCAATCTATTTTCCTACCTAGCTTTACATGATGTATGTTATACATACCTACATATTTTCCTATCTATCCATCTATCTATCTGCTTGTGTGTTTATCAACCTATATATATATATATATATATATATATATATATTATATATATCTGTCTATCTGTATGCTTGGCTATTTATCTGTCTGTCTGTATGTCTATCTATCTATCGATCGATCGATCGATCAGTCTGTTTGTATGTCTGCCGATCTGTTTAGGCTGCCTGTCCCAGCCCTAAAGGGCCTCCGTGGTCGGCTGGGCTGACTTAATGTGATCTAAGTGTCTGTCTGTCTGTATATACATCTGTCTGTCTGTCCACTGTGTTCAATATGTACACCCACAGCGAACAGTGAGGGCTCAGAAATACATGGCGTGCAAAGCAGGGATTTGGAGCTCTGCCATTGGCATAGAGTCCAGAGGCAGAAAATTAATGTGTACCATCGAGCAGTGAACATCATTAAGTCTCTCAAAGGATAACTCGATCGATCCTCTCTCTCTCTCTCTCTCTCTCTCTCTCTCTCTCTCTCTCTCTCTGTCGGTCCGCCTCTTTCTCTCTGTCTGCCTGTCTCTCTCCCTCTCTCTCTCTCTCTCTGTCTGTCTGTCTGTCTCTCTCTGTCTGTCCGTCTCTTTCTGTCTGTCTGTCTGTCTGTCTGTCTCTCTCTCTCTCTCTCTCTCTCTCTCTCTCTATATATATATATATATATATATATATAATGCTGAACAATTAAGTAGTGGGGGAAAACAAGTGCAGGCTAACAATTCTTCGGTCATTATAATAATGACTTCGCAAAGATTTGAACTTTTAGAGGAAAAAAAAAAAAAAAAAAAAAAAGTGAAGGTGAAGAAAATGGGGGAAATATATTATAAATATGAGAAACCCTTCACTAGCTGCCTGAGGGAACCATCGTGATCCCTTCTATATATTATTGTGTGTGTGTGTGTGTGTGTGTGTGTGTGTGTGTGTGTGTGTGTGTGTGTGCGAAGCTTGGTTGTTTTTTTTCTTTTACGTTACCCTTTCTTTCTCAGTCAACACCAACTAACGAGGAAACGAAAATGAAATAACGATCTCTTAGTGTTGTTACCATCATCTTATCAGTCTGCGCCCATTGTCGTCGTGGTTCGTCGCCCCTAAAAGCTGTAACGACAAAGTTTTGTGTATATATGGCAATCTACTCAAAGAGGGCATTAGCCAGAAAGAAAGGAGACGGCGGGCGCGCAGGGGGAGCCGTTGACACGTCCCGGTCTATGGGCAGGAGGAGACAGAGGATGACCACCCTGCTATCTGTCGCCCCTTCTTTTAGCGGGGCCGGCCCAGCCTCGGCCCCCGTGGAGTGCGGTGTTCACGGGTGGCTGACACCTCTGACCTTGCTCCTCATCCCACCCGGCTAATTGAGCCCGGCCCGCCGTGAACTACTCCCGTCTCTCGCTGACACGCTTGGACGGAGAGAGCCGGGGGGTGAAGGTGGGGGGGGGGGGGGGGGGGAGGAGGGAGCCCCTCTGGGCTCCTTGGTTCAGCTCTCCACTCGGCAAGACTCTGAGGGAGCAGGGTAGAGAGTCTGGAGAGGCTGAAGGTAGGGGGCGGAGAGGGGAGAGAAAGAAGGAAGGGGGCATGCAGGTCTGAGTGGGAAGAGGACCTCCTTCATGGGCCGTGACACGCGGTGGTCACGGGGACGTGGCAGACGGTAAGACACACGACGAGGGGTGTCGGACGATGACGATGATGGTGACGATGATACGCGCGCGGGCAGTCAGGTTTCCAGGTTCTGGCTGGTGACCGGCAAGCCAAGATAACGGCTGCACGCATGGATAGTTGAGTTGGTAAAGGCGTGGGGGGGTTGGGAGGGCCTTATTGGGGATGGTATTCGTTTCTGCGCTTGCCCCCCCCCCCCCCAGCCTCCCCGCATCTCCACTATTGTTGGCGGTGGGGGTCTGGTGGTCCAGCTGGTTTGTTGTGTGGGCAGGCGATCGGGGAGGAGATGAAGTTGTCACGGTCAGTTAAAGGGCCTGGTCATCGTCGGGGGAGGGACTCGGGGGGGGGGGGGGGGGGAGTGAGGTGGGAAGGGAGGAGGTTATCGACAAGTTGAGTGGGTAATAGGAGCTTTGATGATTATGTGCGGTAGAGACTTGGGCTGTCACTGTGGTCATCACGACGGTGATTTGCCTCGTACTAAAGGTCGAGGTGCCTGTCTGTGGGAGGTGAAGAATTGGGTATAGGGATGGAGGATTTAAATGGGGGACGAGAGGGGGCAGGGGGCACGTCGTTTCCGCTCAGTCTTTCTGTGGTGTATTCGTTTGTGTTTCTTCTGTGCACATGTGGTAAAAAAAAAAAAAGTGTACAAATGCTCATCCAAAAGTTACATATATCTGAAAAAAGGTAGCAATGAAAAACAAACAAGAAACCCGAAAACACACACACTTCCACTGTGATCCTTATATGCTTTCTATTGGTATTATGTTTGTTTTTGCCGTATGAAATTGTTATTGTTATTCTGCGTTTCGTGTGTAAGCGTGGATTTTTCTGTCTGTCTTTCTTTCTTTTCTTTTCTTTCTTTTTCTTTTCTTTTAACTGAACAAAAGTATATTCTACACAATTCCCCGACAATTGAAAATACCTTTTCCATGCATTGGGAAAAAAACAATCCATAATTATCATAGACTTATGTGCGTTGAGTTTGCAAGAGTAAAAGAAGTCGGCCGGATTGCCGACGAAAGCTACGCACACAGTGAGTAGTCTTCTTTAATTGAGTAGTCTGGTAGCCATTATGTTCGTATATAACTATTATATTGCATCTATTTTTTTTTCTTTTTTTTTTTTTGTCGAGAACCCCATTAGTTCTTCCCTTGTGCTTTGCCTACTCAGGACTTCATTAGAATTGCTCCATGAGGACTGTCGCTGTTGAGGCTGTGACAGGACAAGCCTGGGTGTGGCTGTTGACGGAGACCCGGAATGAGCGGTGTGGGAATTGTGAGGAGACGGGGAGGGGAGGGGGGGAGGGGACGGCGGGAGGAGGGCATGGAAGATGAAAGGAAAAAAAAATTAACACGTTTACGCCGCTGTATACATGTTGCACTTTTACCTTGTGTATGGTATTGTGTGTCATGCCTTATACAAAAAGGTTTTCAAAATATTTATCGCTGTAAACTGCGCCAGAGCTTGGGGTGGCGTAGGTAATGGTGTAAGTAACTCACCTGAAGACCTGGTATGGTATTGTGTGTCATGCCTTATACAAAAAGACTTCAAAATATTCATCGCTGTAAGCTGCGCTACAACTTGGGGTGGCGTAAGTAACTCACCTTAAGACCTGGTGTCATGCAGGTCTCAACAATCGCTTGAAGTTGTGGCCCCTGTGTGAAGGGGAAGTCAGTGTTGATGGATTTCGGTTTGTTCCCCCCCCCCCCCCCCCCCCCCCCCCCCCCCCCCCCCCCCCCCCCCCCCCCCCCCCCCCCCCCCCCCCCCCCCCCCCCCCCTCCCCCCCCCCCCCCCCCCCCCCCCCCCTCTGAAAGTGAACGTGTTGCTTTGTTGTTTATCATAAAAAGTTGCTCAAATCAGTTTGTTGCCTTGGTTATTTATTGGCTTTTTCCACGATTACCTGGAGAGAGTTTATTGCTTTCGTTGCTACTTCTTCTGAGGAGTCTGCTTGTTTGGTTGTGGCTTCTTCGGAAGTTGCCCAAGGAGAGGGATTTTTGTTTTTTGTGTTGTTAATGTGGAGGTGTCTCCTAGGGTTGCCCACAGGGAGTTAATTGTTTTGTGTGTTACTTCTTCTAAAGGCGTTAAAAGTAAGTTTATACAGGTGTGTGTGTGTGTGTGTGTGTGTGTGTGTGTGTGTGTGTGTGTGTGTGTGTGTGTGTGTGTGTGTTCGTGGTGGTGGTGGTGGTGTTGTCGTTGTTGTAGGTTTTTTTTCGAAATTGCCCAGAATGAGTCTATATTTTTTTTAGTTGATGCCTTTTTTAAAATTCTTTTTCCCCATTTGCCCAAAGTAAGTTTGGCTTATGGCTTTTTTTTCGGATTGCCCAAAATAAGTCTATTACTTTGGTTATTACATCCGTCAAAATATGTGTATCTTTTATTGTCTTTTTTTTTTTCCAAAGTTACCCAAAGAAAGTTTATTGCGTTGGTTATTGCTACTTCCAAAGTTCCCCAAAGACGGTCTTTTGCTTTAGCTATTGCTTTTCTCAAAGATGCACAAAGTGACTTTATTGCTTTGGTTATTGCTTCTTCCTAAACTGCTGAGAGCGACTTTACTTGCTTTGGTTATTTCTACTTCTAAAAAGAAAAGAAGTTACCCAGTATTAACAAATTACTTTCCAAGATTATGGGGTTTTTTTCTCTCCCAAAGTTGACGAAAACTAGTTCACTGGTTTGGCCCGTAGTAGCCCAAAGTAGATCTGGATTAGTTCGGTTGTTGTTTCTTCCAAAATGAGTCTACTGCTTTCGAGGTGGCTACTTCTAAATTCACCGTAAGTTAGTAGTTTACTTTTGTTGTTGCCCAGAAGAACTGTATGGTTTTGGATGTCAAATTTCGTTTTCTGAAATAAATTTACTGCTTTGTTTGTTGTTATTTCCAAAGTATCGCCAAGTGAGCATCCTGATGGTTCTTTAAATTGAACGCACCCGTTTTGTCTCCGAAGTGATTCTGGAAATAATGCCTTGTTGCATTACGGTGCCACATAATTCGAGCTGTAAGATGTGTGTGTGTGTGTGTGTGTGCGCGCGCGCGCGTGCGTGCGTGCGTGCGTGCGTGCGTGTGTGTGTGTGATGTTTGTTTTGTTTTCTAGTAGTTTCCTTCGGTTCCAGTATGATGGCAACGCTCTCTCTCTCTCTCTCTCTCTCTCTCTCTCTGTCAGAACCAGGCGCTGTGTCCGTCGTTGTCGTCCTCCCCCACCTCCCTTCCCCTCTCAACACAAACAGTGGGGTCGTCACTCACTCACACGCCAGCGTGTCGCGGAAGGTTCCTCGCCCTTTGTGCGCCTGTCAGCCACCCGCCACACAACATACGGGTGGGCCGGGCCGGGTGTCGGGGGGGAGGGGGAAAGAGGGAGGGGGAGTGAAGAGCTGCCGTGTCCCGTGTCATGCCTGTCCTGGCCCTCGCCCGGCTCCACGCGGGCTGGGACGGGCAGGCAACTGGCGGGCCTCTTTCTGGGACTCCGCGGCCACTTCAGGGGCCCCCCTCTCCACGTGGGACCCACCCTCTCCCTCCCTCCCTCCCTCCCCGGACCCCGGGGACTGGGCTGCCGGTCCGCCAGGGCCCCACCTCCTCTTCCCTCCGCTGTTGTTGTTGTTGTTTCTGGCCGTGCATTCTTTCCTTGGACCTCCATCTTTCTACACCTACCCTCACACCCCTCTATCTCTCCCCATCCGTTTTCTGCTCTTCTGACGTCATGTTTTCTAACCAGTGACGTAGGAGGTAGAAACTAGTCACGCGGCGGCCTAGTACAGCAGCTCGTTAACTACTTCTGTTTTCTTTCTTTCTTAGTTTGCTTATATCACGTTGGTCAAGGTCGCGGTCAGACTTTGCTAGTTCGAACATTGCTGTTGTTAAGCAATGAGAATCGTCATTTTCATCAGCCCTCTGAACGTTCTGGCGGCATCTGTGTTGTTAGATAAGTTCACTTACCTCCGCCTCTTCTGGGACGATTATACTCGTCTGCCATTGCACGTATGGGTCTTCAACTGGATGTAACCAAATCGGTCAGGACACGCCTTAAACTGGATGTAACCAAGTCGGTCAAGTAACGCCTTAAACTAGATGTAACCAATACACAATAAACAAGTGGGGTATTTTTTGCTCCCATAAGAAAACCTAACACAGAGTAACTTTTATTCAAGACTGGCACAGCCTTTTAAACTTGAATAAAGTCAGACAAATACATAGACGAACAATCTAATAGTGGGGGGAAAAAACTAGCGCAGGCCAACAATTGAACTGTCTTCATAGTAATGACTTGGCAAAGATTTGGACTTGGAAGGAGAGAGAGGGGGGGGGGGGGGGGGGAGTTTGAAGATGGAGAAACTGGGAACATGAAATTAAGAAAATATGTTACAGATATGAAAACTCTTCACTAGCTGCATAAGGGAACCATCGCAATCCCTTTTGAAGGCAGATATATTTGTATTGCCTGCTCCGAGGCCTTTCGTCCGCTGGGTCGGAACTTATCAGGGAGACACGGCTGGTTGTGTCTGCGTTCCTGGCGTCAAATAGAGACACACCACAGTCCATAATACTGTGCTGTTCTCACCACCAAGGGTGCAAAAAAGAATCCAATAGCACCCCCAAAGCAGCCAGCGAAGAGTAGTAAATGAAACCAAACGAAAGTGTGGGGAGGAAAAAAGTTGCTGAAAAACTAAAGACATTATGCGAATAGTATAAAATGTAGGGGGCAAGCTTTGAGCCTACGCTTGAGGATCCACCCAAAGATGCAAGGGAGATCAA
>CM065729.1:64561196-64594217 GCA_033310375.1 Conus canariensis
GTTGATGGTCCATTTTAAACACCGATACCACAAAACAGAGTGCATCTGTACTATCATTTCCTCAGTGCGTTGATGGTCCATTTTAAACACCTATACTACAAAACAGAGTACATCTGTACTATCATTTCCTCAGGTCGTTGATGGTCTATTTTAAACACCGATACTACAAAACAGAGTGCAGTTGTGCTATCATTTCCTCAGTGCGTTGATGGTCCATTTTAAACACCGATACCACAAAACAGAGTGCATCTGTACTATCATTTCCTCAGTGCGTTGATACTTCATTTTAAGCACCGATACTACAAAACAGAGTGCATCTGTACTATCATTTTCTCAGTGCGTTGATGGTCCATTTCAAACACCGATGCTACAAAACAGAGTGCATCTGTACTATCATTTCCTCAGTGCGTTGATGGTCCGTTTTAAACACCGATACCACAAAACAGAGTGCATCTGTACTATCATTTCTTCAGTGCGTTGATGGTCCGTTTTAAACACCGATACCACAAAACAGAGTGCATTTGTACTATCATTTCTTCAGTGCGTTGATGGTCCGTTTTAAACACCGATACTACAAAACAGAGTGCATCTGTACTATCATTTCCTCAGTGCGTTGATGGTCCATTTTAAACACCGATACCACAAAACAGAGTGCATTTGTACTACCATTTCCTCAGTGCGTCGATGGTCCATTTTAAACGCTGATACTTAACCTTTCCCATATCGTTGTTGCGCTTGGAGCTTGAACGGTCCTTTGGTACAAAACAGGAAGATATCCGCAGCTGAAGTGCTATAACTAATTATGATTTCAAAAGGTCACGATTGGTTGTGTTCCACGCCGGGATGACGTAACACTGCAGGAAGCCGTTCATTATCACTTCATTCGTGACATCAGGAGTGGGTCGATCAAGGGGGTACTTTGATGTTTGTTTATTGCGTCACGCCTACTTAGAATAGGTCAGACTATGGTACTCTCTTTGCGTCATAGATACATAAGGTATATTGTGCAACATCTACAAATGACACATTGTAAATCGCCTGTTGTGAAGGAAGTGACGTCACGACGTTCCGTCACCGTTTTGCCTCATGTCAGTCATCGCTTCTTTCATTTACAATTGACTTTCTAAGACAAAGTGTTGTCTGTTATGCGTATCATAAATACATTTCATGTGGAAGTTATGAGAGAAAAAAATCAGTCGAGGTGTGTGTGTGTGTGTGTGTGTGTGTGTGTGTGTGTGTGTGTGTGTGTGTGTGTGTGTGTGTGTGTGATGCCACAGAGAGAAGGCCACTAGGAGACAGAGAGGGAGGAGGAGTAGGTGGATGGAGGGTGTGGTCGCAGACAGACATATGGGACACGTGATGGTAGGGCGGGCGATCCTTTTGTGGCTACATGTGCGAGGGGTTCAAAGAAAGAGAGAGAGAGAGAGAGGGGGGGGGGAGAATAGACTGCAATATTACATCCGTATGAAACGACACACACTCTGTATGAAACGATACGTGGGGGCCGGAATAGCTCAGTGGTAGAGCGCCGGACTCGTAATCTTGGGGTTGCAGGTTCGAATCTCTGCTGGGCCGTTTCGGTACAGGGGGATTTTTCTCTCGGAGTTTACATTGGTTCTGACTCCATTTCCCATACAGTCCTTCGAATGAGACTATAAACCGAGGTTCCGTGTGTGAACGCACGCATAACATCTTGCACACACGTCAAATCCCATCACCAACTTTCGGAAGAGAAGTCCAGTTTGGCCGTTGGTACGGATGACACGTTACACACATCAGCCCCTTCCCGAAGATGAAGTATGGCCGCCTTAATGGCGGGATAAAAAAAAAACGGTCATACACACAAAACTCCACTCCCTTTGTTGGGTAGATGGGATTAATCCTTGCCTGTCTGTACAGGGAGTGTCTGCAGGAGTGTCAGTCTGCGTGCGCAAAAAAAACAAAAAACAAAAACAAAAAAAACCGTTACGTAGTCCATTATGAAACTATACGTAGTACTACTTAAAAGTGTTGTTGACACGCAAATCAATGATACAGTTTTCCAGAGTGCTACGACCGATCAATGACGTCAGACACAGAAATAGTTCGTTGGCAGGATGTGTATTCAGAGCCGAATTCATCCCAAAGTGGCGTGTCACCAAACAGGAAATGAACCAAACGGGGATGGGTTTTTTTTTTCCAGGACTGAAAGTTACTTAAAAAAAAAAAAAAAAAAAAAAAAAAAAGACCGCGCACGTAAGCATACCAACCATACGAAATGTGACCGAAAGGAATTGATCCTAGCCAACTGGCAAGGCTTTCACATTGTAAAAAAATTCTGCTGAAAGAGGTACGAGTTCGAGTGTGTGTGTGTGTGTGTGTGTGTGTGTGTGTGTGTGTGTGTGTGTGTGTGTGTGTGAGAGAGAGAGAGAGATAATGAATGAATAAGAAAAAAAAACAGAAAAAAAGAAGTAACGATATCAAGGTACTTAACCAGCAGCATTTCCGAATCGTAAAAAGTGGACTCTTTCTTTCTACGTACGCAGGCTAATACTCCTGCGGACACTGCCTGTATAGACAGGCAGCAGAGTTTTGTGTGTATGACCGTTTTTTATCCCGCCATTTAGGCAGCCATACTTCATCTTCGGGGAAGGTGCATGCTATGTGTAAGGTGTCACCCATACCAACGGCCAAACTGGCCTTCTCTTTCGAAAGTTGGTGATGGGATTTGACGTGTGTGCAAGATGTGCGTGCGTTCACACACGGAACCTCGGTTTATAGTCTCATTCGAAGGACTGTATGGGGAATGGAGTCAGAACCAATGTAAACTCCGAGGGAAAAATCCCCCTGTACCGAAATTCGAACCCGTAACCCCAGGATCACGAGTCCGGCGCTCTACCAACTGAGCTATTCCGGTCCCCAAAAGTGGTCTCGAACACCACAGCATGGACACGACGAACAGTTGTGGTTAACAGGGGGGTTAGATGGTGCTGTCCTAGCAGGGGGGTTAGATGGTGGTGTCCTAGCCGGGGGGGGGGGGGTAGATGGTGCTGTCCTGGCAGGGGGTTAGATGGTGGTGTCCTAGCCGGGGGGGGGGGGGGGGGTAGATGGTGCTGTCCTAGCAGGGGGGTTAGATGGTGCTGTCCTAGCAGGGGGGTTAGATGGTGGTGTCCTAGCAGGGGGGTTAGATGGTGCTGTCCTAGCAGGGGGTTAGATGGTGCTGTCCTGGCAGGGGGGTTAGATGGTGCTGTCCTAGCAGGTGGGTTACATGGTGCTGTCCTAGCAGGGGGGTTAGATGGTGGTGTCCTAGCAGGGGGGTTAGATGGTGCTGTCCTAGCAGGGGGGGTTAGATGGTGGTGTCCTAGCAGGGGGGTTAGATGGTGCTGTCCTAGCAGGGGGGCTAGATGGTGCTGTCCTAGCAGGGGGGTTAGATGGTGCTGTCCTAGCAGGGGGATGGTGCTGTCCTAGCAGGGGGGTTAGATGGTGGTGTCCTAGCAGGGGGGTTAGATGGTGCTGTCCTAGCAGGGGGGTTAGATGGTGCTGTCCTAGCAGGGGGGTTAGATGGTGGTGTCCTAGCAGGGGGGTTAGATGGTGTTGTCCTAGCAGGGGGGTTAGATGGTGCTGTCCTATCAGGGGGGTTAGATGGTGGTGTCCTAGCAGGGGGGTTAGATGGTGGTGTCCTAGCAGGGGGGGTAGATGGTGCTGTCCTAGCAGGGGGGTTAGATGGTGGTGTCCTAGCAAGGGGGGGGGGGGCGGGGGTTAGATGGTGCTGTCCTAGCAGGGGGATGGTGCTGTCCTAGCAGGGGGGTTAGATGGTGGTGTCCTGGCAGGGGGGTTAGATGGTGCTGTCCTAGCAGGGGGGCTAGATGGTGCTGTCCTAGCAGGGGGGTTAAATGGTGCTGTCCTAGCAGGGCGGTTAGATGGTGGTGTCCTGGCAGGGGGGTTAGATGGTGGTGTCCTGGCAGGGGGATTAGATGGTGGTGTCCTAGCAGGGGGGCTAGATGGTGCTGTCCTAGCAGGGGGGTTAAATGGTGCTGTCCTAGCAGGGGGATGGTGGTGTCCTAGCAGGGGGGTTAGATGGTGGTGTCCTGCCAGGGGGGTTAGATGGTGGTGTCCTAGCAGGGGGGTTAGATGGTGCTGTCCTAGTTGGGGGGTTAGATGGTGCTGTCCTAGCAGGGGGGTTAGATGGTGGTGTCCTAGCAGGGGGGTTAGATGGTGCTGTCCTAGCAGGGGGGTTAGATGGTGCTGTCCTAGCAGGGGGGTTAGATGGGGGTGTCCTAGCAGGGGGGTTAGATGGTGCTGTCCTAGCAGGGGGGTTAGATGGTGGTGTCCTAGCAGGGGGGTTAGATGGTGCTGTCCTGCGTCTGTTTGCTTCAACAGGCACCACTGAGCACCACCCAAGTGACAGCAGCAGGGTAGTCTGTTTTCTCATGGCGACCCGTACATCGACTCCTTCATATTCAGCGCCGGTACTGGAGCTGTGGCAGGACGGTTTAGGGTGTGGCTGTGGATGGGGTATCCGACATGCGACATCGTGTTTCCCCAAACAGGGTTAACTGATACACCGAACCTTTTGGCCAATGACGAGCCAAGGCCACGACTTTTAACTTTTGCATTGTCACCGGTTTAAAACAACAACAACAAAAATCCCGCATCAACAGAACCAGTTTATACTCAATAGATTGCTCCAATCGAAACAGTTTGCCATCTGCTGTTCTTGTGAGATCACGCAACTGGTTGGCTTAGCAATGGTTTTCTTGTTGTTGTTGTTGCTACTGCTGTTGTTTTTATGCCTGTGACGCTTGGAGTGAAGGGAGAAGACGGTCACCTGGGAAGGCAGTCCAACCAAGGTGACAGTAGTTCTCACGGAGTTCGCGGTGACAGGGGTGTCCCGGAAGTGATCGGAGGCGAATGGTGGCGCAACAGCAAGGGGAGTTACTCGTGCTCTGTGTAACAGCTAGCGCTTCCACTCGGATTGGCATGCGCGGCGTCAGCCGGGATACTGCTGCTGTGGAGGTCGCTGAAAATGGGGCCAGTAAACAACAGGGAGAAGAACGAAAAAAAAAAACAAACAAACAAAGGGAAGAGCAAAAGGAAGGTTAAAAAGAAAGAAAAGAAAAGCCTCACGTGAAGAATAATAAAATAAACCTTAAAAAATTGAAGGCGAAGTGGAAGAAGAAGGAGAAAAAAAAAAGAGTAGGAATGAAAGACGGAAGAAAGGGAGGGGCGAACTAAACAAAGAAAGAAAGCAAACTCGCATGAAGGAAAATAGGATTAACTGTAAAAAAAAAATGAAGGCGGACTGGAACAGGGAGGAGACAGATAGTGGGAAATGGCAGCAACAGGGGAGACATGGGATGAAGAGGGCGACAAAGGAACACAGGGCTTCAGGCTGGGGGACGAAAAACGGACTGAAATAAAGGGAAACGCACGTAAAAAAAAAAAAAAAAAAAAAAACGAACTGGATGAGGATCTCCAAAGTCAAGCGAAGTATTTGCTCATAAACTAATGTGTGGAGTGCTGACACTTTCTTTCTGTTATCATTACTCCTTTTCTCATACACAATTAAACCAGCAGGTGACAACAAAAGCACAAATGGAAAGAAAACAAACACCATTTGTGTGTGTGTGTGTGTGTGTGTGTGTGTGTGTGTGTGTGTGTGTGTGTGTGTGTGTGTGAGTGCGCGCATGTGTGTGTTTTGTGTGTGTGTGTGTGTGTGTGTGTGTGTGTGTGTGTGGGTCAGAGAGAGAGAGAGAGAGAGAGAGAGAGAGAGAGAGAGAGAGCGCATGTATGTGCGCTAGTGTATATGTGTACTAGTGTATCATTGTGTGTGTGTGTGTGTGCTCGCGCGCACCGTGTGTGTGTGTGTGTGTGCATATGCACGTGCGCCCTTGCGTGCATGCGTGCGTGTGTGTGTGTGTGTGTGTGTGTGTGTGTGTGTGTGTGTGTGTGTGTGTGTACCAGAGAGAGAGAGAGAGAAAAAGAGAGTTCGATATGTGCACATCTCTTTGCGGTACCATCAGATCGTCATGAAACGAGTGGTAACAGAGTTTCTAACAGGATAGCAGATGTACATGCATACACAAATACCCCTATCTATCCATCTACCCTTATGAGAAGACTGTATATATTCATAAGCAAACACATCCTTTTTTTTCCTTCTCATATTTGGCCACGGCGGATTTTGAGTTCCCTTTCGAAAATTATTCTCAAATGGACGTGAATATATCTTTTTGAAGACGCCAATGCGCATTCTATCTTTTTAGTGAGAGACAATTTATGAAGTAGTCGCCCTTTAAATATATATATATATATATATATATATATATATATATATATAATAGCTCGAAACGTTGGAAAGAATAACTTGCTTGTTTGCTTTTTCATTGTGTGATTGTTTCTCTCTCTCTCTCTCTCTCTCTCTCTCTCTCTCTCTCTCTCTACACACACACACACACACACACACATATATATATATATATATATATATGTGTGTGTGTGTGTGCGCGCGCGCGCGCGTGCGCGCGCGTGTGTGTAGATAGAGAGAGATACATACTTGAAATACGTATCTCTGTGTGTGTGTGTGTGTGTGTGTGTGTGTGTGTGTGTGTGTGTGTGTGTGTGTGTGTGTGTGTGTTATACGCACGCGCATGCACACACATACATATGCGAAGTCAGAAGCTTGCAGATTTCATACAAAATCTTACATACTGTATTTCACATCCTCTTTCACCAATTACGTTTTTAAAAGGTGACCGTTCCATCATAACCACAGTAATGAAGTTGCACACTATAATACAAATAATGTTGATGGCATGGATAGCTACAAAATGGAAACCAATGAAAAACAAAACCAAAGGAAAGAGCATATCTGTGCATGTATTAAAAGAGAAATGTCAGAATGAAAAGAATATTGACCTACGAACCGTACGAGCCTCACAACGTTCGTGCCTAGGACACCTAAGATGTTGAAAACAGTGTGGCGATAAAAGATGACAGCTACACACAGGCCGTCCAAGAAGGCAGGCAGGAAGAGAGAAGGGTGTGGGAGGGCAGGAATGAGATGGAAAGAGAGAGAGAGAGAGAGAGAGGGGAGAGAGAGAGAGAGAGAGAGAGAGAGAGAGAGAGATCATCAGGGTAAGGAGAGAAAGATGCGAGAGGGAGAAAAGACAAAGTGTAAGAGAGTTGGAGCGCAAATTTGAGACAGAGAAGGGTGGAACTGCGAAAGACTGGAGAGGAGGGGGGGGGGGGGGGAGTTGACATGGGAAGGTCAAGCGAGAGACAGACACAACAGAGGAGTGAACAAAGAGAGAGGTGGGGAAGAAGAAGAAGAAAGACCAAGAGCGAGCGAGAAGAAGGGGATGTGAGTTGGGGCAGACAGAGAGGGACTTTTGATAATTCAGAGAGAAAGAGAGAGAGAGACAGTGAGAATTGGGGAGGGTGTGGGAGAAAAAAAACCCAGCCTAATCGATATTGCTGCGCATCGGCCTCCCACGCGCCAATCTCGTTCAGCGAACCTGCATCCCGGCTCGCCTCCCCCTGGCGTGCAATCAGAGCTGACCTTGTCACGCCGAGTCTTGGCCACACGACGCCATCATGCTTCACTTCCCAAACTCCCCGAGTCACCACCGACACCCGACCGCTTTCTCACACTCCGTCGCCACGAACTCCTCTCTCTCTCTCTCTCTCTCTCTCTCTCTCTCTCTCTCTCTCTCTCTCTCTCTCTCTCTCTCTCTCTCTACGAGTTCACGAAAAACGAATCCGAGCGAGGACGCGTACCCGTTTCTAGTTCATACACAATAGACAACATTAAGAAAATGTGTAAGCTGAAATGCGCGTGCATGCTCGCGTGACTATTCTCCCCCGTGTGTTTGTTGTTATCAAAACAAAGGAACAGCGCATTCGCATGTTATTCCTTCCACTTTACTTGTGAAAGGTAAAAATGAAAGAAAAGGGTGGGGGGGGGGGGGGGAAGAAAACAGTAATCGTTACATATGTAAGGCTTCATGAGACAATGATTTATTGTGAAGTACTTACAAATTCTAGGGCTTTGGCCCCTACGACACATGTGTTCATGTTTGTCACTTTCTGTTTTTACATATCTATTACACTGTGTTTGTTTTATGTGTGTGCGTTGTATTTTTACGTAGTTAGTAGATGACATTTATTGCATGTGTGTGCGTGCGCCAATCTTGTTCTTTTGTTATGATCTGTGATTTAGAATCGCTGTGCGTCAGATACCTATTCAGGATCACGGGCCATATAAAACGTGTGCATAATTATTATCATCATCGTCGTTATTATCATTTAGCCTAGTATTATCATACTTCAAGGTCATATGCAAGCTTATGCGTGCGTTCATGGTTGGATGCATGGCTGCCTGTTTGTGCGCGCGTGTGCGTTTAGTGACGTCAGTTGTCTACTGTCCAGCAGACCCTGGTGGCCACATGACGGCCGCAAACGTACAAACTAAACTTCTTCTTCTTCTTCTGCTTACGCAGGCTGATACTCCCGCGAACACCCCCTGTATAGGGAGTGGAGTTTTGTGTGTATGACCGTTTTTTATCCCGCCATTAAGGCAGCCATACTCCAACTTCGGGGAAGGTGCATGCTATGTGTAATGTGTCATCCATACTAACGGCCAAACTGGCCTTCTCTTCCGAAAGTTGGTGATGGTATTTTACGTGTGTGCAAGATGTTATGCGTGCGTTCACACACGGAACCTCGGTTTATAGTCTCATTCGAAGGACTGTATGGGAAATGGAGTCAGAACCAATGTAAACTCAGAGGGGAAAATCCCCCTGTACCGAAACGTTCCGGCGGAGATTTGAACCCGCAACCGCAACATTACGAGTCCGGCGCTCTACCACTGAGCTATTCCGGCCCCCTAAACAAACGAACAACACGCATGCTCATTTTGCATTAAAAAAAAAAAAAAAAAAAAAAAAAAAACCCTTGATTGAAGACACGATTACAGCGTTGTATCTCAACAAGTTAAGTCTATAAATGACTGTTTTGGGGAAGGTTGAGGAAGGGTGGGAATAAATTAGTAGATAGACAAAATAAGAAAGAAGAATAAGATGGAGAAAATGAGAGTGTGATAGACTAAGAAAGAAAGAAAGAAGAGCCACTGCCCCGCGGACCAGATAGATTCATTCCTGCTTCCTCTCCGGACCCCCCAAACAATCCGATTTGACTTTTGTCCAGCCGAGTCTTTGTCACCACAGAAGGCGGATCATGCTTCCAGACAAGTTCCTGAAGTCACGAACCCCATACCGTGTCTGCTTCATTCAGTCGCTCATAGACTCTGTCCCTCTGAGCCCCGAGAGTTCTGCGAGGCGAGGAACAACTACCGTGCTCGTGGGAACACGCGCACAGATGCGCCAGCGTGCATGATGACTTCTTCGAGCACACTCGGCCATAATTATGATCCAAAGAAGATGATGTAAGTGGTCACATTTTGAATTACAAAATGAACCAGGCCGGTTCTTGGGAAAGCGCACGCCTCTCTCAGGATCCTGAATCCGCCTTTTAATTCGGGTCTGCAACACGGATCCGCGACAGAATTTACTGGGTCCTTCCTAGAGTCCCATTCCATCTTTCGAACGCGTTTTGTCAGACTTGGTGAGATAGCTTTTGCACAATCTGGGTGACAGATGAATGCACCAACAGACGCGGGTGAACACTCATTGCAGGAGCAAAGTATAGTAAGGAAAGGAACAGTACCTGGCCTTGCGCCCTCTGTTCACTTTGGTCAGTCTCCCGTTCACTTTCCTCATCCGGACGAGAGAATTGTTCTGTTGGTAAGGCTGCCATCTTAGGTAACCATATCTGTCAGCATCTTGTCCTCTGGTCAGTGAAGTCGGCCTCCTGTCTGCATACAGACTTTGCCCGAAATCCGTGTGTGTGTGTGTGTGTGTGTGTGTGTGTGTGTGTGTGTGTGTGTGTGTGTGTGTGTGTGTGTGCGTGCGTGCGGGCGTGCACGCGCGCGCGCGTGCTTCAGATCAACTGGATTCAATTCTTGTGATTTATAACCCGTCCGACCGCTTCAAACTTGATCATTTAACACTGTAACCTCTGAAGTGTGGTGGACAGACATCCAACCTGTGTACAGCAGGCAGACACGTAACCAGTCAAACCAACAGGAAGAGGTGGATGTCTTTAACATGCGCGATAGAACTCCAGCTACGTAACACCATTCCTGTTCCCTCTACCGCCCATCCACCGCTGTGGCGTCATGGTTAGCACCAAAGACTGACATCTTGGGGGTCGTGAGTTTGAACCACATGGGAAGCAGTGTGCAGTTGATCGCCTCCGGACGGTATCTACCCTGAGTTGTTGAGCGCGTAATGATTCCGAAGAGAAGCTTGGGACCACACAGTTGAGATTCACCCACTTTACCCGTTGGGTCGCTCAGATTTCCCGTTGTTCATGCATAATCATGTGTCTCTCGTGCCTGAACAACATCAGGATAGACACTGAAACGCCAAAGGAACTTGAACCCCCCAGGACATTCATTCGCCCTGAAAATGGCCATCTTCATCTGACATCGTGATGAAAACTAACCGGAATCATTTTACAAGCGAGAACCAGCTTAGCGCTAATATGGTCAAGAAATTCGCACGGAATAAATCGCGCTGTTTCACGGTCAGTTTCGTCAAAACCGAAGTGCTTGAAAACAGCCTTTTCTGTAGAACCATCAGGAAGTGGAACAGTTTGAGTGACAACGTTGTGTCCGCTAGGTCGGGCGAGGAATGCAAGAGTCTCCTCCGGTAAACCACACTCCAGTAATAACGGTCTCCCCTCCCTCCCTCCCTCCCACTTATCCCACGCCCACGAAAAAGGAAAGAAAGAAAAGAAAAGGAAGAAAGGAAAAAGGACAGAGGAAAGAAGGGAAAAGGTAAAGAAATGATCTGGCTTCAGACCAGAGCCGCCGAACAGACCTGGCTGGCCATGTCACCGTAGTGGTTTTTGAAGAGTGCTGTCCGCTGTTCTTCGTCCATATCATGCCAAAGGGTTACCCTTTCCATTGCATATCCAACAACAACAACAATGAATACTTACATAGCGCCTGTCCTCGGCTAGAGACCAAGCTCTAAGCGCTTTACAATCAACACTCGTTTACACAACGGGCTGCCTACCTGGGTAGTGCCGACTGAAGAGCTTCCAGCTGGCGCTTCATTCAGTCGTTTCCCGTGTCATCCAGTCAGTATCGTTCAACATCGTCCACTCAATTTCCTTACTTCCTTCATTCTTTCCATTTCTCACGCAGGGTGCATGCTATGTGTAACGTGTCATCCATACCAACGGCCACTCTTCCGAAAGTTGGTGATGGGATTTTACGTGTGTGCAAGATATTATGCGTGCGTTCGCACACGGAACCTCGGTTTATAGTCTCATTCGAAGGACTGTATTAAAAATGGAGTCAGAACCAATGTTAACTCCGAGGGAAAAATCCCCCTGTACCGAAACGCCCCGGCGGAGATTCGAACCCACAACCCCAGGATCACCAAGATTACGAGTCCGGCGCTCCACCAGCTGAGCTATTCTAGATTCTGCTATGAAGTTCGTCAAATCAGAGTTCGTCTTGATTACCGTTGTAGAACAGATAAACGAAAATCAAGTGCCACTACAGAATACATGTCCCGGTCTTTGCGTTTCTTTCTCGCTTCAGTACATTAGGAAAGGAAGGGTAAAGCACATCTTTTACACGCAGCTTCAGACCAGAACATAACTCAGTGACGTCGTTTGTCTGCCATAGAACGCAGAAGAACAGGGGAAAAGGGCTTGGCAATTTGTTGCCACCCATGTCCTCATCTCATGATGTCGATCTGGGTTTGATGTCCTCTCCAAATCCTCAGCTCTTGTAAGTTCTTGTTGAAGTCTGCTTTCATCTAGATCACGTAAGGATCGGGACCAAAGTAAGTGCCGGCAAACAATGGCTTTGTCACGCCTTTACTACTTAGTAGAGATGATCAAAAACAAAAAAAGGAGGGGAAGGGGAGAAGGGGCGGGGGGAACTGTAGGTGGGAGAGAGAAGGATTTGGGGGCAGAGAAAGTGGATGTCGAAGATGGCCTAAGTATTTTACTTCTCCTTTTCTCCTTCAGCCCGACGACCAGTCACGGAGGCGCCGCACTGACGGACTGTTCACCATGTTCCTTCAGCTCTGTCGCTGGTGGTGTGCCAAGGCCTGGGGTTTTCTGCCAATGGTTCCCATGTCCATTCTGTAACGTTGTCAGTCCATCGTGTCTTTTTTTTTGCTTTGTTGTTGTTGTTGTTGTTGTTGTTGTTTTTGTTGTTGTTTTCCCTTCTTCTCCCACCCCCACCCCCCTCCCTTTCTCTCCCCCGAGTCGCTCCCCCTGTCTGAGCAGTTCCGAAGAGCATTGTTGTTGGGTTTTTTTTTTTTTTCGCAAAGCCATTGGATCTCGTCTAATGACCATGAGAACTTAACTTTTCTGTCATGCGACGTGTCCTCGGCAAGTCGAATCTCGCGGAGCCTCTCTCTCTCTCTCTCTCCAGGGCGGAATACACATCGCATGACAGAAAAGCTAATTAATTACTGGAAGTGAGATTGATGAAGGTGGGGGAGCGCTGTTCTGGCTGGCTCCACAAAAGAATCTTCTTCTTCTTCTTCTGAACCAGTAATTCATGTCTGTTTCATATCGGTGCGTAGGTGCGCGCGGATGTGAGTTTGTGTGGCGAAGCGAGAGCAGGTTACAGACAGAAGTGTGTGGGTGGGGGGGGGGGGGGGGCGTGTGTGTGTGTCTACATGTGTGTATAGGGCAGCGAAGTGGGTGGAGGGGGGGAGGAGGAGATGTCAGGAAGGCAGAGGACGTACAAAGCAACGCGCTGTGTTTTCTGAGTTAAGATGATCAGCATGTATTTTGACTGATACTGTGCGGCTCTTTGGCTTTCTGTCTGAAAATGCAATTAAAATGTCCACTAGGACTACTACTGCTGCTGCTGCTACTGCTGCTGTTGCTGCTGTTGCTGCTGCTGCTGCTAAATGTTGTTGATATTGTTACTGGCTTGAAATAGACTGGACGCCGTTTAATTCCAACTAGGTCGCTCAGCAGCATTGCAGTGTCTCTCCAGGTGGATGCTCTTTCGACAACCATACCTATTGACTGTTGGCACTTAATGTGTGGTTTGCTGGCACTTAAGCTGTGGACTGTTGGCAGTTAACCTTGTGGACTGCCGGTACTTAACTTGTGGAGTGGCACTTAACCTGTGGACTGCTGGCACTTGACTAGTGGACTGTTGGCACTTAACCTGTGGACTGCTGGCACTTTACCTGTGGACTGCTGGCACTTTACCTGTGGACTGCTGGCACTTAATTAGTAGACTGTTGGCACTTAACTAGTGGACTGTTGGCACTTTACCTGTGGACTGCTGGTACTTTACCTGTGGACTGCTGGAACTTTACCTGTGGACTGCTGGAACTTTACCTGTGGACTGCTGGCACTTTACCTGTGGACTGTTGGCACTTAACTAGTGGACTGCTGGCACTTAACTAGTGGACTGTTGGCACTTAACTAGTGGACTGTTGGCACTTAACTTGCGGACTGCTGGCACTTACCTTGCGACAGAGCAGGCTGGGTGTGGCTGGCTAGGCGGCAGTGGCATCGAAGGATGTGGGAGTAGGCATAATACCACCGAGAGCGCATAAAAGATGGAGCAGCTTTTACACAACAAAGAAATAAACTCTAATGAAACGAATAAGGAATTTGTTACAGACGAATTGAGAGCGTTGTACCGCGGTGATCAGCAGACAGAAGGGAGACCTTTTTGAATACATCAGCAAATAAGGAAGACTAGATGGGTATTTGAAATACCACAGAGCTCTGCCAAGGTCCAACCAGTCTTGCACCGTCCTTTTGGTCGATTCATGAATGATAATGGAATTACGTCCAACAAGAGGAGGTTACCGTTGGTAAAGGAACTGAAAGATCGAATTAATCTCCGTGTACTTTAATTGCTTTAAACTAGAAGATGCAAAGCATGGAAGATAAACGTTTATAGCGCTAGGAAGTGTTAATATTCCCAGAAAATGTGTACAGCTTCATAGACAAGCATCGAGTCATAACATTTTTTTTCTGCGTACGCAGGCTGATACTCCTGCGAGCACTCCCTGTTTAGACAAACAAGGATTAATCCCATCTACCCAACAAAGGGAGTGGAGTTTTGTGTGTATGACCGTTTTTTTTTTTTTTATCCCGCCATTAAGGCAGCCATACTCTAACTTCGGGGAAAGTCATTAACATTAACTTCAACGCGCTTAAGGAGGATTACCGACCCCAGTGTGCATCTCGAAAGAAATATAATAAAGAAAGCAGTAAACAATTCTGGTAGGAAACCTTTCTTGTGTACAGTGGAAATTTGTGGTAATATTTCATGAACAGTAGGAACTAAACCTTCGCCCACTCCTTATGGGGGGGGGGGGGGGGGGGGGGGGGGGGGGGGGGGGGGGAGGAGGAAGGCAGTTGGTACTTGATCACCTTCCTGAACGGCCCTGAATTCGTCTTTGCATCTCGTTCCTCAGCATGTATTGGCCCCAAATCGTAAGAGGCTCTTCCCTGGGCCATGGTCAGTATGTCCATCAAGTTTCGTTACAATCGGTTCGGTAGTCTTTGTGAAATTCTGTTGACAGACAAACAACCCGATGCACTTGGGCGAAGACAGAACCTCCCAGACGGAGGTAGAAATAAGGTGTGTGGACAACTCTTCTAACGGCCAACGAGATCCACGCCTGTCTGGAAAGCCTTGAAAGAGGGAGGATAAAACGACGGACAGGGGGGAGGGGACGGGAGGTAGAGTGGGGGGAGGGGGGGGGGACGGGGGAAGAGGAGGAGTAGGAGGAAGGAAAGGTCAACAGTGATCGATCGATTCGATCAGTTGATGGACGGATCAGCCTGTCGACAACAACCATGACATAAACTGTCGCCACAAAGGGAGAGAGAGAGAGAGAGAGAGAGAGAGAGAGAGAGAGAGAGAGAGAGAGAGAGAGATCGTGCGATGTTACACAACACACACACACACACACACACACACACACACACACTAACACTAACACTAACACACACAGAGCTTGCAATCACGTACACACACACACACACACACACACACACACACACACACACACACTCACACACACGTACGCACGCACGCACGCACGCACGCACACACACACACACACACACACACACACACACACACACACACACACACACACACTAACCGAGAGAGAGAGAGAGAGAGAGAGACCGGGCGGCAATCACGAAACAAGCCAAGTGAATCAGTGGCGGCTTTCAAGCGCAGGGGTGGGTGGAGATCAATGAGAACGCTCCAACAGTTACAGTTGTGACGCTGAATGGTCGGCAATTAGGGGGCCACGGAGCAAAGGGGAGAAGAGAAGCAGGAAGAGGGAGGACAGGGGGCAAAAAAAGAAAGAAAAAAGAAAAAGAAGAAAAAAAAAGGGGGGGGGGGGAGGGGGGGGGCAGGGGGAGGAAGGAAGAGTCGCGGACCATCCAGACTTGCATCAGCAGAGGCTTGCGCGTTCCTAGGCTACTAGTTGTGTGACGTTACCGTGGAGAGAGAGAGAGAGAGAGAGAGAGAGAGAGAGAGAGGGGGGGGTGTGGGGGGCGGGGTGGGGGGGATGGGAGGGGGGGGGGGGAGTCAGCCTGTTAGAACCGTGCTTGTCAATTGACCGCATGGAGGAGATGATTTGTCGCCCAGGTCGTGGATGTCGGATGTTTGTCATAACGAAGACATGTCGTCGTATGCGCTTTGTCGGCAGGAGCGGGCCTTTAACCTAAGAATGGCTTGGAACGGAGAGAAGGGAGTGTGCAGGGGCGGGGGGGTGGGGGGGGGGGGGCGGGTAGGGGTTGGGGGGCTGTATTAAGCGCCACGGTCATTTTTATTACTAGCATTATCAATATCGTGACGGTATTAGGTCTTGTTGTTATTTCTCTATCATGAACCAGCGAAGCAGTTACTGGAAACCAGCAGAGCGTTCTTCAGAGCGCAGACCTCAGTGAAGGTCGAACAGTTCCTGGATCCGTTGGATTGTTTGTGTGTCTGTCGGCATGATCATGCAAAGGAAAGAAAAAAAAAACCTGCATCTCCAATTTGAACGAACCTCTGTGGAAAGATGGAAAGTGACCCAAAGACGGCACCACCGAATTTCGATATGGGTCTTCTCGATCTAAGGGTGGATAGACCCGTGTGATAACATAACCTCCATTGCAGAGATGACAAGGGCATTGGAGGAAACTAGGGTATTGTCAGTCCTGTCTGTCTGTCTGTCTGTTTGTCTGTCCGCAATGTAAGTCGGGAGCAGTTGAGCAGCAAGGCTCCGTTCTGTTTTTCAGGACTGTTCTCGTCCTCAATATTTTATTGGACCTAAGCCCCCACTCCACAATCGAACCCCGGGCTGTAGGGGGCGCTACAATGAGGAACCGCTCCAGCACCTCACTGGCTCTGGCGTTTTCCCATCTCTCTCTCTCTCTCTCTCTCTCTCTCTCTCTCTCTCTCTCTCTAACTCTCTCACACACACGCACACACACACGCACGCACGCACGCACGCACGCACACACGCACGCACGCACGCACGCACACACACACACACACACACACACACACACACACACACACACACACACACACACACACACACACACAGCGCATAGTGCTCGCACATAATGCGAGTGGGATGAAACTGAAGCGGAAGCCAAATGACTTCTCATAGACAGTGGAAACACACACACACACACACACACACACACACACACACACACACACACACACACAAACACACACAGCGCACCCACCCATCCACGCAACCCAGCCCTCTCTCCCACTAATCCTACCCCAACTTCCGATGTTCTCTGGCCAAATCAAACAAGCAAGCATAACATCAGCAATAAATACCAAAAGAAAGTAAGGAAAGAAAGCATGAGACCGAGAAAGACAAGAAGAAAGACCACGGGTTCTTACCGTTGCTATGTGTTTCAGTAATTTGAAGACGGATTTGAACATGTTATCAGCAGCCTTCACGCAGCTTTCATGGTCGGCGGGGCCAGAGACAACATGACTTAGTTTTATTGGAACATGCCATTAACTTCTGGCTTGCTGAGTTTTGTAGTTATTTCCATCATCCAGTTGGGGACTTTGTATGTTCAAACCAAAGGAAGGAAAAGGTGTTTCCATCATCCAGTGGTGACTTTATGTTCAAACCAAAGGAAGGAAAAGGTGTTTCCATCATCCAGCGATGACTTTATGTTCAAATCAAAGGAAGGAAAAGGTGTTTCCATCATCCAGTGGTGACTTTATGTTCAAATCAAAGGAAGGAAAAGGTGTTTCCATCATCCAGTGGTGACTTTATGTTCAAACGAAAGGAAGGAAAAGGTGTTTCCATCATCCAGTGGTGACTTTATGTTCAAACCAAAGGAAGGAAAATGTGTTTCCATCATCCAGCGACGACTCTATGTTCAAACCAAAGGAAGGAAAAGGTGTTTCCATCATCCAGTGGTGACTTTATGTTCAAACCAAAGGAAGGAAAAGGTGTTTCCATCATCCAGCGGTGACTTTATGTTCAAACCAAAGGAAGGAAAAGGTGTTTCCATCATCCAGCGGGGACTTTGTCCGCTCGAACCAAAGGAAGGAGAAGCAAGTATTATGTTCAGCTAAAGCACAAGTCTGTAAACACAGACAAGCAAGCAAACCGCAACAGTCGTCTCATCGACACATGTGGACAAATTCTACACACCTGACGACTTGGTCATCTTCTCGACGGCCTTGTCCACGTGGTGATACACGTTGGGCACGTGGAGCACCAAGATCCCCTGTGGAACGACACTGTCTGGCAGTTCCTTCACGCTGGTGTTGGTGCTGAATGGGAATTAGAACAAGAACATAGTAGTGCATCGCCATAGATGAACATGACAGAAAAAAATTGAGGTTTTGCGGTACACAGGTGATCAGGTTAAAAGCAAGCTGTTCACTTGAACTGATTCTAGAGTCATTACCCTTTGTGTGTGTGTGTGTGTGTGTGTGTGTGTGTGTGTGTGTGTGTGTGTGTGTGTGCAGGTGCGGACGCGCGCGTCTGTCTGTGTGAACGAGTGTTTTTGTTTTGTGTGTGTTGTTGTTACTGCTGCTGCTTCTTTATGGGGGGGGAACACCTCCGGGGAGTTGTCGGAACATGAAACATACGCTCGACAGCAGTTCTGTCCCTTTCGTGCCTATGGCTCTTTATCCTTGCTAATGGCAGTCATCCAACGGCTTAAGGTCATCCAACATTATAGCCCATCAATACCACAGATGACATGCTACGATCTTGTGCAGCAAGGTAGGTCAATCCAATTCGTCGATAGTTCTGAATCACTTGAACATCCTACGCCTCGCATTCATCGGATGATGAAGTGAAAGGATGCCGTCTTTCTCGTGCAAATGGATCATGTGATCAGGATTAAGGTGTTGAGCTGCCGTTTGTACCGTGGGTGAAGTCTGGAGGGGGTCGATAGTTTAATTTCATTTAGTTCTTGGTGTTGTTTGATGACACGCGTTCAGTGAGCGACGCTGTGTCTGTGCAGATAATCATGTGGTCGGGTCGATGATCGTGTTATTCTTCAAGAGAATCATATGATATGAAAAGATGTCGATCAGTCAGGGTGCGAGCGAGCGAGAGAGAGAGAGAGGAGAGAGAGAGAGAGAGAGAGAGAGAGAGAGAGAGAGAGAGAGAGAAATCATTGCTATTTATCTCATTAGGATTAGAAATCTGATTCTGTTAAGAAGAAAAAAGAAACTATCATATTCGATCGAAGTTGACTGACTTCTTTCTTTCCATTTATTTATTATGAATTGTATTCGTTTCATTCTATCTGTCTGCCCCCGTCTTTTCTTTCTTTCTTTTCTTTCTTTATGTTTTCTTTAATTCCTTCTGTCCCTTTTGTCTCTCTCTCTCTCTCTCTCTCTCTCTCTCTCTCTCTCTCTCTCTCTCTCTCTCTCTCTCTCTCTGTGTGTGTGTGTGTGTGTGTGTGTGTGTGTGTGTGTGTTTTAACCTATTTCTGGGTATCTGTCTTTCTTTTCATGTCTTTTTTTTCTTTTTCATTAATTTGTTTCTGTGGTTTGGCTTTTCTTACCGTTCTTTTCCCTTTTCTTTTCCTTTCATCCTTTCTCTCTATAGGGTTTTCTTTTTTTTTTTTTTTTAGCTTTTTTATTTCTTTATTTGTTGTTCTTTCCTTTTTCCCTCTATTCGATCTTTTCTGTTTGTTATGTTTGGATGGCATTCTTTTCTTTCTGTTTGTCTTTTCTTTGTTGATTTTAATCTAATTCAAGTTCATTTAATTCAGTTCAATGCAATAATACTTCATTTATCCACCTGGAAATTCATATCTGACTTCATAGGCTCATTATCTATACTACATAATGTTAAACTTACAGTAAATAACCCATAAACCAAGAGCATGTAGTAGATTAAAACAAGTCCAAAGAAAAGCCGCCAAATTACTCACGTATTAGGCCTATAAAGGTCACAAATATCACCAATAACACACGCACACACACAGACACACAGTCCAAACACACACACACACACACACACACACACACACACACACACACACACACACATGTTTTAACTTCGTTATTAACTTTCTGTCTGTCTCTCTCAATAATCTTTTTTTTTTCTTTTCATTTTTTTTTTTTCTGTTTGCTTTCTCTCTGTCTTGACTTTCTTTTTTTTCTGTTTTTCTTTTTTTTTTTTTTTTTACTGCCCTTCCGTCTGTCTCTCCGTTTTTCTGTTCTATCTATTTGTTGTATTTTGGCTTGTTTCATGTTGTTTTGTTCTTTCCTATTTCACTAGTTTTCTGTCTTTTCTTGCTTTGTTTTTCTTTCTTTTTTTTTTTTTTTAGTCTTTTGTTCCGTCTTTTCTCTCCGTCTCCGTCTTTTTTTTCCTTTCATTTTTTTTTTCTCTCACTAGTCTATTTATTCTTTCTTTCTGACTCTTGTCTTTTTTGTTCTTGCTTATTTTCCTACGCTATGCATTGTCCTTTCCTTTCTCTCTGTCTTTTCATTTTCCTTCTTTCTCTCTCTTTTTTTTTCTGTGTTTGTTTCTTACTGTAGGTTTCTTTCTGTAGGTTTCTTTCTGTAGGTTTATTACTGTAGGTTTCTTTCTGTATGTTTCTTTCTGTGTGTTTCTTTCTTGTTTGTCATGGCCTTGGATCTGTCTTTATTCTTTATCATCCAGAGACAAAAAGGAATGGAAGGGGAAAAAAAAACTTTTTTTTAAGCATACACGAAAAAGAAACACAGAGGGGAGGGGATGGGGGAGGGAGGCGGGGGGGGGGGGGGGGGGCATGTGAGGGGAGAGAAATAGACACACACACACACACACACACACACACACACATTATAGGCCTATATGAATAAGAAAACACAAAAGAAGACGGATGTATACACAACTTTACTCTGGAGAGGAATAAGGAATAAACAGATGAATGCACACAAATTAATGATAAAAAAAGGGAAGGGGGGGGAGGGGGGGAAGAAATCTGCACCAATGATTTGTTGACAGGTGAAAAATGGGGGGGGGGGGGGGGGGGGAGTGAGAGGGGATGATCGTATGAAAATGGAGAATATTTACTCCGCGCATTTTTCCCCCTCCCCTGTGTGTGATCTACAACTGGAACAAGGAAGCCGATGTCATATTTGCTTCATGAGGTTGTGGGACTTTCTTGGCTTTTCTTTTTTTTTTTTTTTTTTTTTTTTAACGGAGAGAATTAAATCACATAGGTTGGAATCTGTGTTCCTCTCTTTTTCCTTAGGGCTGATTTCACGGGGAATCCTGTTGAAATGTCATCATGTCATTGTGTTACGTTGCCTTGGCAAGGGGATCGGATTGGATTGTGCTGCATTAGATTGAATTGTACTGTGTCATGCACACGTGGTGTGTTTTGCGTTGTGCTTTATTGTACAGTATTGCATTGTATTGCATTGTGTAGTATTGTATTGTAATCCCGTAAGCATGGCTCTCACGGCAGATTTCTCTGTGTGTGAAAAATGGGCTGATCTACTCCGTCCCTCACCCCCTTCATCCCAACTCTCCCCGCTTCCCCCAAAGAGCCCCTCTCACCACAATACGGCCTACCCCCCGGATGCGAAGTCTGAAGTGGGGGGATAATTCGAGAGGAAGGGGGTAGAGTGAAAAGGTGGAGGAAGGGGAGAGAAATCCCTGAGTCCTGTCAGAACTCGACCTTCTCCATCTGCTGGGATGGAAACGGCATACACCTTGACCGTTCCTATTCTAGGCCTACCCCTTCCCCACCCCCACCCCCACCCCCTTTCTTCCGCCATTCCAACTGACTTAATTAACCTGGTACCCCCATGCCATGTTTTGTTTTCTTCTTTTCTATATTGATGTGGCTGTTTAAAGACAGGTTTTCTATTGTTTCTATAGCTTCGATTATAATGCACGTTAGCATTCGGCCCCTAAATTAGTTTGGTGTGTGTATGTGCGTGCGCGAGTGCGTGCGTACGTGCGCGCGCGCGCGCGTGTGTGTGTGTGTGTGTGTGTGTTGACTGTTTTTTTTCATGCTAAACCTTTGTACCAGACCCGCTTACATGAAGATAAATGTGGAGACCGGAAGTCATTGCAACAGTACAAACGAAATCGTAGCTGACTGTTTTGTCGAGTTTATTTATATATATATATATTTTTTTTTTTTTTTAATTAATCATAGTGCATTTATAACTTCAAGACATGGATGATATTCAACATACTGCATTGATACCTTAAAGACATGGACGATATTCAACATACTGCATTCATAACTTAAAGACATGGATGATATTCAACATACTGCATTGATACTGCATTGATACCTTCAAGACATGGACGATATTCAACATAATGCATTCATAACTTAAAGACATGGACGATATTCAACATACTGCATTCATAACTTGAAGACATGGATGATATTCAACATACTGCATTGATACTGCATTGATACCTTCAAGACATGGACAATATTCAACATAATGCATTTATAACTTAAAGACATGGACGATATTCAACATACTGCATTCATAACTTAAAGACATGGATGATATTTAACATACTGCATTGATACTGCATTGATACCTTCAAGACATGGACAATATTCAACATAATGCATTTATAACTTAAAGACATGGATGATATTCAACATACTGCATTTATAACTTAAAGGCATGGATAATATTCAACATAGTGCATTTATAACTTAAAGACATGGATGATATTCAACATGGTGCATTTATAACTTAAAGACATGGATGATATTCAACATACTGCTTTCATAACTTAAAGACATGGATGATATTCAACATTGTGGATTTATAACTTAAAGACATGGCTGATATTCAACATACTGCATTCATAACTTAAAGACATGGATGATATTCAAAATCATCCATGTCTTTAAGTTATGAATGCGGTTTATTTAGATCTGTTATCAAGAAGACTTCTGAAAACGACTGTCCGCATACTGACGCGCTTTACTATCATATTGTTTTTGTTTTTTTTTAATAATGGTTAAAAACAGTACATGAAAGACAACACGGGAAGGGGAAGGAGGACGGAGACTTGACATCAACGACAACAAAAACAAATCAAATCAAAAGCAAAACGACAAGCGGCGAAATGTGTTACCAGTCACTCGTGGAAGCAAATCTGTTCTTTCTTTCTTTCTTTCTTTCTTTCTTTTTAAAAGATCAAAATAATAACCCGGATCCTAATCCACCTGGGGTGATTTTGATGAAAGAAATCGTCATCCGTCGGTAGTGGAAGTGGGGAGGTATGTGTGCGTCGGGGAGAGGGGGGGGGGGGGGACGAGGGAGATAAAAAAAGAAGGGGGGGGAGGGGGTTACTCGCACCCACTGCACTCTGAAAGCGAGCTACGTATTGAAAAGGGAGGGAGGGAGGGGGTAGGGGAGAAGGGGGATGCTTAACTTAGACACCACCACAAAAATATGTCGACAGAAAATAATAACAGTAATAGTAGGCTGATAAATAACTAGAAGGGCATCCGAGAAAGCGCACATCTCTGTAGCGGTCAAACGGATCGCGGATCTGCCCTTCTTTAATCCGGTGTAACAGCCCGTTCTTAACCCCCTCTGGAACTTACCCCGGGGTAAGTCTGGGCTAGCCTGCTTTTACCCCCGGGGGTCATTCTAGGACTAGCTAGAACTTATCCCACCCCCCACCCCCCCTAGTTGGAACTTACCCCGCGGGGGTAAGTTTGGGCTAGCCTGGATTTACTCCCCCCCCCCCCCCCCCCCCCCCCCCCCAAAGGGTCAGTCTAGGACTATTTGGAATCTTCCTCCACCCCACCCCACCCTTCAAACAAGAGGGTTATTCAGGGTTTTCCTCTGCTTTTTCCCAACACGCACACCCGCCTTTAAAAAAAATTGTGTTAGCCTGCATATTTACCCCCCCCCCCCTCCCATTTCCTATATAGTCAGTTGGGTTTAGACAAAGTGTAGTTCTAGACTCTTCTCAGTAGATGGACCTCCTACTTCCCCCCCCCCCCCCCCCCACCACACACAACACATACACACACCCTGGTTCACTAACAGATGCGTATTAACATTTCTCGCGCTGGCTTACAAGCGTGGGTCAATATTCGGGTGTGTGAGTACGCCCGTGCATGCATGGGAAAGAAAGACGGCTACATGCCAATGTGACCAAGTGCCAATGTGACCAAGTGCCAATGTGACCAAGTGCCAATGTGACAAGTGCCAATGTGACCAAGTGCCAATGTGACCAAGTGCCAATGTGACCAAGCGTAGCTGTGACAAAATGTCATTGTGACCACGTGTCGTTGTTGAAAGTACCGTTGTTGCTTCATCCCGGTTTGCCTTTTAACTAGTTTACAGTTATTTAGTCTCCTGAGTACCTGTGTACCTTAGCTTGTGCTATGCGGATGACAAGTGGTCAGTGCCACTGACCATGGTCATTATGACGTAAATCGGAGATTTTAACTATTTAACAGCTAATTAGTGTTTCCAGAGTGCTTGTGTACCTTGTGCAATGTAGATTACTTGTGGTCAGTGCCACTGACTACTGGTCATTATGACGTAAATCGGAGATTTTAACTATTTCACAGCTAATTATAGTCTCCCGAGTACCTTGCACAATGCAGACGACTGGTGGTCAGTGCCACTGACCACTGGTCACTATGACGTAAATCAGATATTTCGACCATTTTACAGTTAATCAGTGTCTCATGAGTGTTTGTATACCTTGTGCAATGCAGACATCCAGTGGTCAGTGTCAATGACCATTGGTCACTTTAATGTATATTTAAGATTTTAACTATTTTTACAGCTAATTAGTGTCTCCTGAGTGCCTGTGTACCTTGTACAATGTAGATGACTGGGGGGGGGGGGTGTCAGTTCCAACTAGGGGGGGTAAGTTCCAGCTAGTCCTGGAATGACCCCGGGGGTAAAAGCAGGCTAGCCCAGACTTACCCCGGGGTAAGTTCCAGACGGGGGGGGGGGGGGGGGGGGGGTAAGAATGGGCTGTTACACCAGATCGGCACCACCATGTACTGGCTTCGTTCTGAAGCCACATTCTGTCATTCCACCAAATGGCGTTAACATCGGTGTGGTAGCTCCTGCTTCATCAACATGACAGATACACAAGCGACGGAGGAAACCAACAGACGGGGATGAAACAAATAATATCCTGCGCAGAGATTATAATAGGCCTATCAATAATGATAACAGTAACAGCAGCTTTAGGGATTCAAAGTGAAAATCCTTACCGTAGAGGTTGGACCAAGGGGATTTGTAGGCTCATTACTCTGTGATCTCATGAAACAGCTTGGGATTTCTGGTAAGGAGAATACAATAACCCTGTAGGCAACGGCAGAGGCAGCTAAGAAGAGTTCCAGATGTAACGACTACCGGATTTAAACAGGCCACTAAGCTAGGAATAGCACTTACTTGGAGCTTTCGACAGACCTCCGTCTGTCTTCTTCAGCGGTGGTGTGGCTACTGGGTGAACTGGTGTTCAGTGCACACGACCACGGGTCGAACCCTGGTCATGTGACTGAACAATGAGGGTGTTGTACACTGATGGCAAGGTGTGTCTGCCCCGGTCCCGGTTGAGTGTGGGGTTGTTGGCGGCAATACGTATAGCCTCCTCCAGATGGTTTTGTGGTCGAGGAAGAACAAAAGTAAACTTCATATGGCGTATATTTTCTCACGTAGGTGTCCAACTTAGACCGGTGATGTAGGTAAGACATCCATTTAAAAAGGCAACGCCTTGAGACGCCCACCCATCCAGACGTTGTCGGTTCGAATCCCGGCAGTGTCGGTGGAAAAACCCGACAGCAGAAAGGCATCTAGGAGTCATGACCTGGATGTGACCCGACCCGCTGAGAGTGTAAGTTGTGGGCCGAAACACTTGTCAGTGGGGAAGAAAGGGGGCTTCTTATCTGAAGACCTGTTGTCAAGCTGTCTCTAGAATTCTTCCTACATCATCATCATCATCATCATCATCATCATACTATAATGTACAAATATATCAAGTAGTTAACTTGGGGGGGGGGGGGGGGGGTCTTCTCTGAAGACCTTCTGCTGTCCAGCTGTCTCTAGAATTCTCCCTACGTCATTATCATCATCACCATCATCATCATCGTCATACTATAATAATGTGCAAATATATTAATTAGTTAAGTTTAGGTCGTCGCCACTGTGACTTTATCAATAAGAGACTGGCTACGTTTGCTAAACTGCTTTGATTCTACCAATGAGAGGCCGGCTACCTTTGCTTTACTGCTCTGATCCGACCTATGAGAGGCCGGCTACCTTTGCTTTACTGCTCTGATCCGACCTATGAGAGGCCGGCTACCTTTGCTTTACTGCTCTGATCCGACCTATGAGAGGCCGGCTACCTTTGCTTTACTGCTCTGATCGACCTATGAGAGGCCGGCTACCTTTGCTTTACTGCTCTGATCCGACCTATGAGAGGCCGGCTACCTTTGCTTTACTGCTCTGATCGACCTATGAGAGGCCGGCTACCTTTGCTTTACTGCTCTGATCCGACCTATGAGAGGCCGGCTACCTTTGCTTTACTGCTCTGATCCGACCTATGAGAGGCCGGCTACCTTTGCTTAACTGCTCTGATCCGACCTATGAGAGGCCGGCTACCTTTGCTTAACTGCTCTGATTCGACTTATGAGAGGCGGGCTACCTTTGCTTAACTGCTCTGATTCGACCTATGAGAGGCGGGCTACCTTTGCTTAACTGCTCTGATTCGACCTATGAGAGGCGGGCTACCTTTGCTTAACTGCTCTGATTCTACCAATGAGAGGCCAGCTACCTTTGCTTTACTGCTCTGATCCGACCTATGAGAGGCCAGCTACTTTTGCTTAACTGTTCTGATTCTACCTATGAGAGGCTGGCTACCTTTGCTTTACTGCTCTGATTCTACCCATGAGAGGCCAGCTACTTTTGCTTAACTGCTCTGTCCCTGGCTGCCTACCTTTGCTCCACTACTTTGTTCCGTCCCAGGAGAGGCTGGCTCCCATTGCTTCAGTACTGCCCAACCAATAAGAAGCTGGCTACCTTTGCTTTACGATTACCCTACCAATGAGAGGCTGGCTACCTTTGCTTTACTACTACCCTACCAATGAGAGGCTGGCTACCTTTGCTTTACGATTCTGACCCCACCAATGAGAGGCTGGCTACCTTCTTTGCTTCTCCAGTTTGACCGAACAAGGAGGGTTGAGTTGATGGTGAGATTAACGTCCTATTGGTCTGAGGCCCTTAAGGACAAGGTTTCCCAGACAAATCTGTGTAGGTTTGGGAACACAGAGGGGGGTGGGAGCTGTATTTGATTCACATCTTGAGGGAAGGTAGCTGGAAAAACCTGCCTGCTTATTAAGTTAAAGGAACAGAATCTAGAATTTCAAAATTTTGTTTACAGATGTGGAGTCTGAGGGGTGATTTTTGAATAGAGATGATTGCAGAACAAAGCCCAAGTTATGTGAATGTTGTCAATCATATGTATGAAAAATGCATTTAAAAAAATTTTTTGTTTAACCCTTGAATTCTCAACTGAAACATAAGGGGGGGGGGGGGGGGGGGTAGAAAATATTTTCAGTCCAAAGTCGACCTGCCCCTTTTCAGCTCACAGCGCCCTCTTCATCCTGGTTACCGACTTTGGGCTTCAGAGGGTTGGCCGCCATGATGAATGGCAGGATAGACTGGAGCAAAACTGATGCAGCGAATGGGACTGATGGCTTTGGGGCTGGATGAGAACCCCCCCCCCCCCCTTTCTCTCTCTCTCTCTCTCTCTCTCTCTCTCTCGCTCGCTCTCTCTCTCTCTCTATCTCCACCACACACATTCACACACAAATATTATATAAAATTATATATATATATATATATATATTATATATATACACACACACACACACACCAGAGTGAGAGCTAGACAGATGGATAGATAGTTTGAAAGTGGGGTGACTGCAGGTGGAAACTGAAACAAGAGCAAAGATCGAATTCCTGCGCCTCTAACGAAGTCGTGAACAACTAACAAAACAAACGCAACGTGTCGATAGATACATAGATATATAGTAAGCTTTGCTGGAACAGGATCACCACAGTGTCTCAGCCCAGGGTTCACACTGTCCTTGAAAGTCCATGAGATCTCAACTCTTTGTTTCAACACCTCCCAAAGTCGGACTTTTAAATCATGGGTGATTGAAAAGTCCTTGGAATCTGTTGTTGTCACAGTGCTCTTGATCAGCATGAAGGAGAACCTGGCAGGCAACCGGAACAGGTTGGCTGTTCTGAGAGATGCCGACGATGATCAGTGTCAGTTGCTGATGATCATTGACATCACGGCCGTAGCTTGGCTGGGGAAATCGTTCAGCCGTACGTGTTTGTCAGGCCTGCTGGGCCCAGTGGGTAAGGTGTCCCAACTCTTGTTCCGAGGCCTTGCGTTCGGTTCTCACGTGAGACAGGCAGGCTGGGAGAGATTTTTTCTCTTTGGAGTTCACTCACTGAGCAGACTCCGACCCTCCCAGTGTCCTTTGGAGGAGGAGGTCCCGTGTGTGACCACATGCACACAAAGTCTTACACGCATGTTTAAATCCAGCTCCACCCTTCAGCGGAAGAGAAGTCAAGGCCATCATGTACCGACGGGATGGACGACACGAACATGAAACACATGCCAACAGCTGTGGCGTTTGGACACCCCCGAAGACGTGATGTGGCTGCCTTAATTATTGGTGGGCTTCAAAATGGTGGCATAGGCAAAATTCTGACCGAAGGTGAATCAGGGAGATGAAGCCGAGGAAGGAAGAAGAAACGGAGGGAAGAGAGTGGTGTGTGTGGTGGAGCTTTAGGCATTGCTTCTCTTCGCTTCCATCCGATTCCGCAGTCATTGACAACAGAAAATGGGAACGTGGAAAAGAAAACTCTATGAAGCCTGTAAAGCGCCAATGTCCAGTGACCATAGAGAGTAGCTTAGCATTGCTTCGATCTTTGGGACTCGCAAAATGAAATTTAGCATTCTGTTGAATTAAAATGAAAGATTTGATCAGAGTGTTGTGTTTCCTGCGCATGTCGGTTTTGTATGTGCATGCACTGTGAACTTTTTTTTTTTTCAAAGCCTATGGATGTGCGTGCGCGCGCGCGCGCTTGTGTGTGTGTGTGTGTGTGTGTGGTGTGTGTGTGTGTGTGTGTGTGTGTGTATGTGTGTGTGCGTGTGTGAAATGTTTCTCATTCTATTTAATTTTTTTTTTTTTTAATTTTGTTTACAACTGCAAATTTCCTTGGCCATCCCGTACACGGTCAGATTAAAAATGATCTATATATGTCTAGGTTAAGATGGGGTGGGAAGGTGGTGGTGGAATACTCTGACGTCATGACCTCTCCACCTTCCTCCCCCCTCCCTTCCCCCCTCCCCCTCCCCGCCCACATTTTCTCTCCCCCCCCCCCCCCCCCATCAGTTTCTTGCTCAACAACTGCAGATTCCCTCGATTGTCTGTCTCAATTTAAGCAGCGTGAGATTGAAATGAACCTACCTGTATCCGAGTTTGGGGATCCTGGGTACCCAGCCCCTCCCTCCCCAACCTCTCTCTCTCTCTCTCTCTCTCTCTCTCTCTCTCTCTCTCTCTCTCTCTCTCCAATTACTCAGGCGCGCGCGCGCGCGCGAACGTACATCACAAACACAGACACGCAGGAATACGCGTAGAAGCATGCGTTCACACACACACACACACACACACACACACACCACACACACACATACACACTTTTTGTTCTTCACACACACACACACACACACACACACACACACACACACACACACACGTTTTCTTGTTCACTTGTGCGGGAGAACTGCACGCGATCGAGCGAGAAAGAGTGAGCGAGCGAGAGTGAGAGAAAATGAGAGTCTGTAAGCGTATTGTATGTAGTTCACCCTGTATTTTTGTTTCCCGTCACAAAGAACCAGGTCTGCACTAAACAAAGAAGCAAGCCAACGAACGGAGAATGTAAACAATCTGACAAACGCCTGGAGTACTCAGGGAATCAATCGATCACCAATGGGGATTTTTTTTTCTTCTCCTCCCCACCCCCACCCCCACCCCCTGTCGCTGATTACAGTTTTGTGAGCAACTTATCGTCGAGAGTGGCCTCTAAACTGCCCATTCTGCAGAGCCCATTTGCACGTAATGCCTTGTCGATTTGTTGTTGTTGTTTATCATTCATTATTTTTCATTGGCTTGTTTCTTAGTCAGTGATCAAGTTCCCAGGGAATGCCAGGCGCCGCCGTCGGCACGGACCTAAGTTTGTTACATCAGTTAGATTAGATAGGCTATCATCCTATACATGTAATGTAAATTAAGCTTAATTTGTAAATCAGCTACATCCTACATGTGAAATGTGAATAAGCTTCATTTGTAAACAGGCTAGCTTGGTTGTTGTTGTTGTTGTTGTTGTTGTTTTTTTACCCCCACGCTTTCCTTTCCAGTGATAAAGCCAGGTGTGGTGGGTTGGACCATGAACAGAGTACACCTGAATTGACCTGAGCGACTTGTAACACTTTGGAGAAAGAAGAAAAAAAAAAAAGAAAAGAAAAACAGAAAAACACAGCAACAACGCAAACTATCTTCTGTCTTGCATGTGATTTTTTTTTTTTTTTTTTTTTTTTTTTTTTTTTTTTTGTTCTTTTTTTTTTTGCGCTGGCATGGGTCGCGTCTGCGTCACAGCAATGTGCGATTTCAGAATTAAGCAGGCGGAAAATTCCTGCTAAAGTCGTGGGAACCAAAGATAGAACTGAAAACTCTATTCCACAGTGCGTGTGTGTGTGTGTGTGTGTGTGTGTGTGTGTGTGTGTGTGTGTGTTGTTACATTTACGTTGTTGAAAGGTGTTTGCGTAATAACAAATGCCTGTTCTCGTGAGGTGCTTTTATTTCAGGAAACAAGAATTATTTCAGTGTTCCCGTCTTGTTCTTCTTGTTCTTTCTTTTTTTTTTCTTTTTCTCTTTTTTTTTTTTTTTCTTTTTCTTTCTTTCTTTAATAATTATATTCTTCTTTCATAATCTGCTGCTTTTTTCTTTCTTTCTTTCTCTCTTTCTTTCTTTCTTTCTCTCTTTCTTTCTTTCTTTCTTTCTTTCTCTCTTTCTCTCTTTCTTTCTTTCTTTCTTTCTCTCTTTCTTTCTCTCTTTCTTTCTTTTAATTTTTTTCTTTCATAATCTGCTTTTTTTCTTTTATGTGGGTTTTTTTTTCAGCCTCCCCCTCCCCCCTCCCTTTTTTTCTTTCCTTTTTTTTTAAATCAAAGTTTCAGATTTCAGAAAAAGTCAAAGCATAATTATCCATTTACTGCCGTCTGTGATAGAACTGTAAACATTTGTTTTGGGAAACAGAAATGAATTCGAGTTTTCCTTTTTAATCGTTTCTTTTTCATTTCTGCCTTCCTCCATGTTTGTACCTTTGCCCTGTCTTAATGTTGTTGTTGTTGTTTGTCCGATAAGATGTCAGTCTATGCAAGCATAATAGCATATAGTGTAAACGTTTTTGATAAGAAATTGCAGTTTACGGAGACAATATTAAATTTAGCAATGTTATGCTTTCTTTCTGTTTTCTATTTGTTTTTCTGTCTTTTTTTTTTTTCCTTTTCTTTTCTTTCTTTCTTTACCTCCCAATAAAACAAATTAAATGTAGTGGGAGATGAACGGCATCAGCATTATTATCATTGTCGACGTGGCGTGATAAAAGCAAGTGGATAAATCAATAAATAAAAATGTCAACATTGATTAAAGCCGCCATACCATCACTCTGTCCTCTCAACCACAAGCCGTTCTTCTGCTATCGTAAATAACTATATTCAACAAAAAAAAAAAATCAAGATGAATTATTGTTTAAAGTCATCGTTATTATTATAGTTGATGATGATCATTTTCCGAGATGTCTTTTTTTTCTTCAAGTTATTAAAGCTTGGACAGAAATAAGAAAAATAGTCTGAAGAGAGAAACTGCAATGAAAATCACGAATCATGTTACATGATAATAATCTGTATGAAACAAACAAGTTACATTGCGCTTTAAAAAAAAAAGAGAGAGAGAGAGAGAGAGAGAGAGAGAGAGAGAGAGAGAGAAATATCACAGAAAAGATGCATGTTTTAATCCAAACATTACAACAACAACAACAACAAAAAAGAAAAGAAAAAAAGGCGGACATATTGAGGGGGAGGCGGTAGTAGGAGGGGAAAATAACAGCTCCACAAGACACTCAGTCAGAAAGTATTTACCCTCTGTCAGTTTAAGAAACACGCGGGGAAAACAGTGGAAAATCACACACATTCTACTCACGAAACACAACACAAATATAGTTCGCATTTCATCAGGCGCCTTCATTTTGGACCCCCGAAATTCAATTTTTCACGCTCGACGTTCACAAAAACACGATTCCTCAGAGACGGCCAGCTTCGCGGCGAAGGACGGGGCGGGCGTGGTGGCGTTTGCGCGTGCGTGCGTCCGTGTCAGCCCACCCCCACGATGAGACGGCCCCTCGCAACTCCCTTTCCCACTAACAAGCGGCGTGGCCACGCCCACCGACCAATCCCAGTCCCGCCACCGTTTGTGGCGCTCTGTCGCGAAGCTGTCGCCCACGCTCATGACTATGGATGAGCCGGCGAAAGGGGGCGGGGCCTGAGGCGCGGACGACGGAGTTATTGACAAGCCAAATAAGCCCAAAGCTTTCGTTTCCAGTTTATAAGCAGTTGGGCCAACAGTGGGCAAACTGACGGACACCTGCTCCGGGGCGGCCCCCGAAAAGTTCGGACACACGTGACGCAGAGGTGGGCAGCTTGCGCCTCCCTCCTCCCCACCCTCCCCTCTCCCCCCCCATCCCCCCACCCTCTTTGGCCTTGCCAAAAGGGGGTATTGGTTGAACACGGGCGTCTTTTGTGCGTGGCGACGTGCTGGGGGTTAGTCAGTGTCGCCGCTGTCGCCCAACTGCCGTGTTGCTGCTGCTGCTGCTGCTGAGATGGCCTCGGACCGGTAAGACACTGGGTGGCGGGGGCAGGAGGGGCTAGTGCCAGTTCTCGGGGCCTACCCCTCCTCTGGCCCCTTAAGCTTTGATGTGGGGCATGTTGGTGTTGTGATGGCCTGTGGTCTCATGTGCCGCGCTCGTTTACGGTGGACCAGGTGGTTCGGTTCGTGTGTGTGTGTGTGTGTGTGTGTGTTGGTTGATTGGTTGGTCAGTTGATGTGAGGCATGCTACTAAGTTTGATTGCTTTGAGAAGTGATGGTGGTATGGCTAGTCGTAGATACAAACGTGTGTGTGTGTATGTGTGTGTGTGTGCGCTCTCTCTCTCTCTCTCTCTCTCTCTCTCTCTAATGAATTCGTGAATACATGTTTTGCATTGTTTTTGTTCGTTGATGTGCTTCTTTTCTATTTGCTTAATCTGACAATGTGTTAAGGTATGCTTTTGTTTTGTTCTGCTTTTAATTGATGTCCTCGCTGTGTGTTTATTTTGT
>CM065729.1:64596817-64599317 GCA_033310375.1 Conus canariensis
TTATGGACGTACGAGAAAGAAAAAGAAAGACCGTAAACGACGAGCCTTTGATAACTTCTTCGCAGTGGATACGTTTTCAGGGGCAAGGTTGGTTTGTTTATTTTTCTATTTTAATTCACCAATCACAAGCAAACTTGCGTTTCTCTCTCTCTCTCTCTCTCTCTCCTCTCTCTCTCTCTCTCTCTCTCTCTCTCTCTCTCTCCCCCCCCCTTCCTTCCCCCCTTCTCTCTCTCTCTCTCTCTCTCTCTCTCTCTCTCTCTCTCTCTCTCTCTCTCTCGCTCTCTCTCTCTGAGTTTCGCGCGTTTGCGGTGTGTGTGTGTGTGTGTGTGTGTGTGTGTGTGTGTGTGTGTGTGTGTGTGCATACAAATCTCGGCTTGGGTTAATCCACCGTACACTGGCTACAGTTGGAGACATTATTGGCACAGTATGTTTATTGAGCGTCGAGTTAACTGTCACATGTTGAGAGTTGGAAACACGCTGGACCCCCCCCCCCCCCCCCCTTAAAGAAATTGCTATTTTCGCTGCTCCTCTTAATGTATTGTCGTTCTGGTGGTAAACTGGACAGTAAGACATGCCCCCCCCCCCCCCCCCCCCCCACACACACACACACACACACACACACCACTCTCCTTGATGGTTGTCCCCGTCTCTCTTGTGGTTGTGGTGTCAAATCTGGACGTCACGCGCTACAGTGGTCAGAACGTCCAGGTGCGGAACTGACGGTCGCGCGTTCGAATCCCAAAGACACCGACTTTTAAGATGACCCGTTTGAAAAGGCCCATTTTGTAAGACACCTGGAGAAGAACGATTTTTGTCACTTGTGTAACTTGTCCGAGTTGGCAGATGAAATTCATGTAATTTTTTTTCACTGACTTTAAGAAATGCCGTGATTCGTGGCTACTACACAGCAAACCCTAAGGTACTCAAGTTCTGGGAGATTTTCAATCGTGAGAAAAAGAATCAGCTTATGATGATGGTGCGTCTTTTGCACGCGATGATGAACTGCATGTGTAGGACGTTATAGGTAACCAGAAAGCTCATCTGTGAGTAGATGTGGTTATTTTCCTTTCCCACTGTGAACAGCGGGTAAAATCGTACGCGCGAGTGTGCGCGTGCGCGAGCGGGGGGAATTCCAGCCTGAGATGTTGTGTTGGAAAAATTCATGTTTCGTACTTTTTTTCCCTTTCAAGTAGGCATCTTGTCTTGTCTTGAACCATTGTGAGGTGAAATTCTGACGGTTAGAAACCCCTCCCCTCTCCTCTAAGCCATCAGTTAGTATCGGATTTACTAGAGAATATGAGCTGCATAAGCATCACAATAATTGTTTTCCTGCGGAAAGCAGTTGGTGTTACTGAAGAAAACAGTGTTGACAAGGAACTCGGGCATGATCACTGTTCTGTTTTTGGCAGAACAAGAAGGGATGACAGTAATGATCGTTCCTGTTTTCTCCAGAGGAAAACGGTGATGCTGTGTGCTTTCGTTCGTTCGCTTCTTTTCATTGCCGAAACAGTTATTATACTGGAAAGGCAGATGGTTAGATGCTTAAAAAGGCAGAGTATTATACGCTTGAAAGGCGGAGTGTTATACGCTAGAAAGGCAGACTATTATACGCTAGAAAGGCAGAGTATTATACGCTGGAAAGGCAGAGTATTATACGCTGGAAAGGCAGAGTATCATAGGCTAGAAAGGCACATTATTAAAGGCTAGAAAGACATAGTATTAAATGCTAGAAAGGCAGAGTAGTATACGCTAGAAAGGCGTGTCATTATAGGCAAGAAAGGCACATTATTATAGGGTAGAAAGGCACATTATTATTATAGCGTAGAAAGGCACATTATCATAGGCTAGAAAAGCACATTATTATACGCCAGAAAGGCACATTTTCGTAGGCCAGAAAGGTACATTATCATAGGCCAGAAAGGTACATTATCATAGGCCAGAAAGGTACATTATCATAGGCCAGAAAGGCACATTATTATTATAACGTAGAAAGGCACATTATCATAGGTCAGAAAGACACATTATTATTATAGCGTAGAAAGGCACATTATCATAGGTCAGAAAGGCACATTATCATAGGCCAGAAAGGCACATTATCATAGGCCAGAAAGGCACATTATCATAGGGCAGAAAGACATATTATTATTATAGCGTAGAAAGGCACATTATCATAGGCCAGAAAGGCACATTATCATAGGCGAGAAAGACATTATTATTATAGCGGAGAAAGGCACATTATCATAGGCCAGAAAGGCGCATTATCATAGGCCAGAAAGGCACATTATTATACGCCAGAAAGGCACATTATTATACGCCAGAAAGGCACATTATCATGGGCTAGAAAGGCACATTATCATAGGCTAGAAAGGCGCATCATTATAGGCTACAAAGACATATTAGACGCGGCGTAAGGGTCGGGGTCCACTGTGCCGTGGCCCTGGACACGAGTTCATTGCCCCTACTATCATTAGGTTGTGGGACTTTTATTTATTGATGGTTT
>CM065729.1:64611817-64626817 GCA_033310375.1 Conus canariensis
ATGTCTCGAGATTCTTTTTGCTCATCATCAGCTTGGTCATCATCGTCATGACGATGGTCACACTCAGTGCGGATTTTCTTCTTCTTTTTCTGATTATTATTATTATTATTATTATTATTATTATTATTATTATTACTAGCAGTAGTATGGTGGTAGTTGCAGTATTATTATTTATATCATTGCTGTCTTTATCATCGTTAGTATTATCATTATCTTCAATAGTATCATCATCATTGTCAGTATGTAATAGTAGTTGAAGTAATAGTAGTAGCATTATTATTTTTGTTATTATTATCATCATCATCATCATCATCATCATTATTACTACTACTACTATTAATATTAATATTATCATTATTATTATCATTATTAATATTATTATTGTTGTTGTTGTTGTTGCCGTCGTGTTGTTGTTATTACATCATTATCAATTGAATTGCTGTCGTCGTTAACATTATAGTTGCTAATTTGTTGTTATTATCATTATACTCAGTGCGGATATTTTGTTATTAAAGATGGTGTTTTTTAGTGTGATATTGGAAGTTATTATTTTGATGTTGAAGATGATGATGATAATTCAGATGATCATTGTGATGGTAACAGTAATAACAACAGGGCGTGACTTGGCTGTAAATTGTAGTACTTGGCATTACGAAATGTACAAAAGGTTTGGTTGTTCACTAGTTCACAGCCGTTATGGGGGCCGGAATAGCCTAGTGGTAGAGCGCCGGACTCGTAATCTTGGGGTTGCGGGTTCGAATCTCCGCCGGGCCGTTTCGGCACAGGGGGATTTTTCCCTCGGAGTTAACATTGGTTCTGACTCTATTTCCCATACAGCCCTTCGAATGAGACTATAAACCGAGGTTCCGTGTGTGAACGCACGCATAACATCTTGCACACACGTCAAATCCCATCACCAACTTTAGGAAGAGAAGGCCAGTTTGGCCGTTGGTATGAATGACACGTTACATATAGCATGCACCTTCCCCGAAGTTGGAGTATGGGTGCCTTAATGGCGGGATTAAAAAAAAACGGTCATACACACAAAACTCCACTTCCTTTGCTGGGCAGATGGGATTAATCCTTGCCTATACAGGGAGTGTCCGCAGGAGTAACAGCCTGCGTACGCCAAAAAAAAAAAAAAAAAAAAAAAAAAAAACACCAGCCGTTATTAGCTGGGCGATGACCAGTGTGACGTTGACAGATCGCCAACAACCGTCATGAAAGACCAATCATCCAGTGGACGCCAATTTTCTAACATTGTCCTTTGATGAAAGGAGTTGCTCAAAGCAAATCAAAGTTCGGATATAACTTTCGTCAGATAAATATTGCTCTCTCAAAGTCTTGCGATTTTTTTTTTTTAAGAAGCATTATGTATTGTACATTGAACTTGATGTATGTAAGACGTTCGCGTGCTGAATCTGTCTCATTTTGCTGTGAGTAAAAAATACTCAGATCATAATTACAATTACAAGTTTGGTGAATGAAATGTGGCATTCAAACAAGCAAAACAAGTAAAAGAAAGGCTTGAATGAACAGGAGTCTTTCTTCGTTTGAGTATTTGTTTGAACATTTCTAGATGAGTTGTTTGAACATTTCTAGATGAGTTGTTTTAACATTTCTAGGTTATTTTCAGTTGTATTACAAACTCTCAGACTACTCAGGTCCCTCTTAGGGTTGAAACAACACAGGACAAAGATTCCTTCTGAAAAATATGACAGTCTTCAACTGTGTACCACCACGCACCTTATAAAACGATAGTTAATCTAGTGACTTGCATGAAGTAGACAAGGCCTAGGCTGTCCGTCTATCTCGGCCATTCTTCTGAAGTCATCACTCATAGTTTGTTTTCAAGCAAAGAAAGAAAAAAAAAGAAAAAGAAAAACGGAAAGAACAAAAAAGAAAACAACAACAAAAGCACATTGTCATGCAACACAGAATTTAAAACAAAAAAGAAAAAAGAAAGAAAAAGGTTTTGTGTGGAATAGAAAGTTAGTGCTCATTGTGGACAGTGTTTACAATGTCACTGCATTGTCACCAAATCATGACAACCCCCTCCATCCATCCATCCCATTCACCTACCCCATGTCCAAAAACCAAGTTAAATGAATTTAACGTAAAGGCAGAAAAAAAGTGGACAACAGAAAAGAAAAAGAGAGAGAGAGAAGAAAAAAAAAAAGGGGGGGGGGGGGGGGGAGGGGGGCAGAGTAAGCAACAACAGTCCATGGAAAGGGGAAATTACTACCACAGAAAAAAGAAAAGCGCGGGAGGCGGGGATACACCTGATACTGAAAGAGCCCCCAGGCCCTCCTCCCACGGGGCCGTTGGAGATGGACAAATCGATTGGTTATTAGCCTAATTCGGCTCGTGCGTGTGTTGACAAAGTCGTCTGATTGGTTTAGTTCTGTCCACGAGGTTGCCGGTGTGTTTTATTGGTGGCAGTGCTCTGAGGGGCGTCACAGCCAGTTACTTCCCTTAGGATGGGGTGGTTATCTGCTGCAGGCCAAGTTGTCATTGTATTAGCCTCCTCTGGGCTCGTATTTCGCCTCGTCCTGTCCACTTGACTACGAACGTCGACTCGTGATGGCAATCATGCACAAGCTTTGTATAGTTTCTGCAAAATGAAACCTTCATCTTGGGGAAAAGTGTTGTTGTCTGATCTCTGTCTCTCCCTCTGTCTCTGTCTGTCTGTCTGTCTGTCTGTCTGTCTGTCTCTCTCTCTCTCTCTCTCTCTCTCCTCCTCTCTCTCTCTCTCTCTCTCTCTCTCTCTCTGTCCTTCCTTTCCTTTATTTCTCTGTAATTGTTTTACACAATTTTAAAAATCCTTATTTTAGGTACTTGTTGTTTGTTACTCCATTCATTTCCACGTTACATAAACGCATAATTTTAATTCTTTTAAATTACATTCCAGAACCGTTGTTATGTATGAATGCATGGGGGGAAACACGAATATGCTTTTTTTTTTCCCTGGCTGGCTTTCGTATATTGATGGTACATAGCATTCAACACTAGTCAATAAAAAGACCTTTGTTGATTCGTTAACATACACACGGAGAAACGAGAAGGAGGAAGGAAGGGGGGGGGGGGGGGGGGGGGGGGGGGCATCCTTGGCAAATGATCGGCAACAACAAAAACACCAAAACTTAATTCGCAAGAGCGTGATTTCCATTTTCTAAAAGTAATGCAGCAAGGTCAGCTTCTTGATGTCGATGATCTGTGCAGACAATGATTGAAGTAATGCAGCAAGGTCAGCTTCTTGATGTCGATGATCTGTGCAGAAAATGATTGAAATCAAAATCGTTATGGTTCAGGAGAATTCCAAGGCAAATTATAGTGGGGACCCCCCCCCCCCCCCCCCCGCGCCCCCCCCCCCCCCCCCCCCCCCCCACCCCCCACATAGACACAAGTGGTCCATTTGACACGATGATAAATTTCATGTCTGACTTCCGACTTGAGGCACAGGATCAATCCGTGGAATTTGGGGACGGATCTGGACCAAGTGTCGGATCCTGGATTTTTCCCGCACCAATTTCTTTACAAATGAATTGTGGAGCTTTTTTTCCCCTCCTTTTTCGTCGTTGTTGTTATTGACATTTTCAACAATATTTTTTTTTAAATAACGCAAAGTCGGAGAAGAAAACGAAGTCATACTTATTGGATGCATTCACGAGTGGGTAAGAGTAGGTGTGGATCACGATTACAACCCGGTGTGGCAGGCCAAAATATATCCTGTCTGGGATATACCCGGGTTTAAAATGGCCTAGGTTATAATATACCCATGTAGCTTTTACTCGTGAAAGACCCCCCTCCTCCCGCCCCCCCCCCCCCCCCCCCCCCCCCCCCCAACCCAACCATCCGGACTCCCGCGCTCTCTCAAACCCCGCCAGTGTACACTGGTTGTCTGGGACATCATTTTGTTCCTTCAGCAGTTGTTCTGGGAGCTTTAGTTTGTCCCCGTTTAGCCATTGATTTTTAAAGGAACGATTGTTTGGTGAGCAGTTAGTTACCAGCTGAGCAAACATCCGTCAAAATCACCTTGGATATAAGGCAACATGCGAACAAGCGCACAAACGAAAATGTAAATTAAGTTGTCGACAGTTCTGTCCTCCAAACGTCACAACTGACAGACATGAACCTGCAGAAAAAAACAACAACAACAACAACAACAACAAGGAAAAACAATGCTGTGCAGATGGCGGTCAGCATCTTGACGTCGTTTACTTGTGACGCAGGAAGAGGACTCGCTGGTCTGGTTCCCACAGTGTGAATTTTACAAAAGATGTAATTAGTAAGTCCGCCAAACAACGGAGACAAACAAAGAATAAAGCACGGCCCATCTCTGTATTGGGTTTTGTCCTGTAATGGGTTTTGTCCTGTAATGGGTTTTGTCCTGTAATGGGTTTTGTCCTGTAATGGGTTTGTCCCTGTTGTTTGGCGGACGCATGATAGTTTCTTTTTTACTGTTTGAATTTCTACCTGCAGTCAGCCCACTTCGAAACCTCCTGTAGTGTATGGTATGCAGTCAGTGAGCGTTGCATCACACTGGTTTGGTGTGTGTGTGTGTGTGTGTGTGTGTGTGTGTGTGTGGAATTCGGGCTAAACCTCCCTGCAATGTATGTAGTCATGATCGTTGCATCACACTGGTTTGGTGTGTGTGTTTGGGAGTTGGGCTAAACCTCCTGCAGTGCATGTAGTAAATGAGCGTTGCATCACACTGGTTTGGTGTGTGTGTGTGTGTGTGTGTGTGTGTGTGTTTGGGAGTTGGGCTAAACCTCCATGCAGTGTATGTAGTCGGTGAGCGTTGCATCACACTGGTTTGGTGTGTGTGTGTGTGTGTGTGTGTGTGTGGAATTTGGGCTAAACCTCCCTGCAGTGTATATAGTCATGAGCGTTGCATCACACTGGTTTTGTGTGCGTGTGTTTGGGAGTTGGGCTAAACCTCCTGCAGTGTATGTAGTCAGTGAGCGTTGCATCACACAGGTTTGGTGTGTGTGTGTGTGTGTGTGTGTGGGTGGAATTTGGGCTAAACCTCTCAGCAGCATATGTAGTCATGAGCGTTGCATCACACTGGTTTTGTGTGCATGTGTGTTTGGGAATTGGGCTTTTTTCAGTCACGTGGCAGTGTCAGTCCCCCCTCCGCTGAGGATAGGACGCATAGCTTCACCAACAGAAGGGTGGGACCATTGGGGTGATATGCATCTGTGAACGATATAGTGAAGGGCCATGGCTGGCAGGTCCTTCACGGTATCACACAGTGTTGTACTCGGCCATGCTGTGCAGCGGGTGCCTGCCTGTGGTCCACCAGCCGCCTCCACCTACCCGCCCCACCCGGCCTCCCTTCAATCCCGCTTCTGAGCGTTCCCGAGTCCATTGTGTTGTGTTGTGTTCGTGAATTTTGTAGTCCTAGCCAACTATGGAGGTGTCCATTTCATTGTTTGTCCTGTGATTCATTCATTGGACTGGGATCCATGACCTTCTCTGTCTCTGTCTGTTTGTCTGCCTGTCTGTCCGTCTCCCTCTCTCTCTCTCTCTCTCTCTCTCTCTCTCTCTCTCTTCCCATTCTCCACCTCTATCCCCAGGGCAATTGCTCATTAATTGATTAATTTGATTGATTAGCATGAGAATAAACGAAATACAGCAAAACACAGTAATTATACTGTTTTTACGTCCTCTCTCTCTCTCTCTTTCTCTCTCTCTCTCTCTCTCTCTCTCTCTCTCTCTCTCTCTGTGTGTGTCTGTGTGTGTGTGTGTGTGTGTGCGCGCGCGCGCGTGCGTGTGTGTGTGTGTGTGTGTGTGTGTGTGCGTGAGTGTGTGTATGTGTGTGTGATCGATTTCTTTTGTTGATGCTGTATGTTTACTCTTGCTTACAGTTTGCATTAAACACACACACACACACACACACACACACACACACACACACACACACACGCACTACCTGTCCCTAACTGAATCGACGAGCAGTAATGAGTTTTTAATTACCCGCCATTTGCATACTCCACTCCCCCTTCCCACCCCGCCTTCTCTCGCATTACACCCAACCCCCCACCTACACATCTATCCATCAGCTAACGCTGTCTTGCCCTTGGCATTCCCGCACGGCTGGATATTCATTTATTACCTTGCGCGTTTATAGGCTGCGTTCGTCTGCTAATTTGACCGTTTGAAACGTGCATATAAGTACTTCCATCCGTCCCACTCGTAGAAAACTGCGAGTAAGTTGAGTCTTGTATTCCCCTCAGAACCAGCCGGCTACGAAAGATACAGAGAAGGTGTGTGTCGGTGCACCATAATTATGTGCTTGCCTGTATAGCGGGGGGCCGGAATAGCTCAGTTGGTAGAGCGCCGGACTCGTAATCTTCGTGATCCTGGGGTTGCGGGTTCGAATCTCCGCCGGGCCGTTTCCGTGCAGGGGGATTTTTTCCCTCGGAGTTAACATTGGTTCTGACTCCATTTCCCGAAAGTCCTTCGAATGAGACTATAAACCGAGGTTTCGTGTGTGAACGCACGCATAACATCAGGCACACACGTAAAATCCCAACACCAACTTTCGGAAGAGAAGGCCAGTTTGGCCGTTGGTATGGATGACACACGTTACACATAGCATGCACCCTGCGTGAGAAATGGAAAGAATGAAGGAAGTAAGGAAATTGAGTGAACGATATTGAACGATATGGACTGGATGACACGGGAAACGACTATATGAAGCGCCAGCTGGCAGCTCTTCAGTCGGCACTACCCAGGTAGGCAGCCCATTGTGTAAACGAGTGTGGATTGAAAAGCGCTTAGAGCTTGGTCTCTAGCCGTGAACAGGCGCTATATAAGTATTCATAACAATATAATGATAATAAAGACGTACCCTCTTCCCTCGCACTGCCGCGTCCACTCCCTTCTCCTCCTTGGTGAGAGATTCTGAGTTTGTTGTGTCCTCTTGGTGAATTTTGCACAACTAGCAAACTTCCGAGGTACACGTGTGACGAGGTGCAAGCGAGCCGTATCCCCCTCGAGTTCTATAACCCCCCGAACAGGGACAGACGGGGAGCATCGCTTCGTCTTCTGCCGGCGTGTGCTCGTCACAACAGATGTTCTGAGACTGGGCGGTTGGACTGCTCAAACAATGGACCACAGAAATGGCAACACAGAGCACACAAAACAAACAAGGAGAAATCCCCCCAATATCATGTTCCAAGCTTTTCCATATACCCTGCACCTGACACATCTTACACATCAACAACGACTGGAAAAATGAACAAACACAACATTAAATACTATTCAAGACTGGCACAGCCTGTTGGATCTCGAATGTAGATCAAAAGGCTATGCCAGTCTTGGATAAACGTTTGCTTGTGGGACGAAGAAAAACAAAAATGACAGTTCGAATTGCGAACCTCATTTTGCGTTTGGTGTTCCGCTTCAGCCTAGCCGCTTCTGTACGGGGCGTTTCCTTCTTTCTTTCTTTCACTCTTTCTCTTTTTCTTCTTTGTCCCCGCCCCTCCCCCCACTCCGGAAGAAGAGGGGAGGAGGAGAGGGGGCGTAAGTGGTTTCCGGAGAGGGCGGAATGATTCTCTCCCCTGAAGGTGAACCGTAACCTGCGCAGAGCGAACGGGGCACTGCAAAAAAAAAAAGGTGAAGAGTTGAAAACGAGGCGTTCTACTGCTGCTCTCAGCTAATGACAAGGTGCATGGGTCTTCCTACACTGTGCTTTAGCAGCTGAGCTCAGGCCCGTGTCCGTGGGGACACCGAGGGCTGTTCCAGTACATCAATAGTCCACCGTCTTCTGGAAGTTCTGGGCTAGTCATTTCCCTCCTTTTTTCTGTCACTCTCTATGACTCGCTCCCCCCCCCCCCCCCCCCCCCCCCCCCGCCCCGCCCCAATTTTCCATTGTGTACCATTCTCCTGCCTTTGTTCTGGAAACTCTTTTACACTTGTATCCTGGTCGCAAGTTTTAGATGTGCCAGGTGTGTGTGTAGTGTGTGTGTGTGTGTGTGTGTGTGTGTGTGTGTGTGTGTGTGTGTGTGTGTGTTAATCATACAGGCTGGTGCCTAGGACGTGAACATTGAACCAGTGTGCAGGGTGGACAGCTGTCCATACGGGTGGTATCTATTCACCCATCTGGCTCGTGCATATTCGGCCACATTTTACTGTTGGTCGTTATTGTACTCGCGATTTTTTTTTTCCTTCTTTTTTAAACCTGGGAGTGAGAACTCCAGCAGACTGACCCGCCGCGATCTCAGAACGGCCTGTCTGGTCTTCTCCGCCATCAGACGAGTCGGACCTCCAGCCACCTCCATGTCATCCACTGCTTCGGGTGATTTCTTCTTCACCAAGTAATGTCTGTCATGATGTCATGATCTGACCTGTCCCCTGTGGTAGTGTGATCACCTTGGAAAGGTCCTGCAAAGCAAGCTGGGCTGTAAGAACGGAAAGTGCCAGCTGCTGCCTTATATTTCATGGTTGGCAACTGTCGCCAGAAGACTGGACAGTGAATGCTGCACTGTGATAGTATCGGTCATTTTAATTTAAACGAAATGCTCGTGTTTGAGGGGGTAGAAAGGTGAAATTCTTGGTAAACAAACCGATGCTGTAAGTTTCATTCATTCGTTGTTGTTTTTTTCACAAGGCTTTCAGCTAACAGTAATCGGTTTCATTGTGAAACATTTGAAATGTCTCATTCATTCTTTTTTCACAAGGCTTTCAGCTAACAGTAATCGGTTTCATTGTGAAACATTTGAAATGTCTCATTCATTCTTTTTTTCACAAGGCTTCAAGCTAAGGTAACAGTAATAGGTTTCATTGCGGAATGTTTTGAAATGTTATTTTCCTGTAAAATGACCCGGCTGGCATGGGGGTAGTGTGTCAGAGAGAGAGAGAGAGAGAGAGAGAGAGAGAGAGAGAAGAGAGCAGATTTTTTTTTCTAATTGTTATTGACCTGTACATTTTTTTGTGTCAAAATAATACAAAATCACATCTGCAGCGCCAGAAATTGTAGGAATGAATTATGAAGATCAAGTATCTGTATAGGCAGATGTTGTCAAACATTTCAAATTAACCAAAACAAAGAGATTCTTTCTAATACAAGTCCAGATTCAGAGTAGATGAGAAGGGAAAGAAAACATTTAAAAACAGACACTGTACACCTTTTGTTCAAAATATATAATATCTCTCTCTCTCTCTCTCTCTCTCTCTCTCTCTCTCTCTCTCACACACACACACACACACACACACACACACACACACACACACACACACACAGAGGAATGAAAAGAATGAACGAACAAAAAAAAAAAAAGAAACCATCAAACTAACATGAACATAGACGCTGCTTCCATAGTCAGGAAGGCCAATCATTTCCTTTTCCTAACGCCAGTAACAACAGCTTCCGCGACACACGTGGCGAGTAGCGAGTATATATACAACGTGATTATCGTCAGAGAATGACAAATCACGTCAGTTTTAACATTCTGCAACGATTACATTGAACTGTTGAGACTTCGACATGGTGTCATCATAATTATGTTTGGCTTATGAAATGAAATGCGAGGTGTCCTTCGTCTTCCCTCTCACCCTTTATAACATCACACGAAAGTAATCTACTCTACTTTCCAGGTCAAAGCATTTCTTAGTGTGCTCTCAAAGCTAGTTTTGTTAAATTCTGAGCATGCCAGTGAGGGAGGTGGAGGAGGGGGGGGGGGAGAGAAGAAGACGCCTCTCTCTCTCTCTCTCTCTCTCTCTCTCTCTCACACACACACACACACACACACACACACACACACACACACACACACACACACACACACAATGCGTGCGTATACAGAAAGAACTGGAAAACTGATTTGGAATAACACACACATGATCTGATTTGTTTAGATTTTTTTTAAACGGACACATTGCGGAGGCACGCACGCTCGGAGAGATTGACAGAAGGGTGGGGGAGGAGGTGAATGGAGGGACGGACAATTCCACATCAAATAGAGAAAGAAAAGGAAAGGAAAGGAGGAGGAGAAGAAAGAAATTAGGAGAACAGAGCTGTTGACAAGAAAGAAAGTAAAAGCAAAACGAACGAAACTGTGAGGGGTGGGGGTGGGGAGACGACAATTATGAGGGAGGTACAGCGCAGGGGGGGGGGGGGGGGGGGGGGGGGGGGGGATACTAATCAATGATCAAGGTGGACATGAAGTTAAGGTGCCAATTAAACTGACACCGAGCCTCCCGTCCTCCAAATCCTCCACATTGTGGATGCAGTTGTTTTTCTTTTTGTTTTTTCTTCTGTTGTGTTTGCCTCCGCGTTTTCCATGGGCTGGGGTGAGGTGGATTAGGTGAACGGATGGATGGGCTTTTGTTTTTGTTAGTGTTTCAGAAACGTGGAAGTACGCGCGAACTCGTACCCTTTCCTTTCGTACAGGCTTTGGCAGACTGAATCCACCGATACAGTTCCTAGGAAATTGCACAGGTTCCCAGTCGCTTCGAGTTCCATTGTTAAGTCGTTTCACCTAACCCAGAAGAAAGTGCAGAAACTACCCAGAAAGGCATATGTAATGATCTGTGAATTGATTACCTCGGGGAAAATCAGCATGGGGGGATTAATGCCAGAAAGTGTCTTTTTTATGTTGGGAGTTAGGTTGTCTTACATGTTGAAAAACTGAATGATCCGGTGTACAGGTGTTTAAACAGCTTTTGATGTATTGTAGGTGGCAAGATCGGAACGACCATGTCCCAAACAGTAAGAGACTGAAATGTATCGCTTGATTGGTAATCATTTGTCTTTTCCAAACAGTGGGAATTTGAACATATTGTGTGTTTTGTAATCCTTTGTCTTTAGAGAGGTTGAAGACATTGTGTGCTTGGTGATTCTTTGTCTGTCCCAAACAGTAAGAGATCAGGTATATTGTTTGTTTGACAATCTTTTGTCCCAAACAGTGGGAAATTAAATCTATTGTTTGTTTTGTAATCCGTTGTCTTTTCCAAACAATTGGAAGTTAAAAATATTGTTTTTTTGGCGATCCTTTTCCAAACAATGAGACTAAATGCTTTTTTTTTTTAATATTTATGATACTTTGTCTGTTCTGAACAGTGAGAGATTAACTGCTTTGTTGTTGTTGTTTTGTTTGGTGATTTACTTTCTGTTTAAAACGGTGAGAGACTAAATATAAATTGTTTGTTTAGTCATCCTTTGCCTGTTCGAAACGATGAGAGATAAACTATAGGGTTTTTGTATGTTTGTTTGTTTTTCAATCCTATGCTGTTCACTCCTGTTTGTTGACAGACAGACAGACACTTGATTTCTTATGACTGGATTTGTTTCGGGATGTCAGACACTGCATTTCTTTGACATCAAAGCTGGTGTCACAGTTGATATTATTTGATTATTCATGTATGTACAAAAAAAAATCACGTTCACTTTTTTTTTCTCCGTTGTCCATTTATTGAAAACATCTTAAAGTAAGCGCGCGCGGCGCGCGCGCCTGTGTGTGTGTGTGTGTGTGTGTGTGTGTGTGTGTGTGTGTGTGTGTGTGTGTGTGTTTCATCAACAAGGCGCTGTAAAAATCCGAGTGTTTTCAGATTTAGATCAGTGTTATTGTAAACAGCTGGTGAAGCTCTTAAAAATGTATGAATTTATTTGTACAAAGCCTATTAATATTAGAAAAATAACAAATGTCATAATCAGTGGATACTGAACAGTCGTTAAAGATGATATTGTCGGGATTGGAGCTGTAGCCAATATAGGTGGACGTTTGCTTTCAAAAGGGGTATTCACTTTTCGTTCTCTCTGTCTCTGTCTCTGTCTCTCTCTCTCTCTCTCTCTCTCTCTCTCACACACACACACACACACACAGAGGTGGGTCTCCTTTTTCTTCTTTTTTCGGCTATTGTTAGGGATATGATGTCACAACATTCTACGACAGTTTCAAACACTGTAGACATCTTACGTACAGGATATATGACGACTGTTCTTATGTCGTCAAAATGTCTTCGCTCTGTCATAAGAAGCTGATGTCGTCACCTTAGCAACAGCCCGAAGAAGTCTCTATCGGATGAAACGTTTGAGTTTGTTTTTGTTTTTTTTCTGTTTGGGGGTGGACGTCAGGATAATAATTCTGTAGCCTTTTGTTTAAAAAAATAAAATAAAATAAAAATAAAATAAAATAAAATAAAACGAAGAACGAAGACACCGAAAGCTTGTGTCTAAAAGAAAAACATTCAGTTTCATTCATATCCATATCTGAGTTGTTCTTCGGTATATGCTGAGTATTAAGTTAAAAAGAAACCAAACACACACACACACACAAAAAAAAAAGGGGGGGGGGGGGGGGGGGGGGGGGGAATTTTCTTGAATTAGAACGAGATCACTCCGAATTTTCTGCACTACAAACGGTTACAGTTCAGGCAAATGACAACTGTCCTGCCTAATGATCGGCTCTTTCGGCTAGATCCAGTGTGATTCGCTGAGTTCGTGTACCATTTCTAAGAGTTTTGATTTCAGAGTATTCATTTCAGACGATGTCGGGGAACCTGCAAGGGAGGTAATCTGTGTTAGAGCTCTTATTGAACAAGTGACCCGGACGCCGTTTCCATGAATTCGATGCCGCTGATGGGCGCGCTCAAAGCAGTTTTGTCCCGTCACTCAGCTTCAGTCAGAGAGAACTCAGAACTCAGATGATTTACTTCATATAAAGGCCATTGCCCCTTATGAAGGGGGGTATGGAGAACATAACATCAATAGGAGAATTATACAGAACACAAGAAAAACTGGATGGACTACTCCTCACGAAGTCATGACTGATCTCAACTGAAATGCCTTGAATAAGTGAATTGAGAAATTTCTTACTATGCTTTCATTCTGAGATGCCATTAGCAGGCTTAACCCGAAACTGACATGGATCCTTGGAAAACTTTGTCGGTACATACTGCGCTCTTAGACTGGATAATTTACGACAACATAAAACAAAATTTAAGCTCGTCCTCTTTTCCATTTTTGCATAGTGGACAAGTCAAATCCACCCCAGTATATTTACTGTAACGTTTGTCAGAGAGAGAGAGAGAGAGAGAGAGAGAATGCCAAACATAGGAGTGAAACGGCGCGGCTGTGACCCAGACAGCCAGTCCAGTTCCCCATCGTTATCCGGGTGTTGTGTGCGTCAAATCACACATTATTTGATGCCTCTAAAACTATTTGCTTGACCCATGAACTGAGAAAAGGTAACCCTGTTTGCAGTGGAAGGACAGGCATTATCTTCCCCTGAATGACGGTGCCCGACACCGAAACGAAAAAAAAACCAAAGTTTAAATCATCTAGTCCCCGATTCAGCTTTTTTTTCTCTCTCTCCCCTGTTTCGCATCTGCCTTGCCTTCCGTACAGATAACAAATCTGCCTTGCCTTTCCGTACAGATGACAAATCTGCCTTGCCTTTCCGTACAGATAACAAATCTGCCTTGCCTTTCCGTACAGATAACAGATCTGCCTTGCCTTCCGTACAGATAACAAATCTGCCTTGCCTTCCGTACAGATAACAAATCTGCCTTGCCTTCCTTACACATAACACATCTGCCTTGCCTTCCGTACAGATAACAAATCTGCCTTGCCTTCCTTACACATAACAAATCTGCCTTGCCTTCCGTACAGATAACAAATCTGCCTTGCCTTCCGTACAGATGACAAATCTGCCTTGCCTTCCGTACAGATAACAAATCTGCCTTGCCTTCCGTACAGATAACACATCTGCCTTGCCTTCCGTACACATAACACATCTGCCTTGCCTTCCGTACAGATAACAAATCTGCCTTGCCTTCCGTACAGATGACAAATCTGCCTTGCCTTCCGTACAGATAACAAATCTGCCTTGCCTTCCGTACAGATAACAAATCTGCCTTGCCTTCCTTACACATAACACATCTGCCTTGCCTTCCGTACAGATAACACATCTGCCTTGCCTTCCTTACACATAACAAATCTGCCTTGCCTTCCGTACAGATAACAAATCTGCCTTGCCTTCCGTACATATGACAAATCTGCCTTGCCTTCCGTACAGATGACAACTCTGCCTTGCCTTCCGTACAGATAACAACTCTGCCTTGCCTTCCGTACAGATAACAACTTTGCCTTGCCTTTCCGTACAGATAACAAATCTGCCTTGCCTTTCCGTACAGATGACAAATCTGCCTTGCCTTTCCGTACAGATGACAAATCTTCCTTGCCTTCCATACACATAACAAATCTGCCTTGCCTTCCATACACATAACAAATCTGCCTTGCCTTCCATACACATAACAAATCTGCCTTGCCTTCCGTACAGATAACAAATCTGCCTTGCCTTCCGTACAGATAACAAATCTGCCTTGCCTTCCGTACAGATAACAAATCTGCCTTGCCTTCCGTACAGATAACAAATTTGTCGTGCTTTCTGTACAGATAACAAATCTGCCTTGCCTTCCATACAACTAATCTGCCTTGTCTTCCGTACAAATAACAAATCTACCATGTCTCCCATACAAATAACAAGTCTGCCATGTCTTCCATACAAACGACAAAGCTGCGATGTCTGCCATACAAATAACAAATCAGCTCTAGCTTCCATACGAGTATCAGCCCTGTTTTGTCTTATATACAAATGACAAATCTGCCTTCTCTTGCATACAAATAATAACATTGCCTTCTCTTCCGTGTAGATGACAAATCTGCCATATCTTCCATACAAATGACAAATCTGCCATGTTTTCTGTAGAAATAACAAAATCTGCTTTGTCTTACAATTGACGGATCTGCCATCTTTCAAACAAAAAATGACCAATCTGCCATGTCTTCCATGAAAATGACAAATCTTCCATGTTTTCCATACAACTTACATCAGTGTCTTTTTTTTTTTTTTTTTTTTTGGGGGGGGGGGGGGGGGGGGGGGGGTGCGCAGACATCAGAACAGAAAGCCCTTCGATTTGTGTGCCGTTATTATGCTTCCACTCCGCCCTCTTCCCCTCTCTTTACCCGTCCCCACCTCTGGCAAGAGGAAT
>CM065729.1:64631817-64646817 GCA_033310375.1 Conus canariensis
AGTGATCTAACATGTCGATTATGTAAAAGAGCAAGAGAAGATGAAATACATTTTTTGTTCTGCTGTCCTGCTCTGAGTGATTTAAGAATAAAACTTATCCAATCCAAATATCATACAGAACCATGTAACTTTAGACTCATTCTCTTATTATCGACAAGTAATGAGAACACACTATTGAATTTAGCTAAGTATGTTTATGAAGGAAACAAGAGAATTCAGACTGCAACATCTTGAGGGTATGTTTGTTTGTTTGTTTCTGAACTTACGGTATTTCATCATTAGCATTTTGATTCTTTTTATTCGTGACATGTATTACATTTATGAAACCCCCTTCAGTATGGGGCTTTGGCCTTAATCTGAATAAAAGATTCGCATTCGCATTCTCTCTCTTAAAATGTTCCCTTTTCTTTTCCATTAGAACCTAACAAAAAACACACACAAAAAAAGCATCCTTTGGGACATTCCATCACAAGGTCATCTTTGCAGTCTGATGTGGAACGTTTATGTCGATTGTCGTGCAAATCCCAACACTCTCTAAGCATTTTCGTGCAAATCCCAACACTCTCGAAGCACATATTAATTCAGAATGAGTGGACACATTACATGATGATATGCACCACGCTGCTACCTCGCCTGTGGAAAGATCAGTCATGTATATCTTTATCTATCTATCAACCTGTCCGTCTATCTATCTATATGCGTGTGTGTGCGCGCGCGTGTGTGTGTGTGTGTGTGTGTGTGTGTGTGTGTGTGTGTGTGTGCGCGCGCGCACGAATATTATTATCATGCTTCCGTCTAGCTGTTACGATTGTTGATTGTTTCGCTGTGGGAGCATAGGTACACAGGTAACGGAAGAATCACTTTTTTTTCTGTCTTTGATAGTTTCTTTCTTCTTCCTTCTTCATTTCTTCGTGTCTCCTTCTGTATCTGTCGGCCTTTCTTTCCTTTTCTCTTTGTTTCCTCTTTGTATTTTATTCCCTCTTCCTTTCTTTGAGTCTCCGCGTTTCTTTCTCCACCTGTCCGTCTTTCTTTCTTTCTTTCTTTCTTTGTGTCTGTCTGTATTTATTTCTCTGTTTTCCTGCCAAAAAGAAATTTTAAAGAAAAGAAGAGAATTGGGAAGAATGGAAAGATAGATAAAATCCACGCACATTAATTTAGCGATCGTACATGTGTTCCAATTATTTTCTTTCGATTTACATGGGTAGAGCTTCCAAAGTGTGAAAGCTGGTGAACTGAAAACCCCTCGGTATGAAAGCTTTCTATTGCCCCATAGAGATGAACGAATATGTAGGTTAACGAAAGAAAAAAAAATAGACAAACATGATGAAAAGAAAGACGCAATATCCTTTGTTCTGCGAGCTTTAGTAAGTTACTCCACATTTTTTGTATGCGATAAATGTTTAAGTAAAACAGAATACTTCACTAAAAAGAAGGAAACAATAGTTTGAATGTTAATAATTAAAAGTTTATGTTTGTCAGTTGGTTTTGCGTGTTTGTGCAAATGTATGTGTGTGTGTGTGTGTGTGTGTGGTCGGAAGAGTGTGTGTGTGGGGGGGGGGGGGGGGGGGGGGGGGGGGGGGGGGGGGGGGGACGCGCAGTTTGGTTTATTTCTGTATCATCTATAGATCTGATTGATGATTTTTAGACTCTAAATGTGCTTGTAAATATTACTGTCGCGTAGTCACCAGATCAGTGATTGTCAATAGAACAGTTAAGAGGAGAAACCAACCAAACAAGTCAGCGGGAGAACAAAAACAGAAAAGGTGAAGGCAAAAGGAAGGGAGGAGTGGGGGAGCTTAGCGTTTGCAGGAAACGAGTGGTTCCACTGTGTAAATTACACTTGGGCCAGTTTAGGATAAACACTATGAAGTACACAGGTGCTGCCTAAAGGATTCAATGTCCGAAACTGCCTAGCACATTTTCAACGACATTCACAGGTTTGAGAAAAAACAAAATGTGTGGGCAGCGGGGATCTCCTATTTGTGCAACAAGTGAGATGTTTCTGATATAGCGTTACAGACCGGGGGTGGGAGTTAGGAGTGGGGGATAATGTTTGAAAAGTGAACAGGTGAGTGTGGACGGCCTGGTCCTATTGGTCGCTAAGAAGTCTTCAGAATTCAGCGAATCACGTCATGCCGATATGACGTTTATCCGATGATTTGTACACCAAAGAAACTGAGATGAAGAACAAACTCGAGCCACTCCAGTTTCACATGTAGAATCTGTCCGTTTAAAAACCCCACCTCCTCTTCGATGCCAACCAGATCATCGCTGTCCTGAAGGGCGAAACGTCCAAAGGAAGTCTGGTCTAATTCTGATCAGCCATGAGGCACCACAAACAGTCGCGTCCTTTGACTGTTAGGAGAAGCCATTTGAATTTTTTTTTTTTTAACTCTCCTTGGGAGCTTTGGATCCCCCACACCCACCCACACCCACCCACACTCACCCAACCCTAACCCCTCTTCCGCGCCAGTTTATTTCTTCTTTTTTCCTTTGCATGTTTTCCTTCTGTTCTCTCTCTCTCTCTCTCTCTCTCTCTCTCTCTCTCTCTCTCTCTCTCTCTCTCTCTCATTCCTCCCATGCTCTCCTCTCTGTATAATTTCTTTTTCGTTCGGGTCAATTTACTTCTTTTTTTTTTTTCTTTTTTTTGGGAGGGGGGGGGGGGAGGGTTTTTTTCCCCTCTTGTCCCCCCTTTTTTTAAACTCCAGTACGTTTTCTTTGCATCCTCCCACCACCCGCCACTCCTTCCTTCCTCTCTTAACCACCAACCCCCCCCCCCCCCCCCCCCTTTTTTTTCTGTCTTCCTTTCTTTCTGTCTTTCTGTAAGCTGAAGCTGTTTGATGTGTGTATCGGTGGGCAGAAAATGACTGAGGCGTGTAGAAGGGGATGTTTTCATAATGGTGATCACTTTGACCTTCCTTGAACCCTCCATGGCCCTTCAAAGCTGTTACACGTCTGTGTAATAATGCTTTCGATACCAAACTGCTCTTTGATTAAAAAAAAAAGAAGAAGAAGAAGAAAAAAAAATGAAAAGAAGTGGGGAAAGTTATTGATTTTTTTTTGTTGTTGTTGTTAATAACGCGGCCGCGGAATATGTGATAGTCGATCTTTCTTCCCCAGAGTGGAATCGTAGGGAGGGAGGGAGGGTGGGTAGCATTGGGGAAGAGGTGGGGGCCGTTAGGAGTGGAAGGACGGTGAGAGAAAGAGGAGAGGGAGGAACAGGGGCCGCATAGGATGCGGTAGTTGCGGTAGTCTTGGGTTTAGCTCGTTAGGAGAAGAGGTTTGCGTGAGTGTGTGTGTGTGTGGGGGGGGGGGGGGGGGAGCGCGCGGGCGTGGGCTGGGTGAGGAGGCTCTACACACACACACACACACACACACACACACACACACACACACACACACACACTTTATGCACGCACGCACGCAGACGCAGAGAGAGAGAGAGGGGGGCGTGAGGAGGGGAGATAATAGTTCAGGACAATAGCGACACGCTGTCTCCAGGCATGACAGCTGAACGCTGGACGAAACGTTATAGGAATCAAGACTCCTATCGGCCGGAACGTGGCAGAAATCAAGATTTTTATCGGCAAAAACAAACGAACGAAAAAGGAAAAAATCGCGGAAATCTAGACTCCTATCAGGCCTTAACGATATGGAAATTAAGACTCCTGTCGGTCGTAAAGTCACCGAGACTCCTGTCAGCCATAAAGTCATGAAGACTCCTGTCAGCCATAAAGTCATGAAGACTCCTGTCAGCCATAAAGTCACCGAGATTCCTGTCAGCCATAAAGTCATGAAGACTCCTGTCAGCCATAAAGTCATGAAGACTCCTGTCAGCCATAAAGTCATGAAGACTCCTGTCCGTCATAAAGTCACCGAGATTCCTGTCAGCCATAAAGTCATGAAGACTCCTGTCGGTCATAAAGCATCAAGGATCCTGTGGGCCATTAAGTCATCAAGACTTCGGTGGGCCATAAAGTCACCAAGACTCATGTGGGCCATTAAGTCATCAATACTCCTGTCGGCCATTAAGTTATCAAGACTCCTGTTGGCCATTAAGTCATTAAAACTTCTGTCAGTCATAAAGTCATGAAGACTCCTGTCGGCGATAAAGCATCAAGACTCCTGTCGCCCATAGAGTCATCAAGAGTCCTGTCGGCCATAAAGCATCAAGACTCCTGTCGGCCATTAAGTCATGAAGACTCCTGTCGGCCATAAAGTCATCAAGACTCCTGTCGGCCATTTAGTCATCAAGACTCCTGTCGGCCATAAAGTCATCAAGACTCCTGTCGGCCATAAAGTCATCAAGACTTGTGGGCCATAAAGTCATCAAGACTCCTGTCGGCCATAAAGTCATCAAGACTTGTGGGCCATAAAGTCATCAAGACTTGTGGGCCATAAAGTCATCAAGACTGGTGGGCTATAAAGTCATCAAGACTCCTGTGGGCCATAAAGTCATCAAGACTCTTGTGGGCCATAAATTCACGAAGGCAGTTATTATTAGCCATCAAGTTAGAGAAATCGAGACATCGATCATTTAGCCATCAAGATTCCGGTAGATCAAAAATTGTCCAAGACGCCTTTTCGGTTGGAAGTCATACCAAGCACAAAAGACCCGCCGCCAAAAATAAATGAATGAATAAATGAATAAGTAAATAAATGAATGTTTTAAAAAAACATAAAAACTCCTGTCAGGGGAAAAAAAAAAAAACCTCGTGTCATCTAAAAAAAAAATAAAAAAAATAAAAAAAGCATCAAGGCTCTCATCGGTTGGAAGTCTATAGAACTCGGGACACCTGTCATGAGCAGAATCATGGAGACGTCTGTGGGCCAGAATGTCGTCAACACATCATGGAGCCAGAAAGTCGTTAGTACACCACACCAGTGAGTGAAAAAAAAGTCGTTGACACGCCGGTGAGCCGAAATGATTATAAATATGATTCTGACTTGACTTGACTTGACTTGTGTTCATCGATCATTCCCCAGAGACTCTCATCGTCCAGAATCTCTCTCTCTCTCTCTCTCTCTCTCTCTCTCTCTCTCTCTCTCTCTCTCTCTCTCTCTCTTATGAGTTCTCTTCACCAGATCCTCATGGAAATCAAGTCTCCTGATGACCGAAAAGTCACGGAAATCCAGAATATCTTGCCGGTGTCATAGAAACTTACCTGTGAATACCGAGACAGTCTTATTATTATTATTGTTGTTGTTGTTGTTGTTGTTACTTCTATTACTATTACTCTAGTTGTACTACTACTACGACTGCTACTACTATCGCTACAATCATCATCATCATCATCATTGTTATTATTACTATTTTTTTTTTTTTTTTTTTTGGGGGGGGGGGGGGGGGGGGTCAGTGTTATTGAATTTCTTATGTTGCCTACTTAATGCTCTCATAAGTGTTGTTGAATGTCGTTGTTAAAGTAAATGGACATTTAATGTGATTATTGCCGTCACGTATTGGAGACAAAAGAAAAGTGGAAGTTTGTATGTCTTTCTGTGTTGTGTCTTTCTGTGTTGTGTCTTTCTGTGTTGTGTCTTTCTGTGTTGTGTCTTTCTGTGTTGGGAGCATAATTACTGATGGCGTTCTTTCCTTTGATTTCTGTTGTTTTTATGTCAAAATAAACTTTTGAAGGGCAGAGATTACCCGGCACCTTTTCTTCCTACAGGTGTTTTTGTAACAATGAAGTGGCATGCAAGAAAATGATTATGGTGGGGATATAAAGAACACCTGCTGTTAATACTGTTACCGATGATGACGGTGGTAATACTCGTGCTAAAGATTTGAACCGCTGTGTCTGCTTAAAGCGGTGGCAGTAATGATAATAGTGGGTGTAGTACAATTCTGTTACATTCGATTGTTAAAAAATGTCCATCTGTTGCAGTTCGTCAGGTTACAAAGTGTTGACTATGAGGTGAATTAAAGCCCTTGTTCCTCTACCTTTGTTCCTTCACTCGGACCCTTTTGACCTTGACATAACACACACACGCGCGCGCGCGCGCGCGCGCGCGCACACACACACACACACACACACACACACACACACACACACACACACACGTACACACACACACTCTCTCTTTCTCTCTCTCTCTCTCTCTCTCTCTCTTTGTATCGCTCTCTCTCTCACTCACTCATTCACTCACACGCACACACACACTCACACACACACACACACACACACACACACACACACACACACACACACACACACCACACACGCTGAGTGACTGAAGGGTTTGTTGCGTTTCCCACAGAATGGTGCCTCATGTATCCTCCACCTCGTCAACCCAGTGCCGGCGTGGTTCAGCCCTCGGACAAGGACAGCCAGGAGTCTGCCGGCCACCCGGCGCCCCCACCCGGGCATGACCGGCTGAGCGCCGCCGCTGCCCCCGCCGCCTTCACCCCTGCCCTCCGCTCCGTGCAGGCGCTGCAGGCCGCGCGCCACTACCCCTCCACGCTGCTCCGCCCCGACTCCTCGCCTCTGCAGGCCTCTCCCGCCCTGGCCGCCGCCGCCATGTGCGCGCCCAGCCACAACCCCCTGCTTACCTACCCCGGCCTCAAGGTGCCCGCGCCGTCGCCTTACTTCGCCCTCAACCCAGCCGCCGGCCCCCAGCTGTCGGCGCTGGACTTCCACCGCACCCAGTTCTGCGACTACCGCCAGCTGCTCGGGCTCCGGCAGTACCAGGCGCTGCACGCGTCCGGCCTCGGTCCCTACGCCGCCTACCTGGACCCCTACGCCCAGTACCTGTACAAGGGGGACCCGCGCACCCGTTTCGTGCAGGAGGAGCCCAAGCCGTCGCACTCGTACATCGGGCTGATCGCCATGGCCATCCTGAGCTCCAAGGAGAAGAAGCTGGTGCTGAGCGACATCTACCAGTGGATCCTGGACAACTACCCGTATTTCCGGACCCGGGGCCCCGGCTGGAGGAACTCTATCCGCCACAACCTGTCGTTGAACGACTGTTTCATCAAGTCGGGCAGGTCAGCGAACGGGAAGGGCCATTTCTGGGCCGTGCACCCGGCCAACGTCGATGACTTCACTCGCGGCGATTTCCGTCGTCGTCGTGCCCAGAGGAAGGTGCGCAAACACATGGGGCTGAGCGTGCCTGATGACGATGAGGACAGCCCCTCCCCGTCCCCCAACCCCATCAGTTGGAACCACGGCCAGGACGCGGGGAAGGACGCCAGTGACGACTTTGACAATAACAATGTGTCGGCGGACGGTGAGGGTGGTGAGAGGAACGGGGTGATGGCGACGGTGGCGGTGGCGGAAGGGTCGGGGGAGGTGCAGAACCACGGCTTCATGCCGCTGGCACCCCACGGGGGCAGGGTGCCGCACATCAGCAAGAAACGTCTGTTCGACATGGAGAGTCTCCTGGCCCCGGACTACCCCGTGGTGGTGGTGCCCAAGGTTAGGCTGCTGAGCTCCACCGCCTCCTCCAACACCGCTCACAGCGATAAGGAATCCGTGACGTCAGACCAGCGCCAGACGTGTCCCAGTGACGACAGTGACGTGGACATAGAGGGTGAAGATGTCACGGAGGACCATCTGCACGAGGAAGCAGACAAAGACAGCAGTGAGCAGATTGCCGAGGACGATCAAGACCACCACCGCCAGTCCCCTGACCACGATTCACACAAAGATTCGCATTTACCAGGAAGTGGTGCCAAGGTGGAGGAAGCTTCTGAGGACTACAGTAACACAAACAGCCACGGGGTGCAGACTTCAGCGCCGTCAGAGCCCTGCCTGGTCTCCAGACTGCCCTCTTCCAGTGTCCTGTCCCACGAGGCATCATCCTCGGCCCTGGATCTGTCCTCCTCCTCCTTGGCCAGTTCCACCATGACCTCTATGTCTGTGATGTCCGGGGAGCCCGCAGTGACCAGCATGTCCCTGATGGCTGGCAGCCCCATGCAGACCTTGGTGCTGCCCCGGGGCCTGGACACTGCCAACAGGGGGCGCTGGATGGGGCTGGGTCTGGGGATGGGGATGGGGACGCCAGGGATAGGACCTTCCGCTGAGTTGGGTTTGCGGCGCTACAGCGCTTTCCACGCAGCTGGAGGAGCAGGCAGCGGCAGCAACCCCGCCCTGAGGGCCTCCCTGACCTCTTCCGTCCCTCCTTTCCTCCACCCTGTCTTTGCCGCCACCCGCTACCCCACCCTCCTTCCCCTCGGCGCCACCTCCTCCTCCACCCCCTCCTCTTCATCTTCTTCCTCTGCTGCTGCTGCTGCTGCCGCTGCCGCCGCCAGTCCTGAGTCCACGAGCGGCATGGATGATGCTAGTCAGGATTCTGCCAGTGACCGCCTCTGATCTGGAAGACGATTGGGAGTATGACGGGGTGGGGTGGGTAAGGGTGTTGTGTAGAATGGGGGGGGAGAGGCGGGAGAGGGGGGTATGTTTAAGTGCAGGGAACTGCTGTTGCTTTAATTTGTGGTTCAGTGCGCCATGCAACCCAAAGACCACGCCGTTCCAATCAGTTCATGTGTACGACAGATACACAGACTTCATTCATCTGCTGCCAAAAAAAACTGTAGCGGAGGTCAGAGTGCCGCTGTTGACGGGTGTATATATGTCACTGTGTATGTTTCTGGTTAGTGTTTGATGTTGTGTTCAGTGGGGACATCAGAGCCTGGACGTCACTTGTAGATGTAAGGTTTCTTGTTCGAGACATTGGGACCAAGCTCAGACCTGATGAACAAACGTTGCCTCTCCCGCCCACAACTGATGTCGATGGTTTTCCTTCATTCCCTGCATGCAAGAGGCAGAAGAAACCGCGTGTCTTTATGTTTGTTTGCTTTTTTTGGGTTCATTTTTCTATTTTTACTTTTATTTTAAATTTATGTTGTGTGTGTGTGTGTGTGTGTGTGTGTGTGTGTGTGTGTGTTTCAGTCACGAGAATGGAGAACCTCTTCTGACCTGGGAAACGGTTGGGGGCATGACGGGGTGGGGTGGGTAGGGAAAGAATAGTTCGAAGACAACGAGGACTGGAGGTTGCAAGGTCAGGCTTTCCTGTTGCGTAACTTCCTGAAGATAATATAAGCGCAGTGTGCCACCCCACCACCACCACCACCTTTCTCCTCCATTCCATGAGCGAGCTTCTCTCTACCTCCCTTACCCCCCCCCCCCCCCCTTTGGGATCCTCTGGTTCACTCATTTCACACAATCCCTTTGGGATCCTCTGGTTCACTCATTTCACACAATCCCTTTGGGATCCTCTGGTTCACTCATTTCATACAGTCCCTTTCGGATCCTCTGGTTCACTCATTTCATACAATCCCATTGGGATCCTCTGGCTTATACATTTCATACAATCCCATTGGGATCCTCTGGTTCACTCATTTCATACAATCCCTTTGGGATCCTCTGGTTCACTCATTTCATACAATCCCTTTGGGATCCTCTGGTTCACTCATTTCATACAATCCCTTTGGGATCCTCTGGTTTATACATTTCATGCAATCCCTTTGGGATCGTCTGGTTTATACATTTCAAGCAAACGCTGAGAACTCCGAACCCTCTGGAGTGTTGGGGGGGGGGGGGGGCTATTTTTCTTTGTTTTGTTTTGTTTTTTCCTGCACCTTGGTCTGAAGGTGAGGAGGCATCCATCTGGTCGCCACTTTCTCATGTCAAGATCACACCGCAGATCCGTTCAACCCTGTGCCACAGGGAATGCTCAAAATGTCATATATGATCTACTACTACTACTGGTCTCTTTACAAGCTAGACAGTTTGCTCGTTTCCGGGGTACACTTGGACATATAGATCGATGCTTGTCTTGCAAGTGGGCTTTTTTTTTCCTTCTTTCGTTTGAAACTATCAATCCAAACGACGAGTCATGCTGTATGACACACACGTCTTCACACACAGCTGTCAATGGGACGCGAATTTTAAATGGACTATCCTTAATTAAGAGTCTTGTTAAAGGCGTAGCGTCTGAGCTTGCCCTATGCTGGTGTCCGTTTTTTTTTTTTTTTTTTTTTTTGCATTCATATTTTATTCATCTTCTTTTTTTTCCCAGTGACTTCATATAGTTACACCACACAAGGTATTGCCATCATTCTGCACACATCAACAGCGCAGAGGCTCTAGCCGTGTCAGTGCAACTTGCAAGTGTTGAGTATGAACAGGTCTGTTGAGGACATGCTCACAACCCATGATGAACGGATCCGTCGACGTCTTTCTCACACACACGCACGCACGCACGCACGCGCGCGCGCGCACACACACATACACACACACACACACACACATACACACTCACACTCACACACACACACACACACACACACACACACACACACACACGCTGGACAACAGTCAAAGAGGTGGAAGGGGGGTCGGAGAAAGGTCAGACGAGGGCAAGTGAAATAGACCGCTTGTAGAACTGACTTGGTATCATTCTTGAAACCTTTGTCGGCTTCCGTACGTGTTTGACAGCCCAGCCGACTGCCGAGGCCACGTGAGGGCTGACAGCATGTTGTCACCCCAGGAACTGCGTGTGACGTTCATATAGCTCTGTGTGTGTGTGTGTGTGTGTGTGTGTGAGAGAGAGAGAGAGAGAGAGAGAGAGAGAGAGAGAGTGCGTGCGTGCGTGTGAGTGTGTGTGTGTGTGTGTGTGTGTTTTACAGTAGGATCTCGATTCAACCTCATCCTGTGGCCTGTGTATAAACTCGTTTTTTGCACTATGATGTGTACACAAGATTTGACATTATTCCTATGCCTCCTCTCCTCCCTTACGGAGGGAGAGATGAAGAATGTACCCATCCCACCACACCACCACCCCTTCCTTCTCTTCCCACACCCCACCCTCCACACAAAAAGTGAAAGAAGGACGTTTGAATTATGAAAATAATTCGCCTGTCTGCACCATTACCTCGCTAAGATAATCACTTGACTTAATCCAAAACTTCAAATATTTATGATGGCTCAAAAGTGCATGTACCACCACGATATTGATTCGTATGGGGTCTGGTTTGCGTGTGTGTGTGTGCGTGTGTGAAGTTTATTTTGAGTGTGTGTGAGGTCTGGCATGTGGGTGTGAGGTTTGGCTTGCGTGTGGGAGGTCAGGCGTGTGTGTGGGAGGTTTGGTTTGTGTGTGTGATGGTGGTGTTGGAAGGATTTATGTGTTTTAACTTCCTTTGATGCAATGTTTTACCTGTTAATTCGCGTTTTGCATATACACGTGAGATAGGTACGTCTGGAACGACTTTGTGCCATCCATGACCTGAAGGATCTTTCACTTCTGATCGTGGAGAGCTCAGTACTGCAGGATGCTGGTGCTGGTCTGTTGCGTTCTCTGCATGTGTCGGGTTTCTTGCTTGTCACTGGATCGCGCAATAGACCAGTGAAACAACAACATCATTAGCAGCAGCAACAACAACAATACCCAGACTGTAGACGTCAATTTGGTCTGTAGGGTCATTTGGGGGCAATTTTTGTTTATTTAGAGTAACGACCTCGGGTTGTTGTTGTTGTTGTTGTTATTTTGAGTTGTGTTGTTTTCAGACAAAAGATTAGCAGCCTTGTTCTGTTACATCTCTTTCCCTTGATCTGTTAATGTAAAACAATGAAACCAACAGTATTTTAAGAGATTTTTTCTTCTTCTTCGTTATCGTCTTCAGTTTCTTTTTCGGCTCTGTTTATTTTTTATATCCCGGGGAAACAGAAAATAAAAATGAAAACTGGGACATAGATGACTTAGCGATTTGAGAACAGACTATCACCAATGCCTTTTTAGATAAGCACACTTTAAAAGAAAATCACACACACACACACACACACACACACACACACACACACACACACACAGATCCATCTATCTATCTATTCGTGTGTGTGTGCGTGCTCTCACCCACTTTGAGAATGTCAATCAATAGACTATTACATTACAAAAGGTTCTATATAGTTATTGTTGTGTATGTTGCTTTTTGGTCAGCATATGCATGTTTCAGTCAAAGATGTGGACAGGCCTTTGTTGTTGTTTTGGGGGTTTTCTTTTCTCCAGTTTTTAGTGATGGGACCTTTAAGCGTTAAGGTGGGCTTTAGATAAAACTGTAGACTAACCCACCCAGCTGTTTCCAACTACCTCGCAAACAGACAAACGCGCGCAGTTTTGTTTTGTTTTAAACCTGCCCTTTCCGTAAAGCATTTAGTTCTGTACTTTTGTGTTTGTGTCAGATCTGCCCCTTTGTCCCGCAAGTCAGTCAGTGCATAATTGTGTGTGCACAAGCGTGCTTACAGGTATGCGTGTGTGCTTGTGTGTGTGGCGGAGGGGGGGGGGGAGGGGGGGGGGCTTTAGGGAAGTCTACGAGGATGGTCTGTGAGAAGTATGTGCAGGCCACGGAGTGTGTTGTCCCAATGCACGTGTGTTAGCGTATATTCCACTTGATGCTGGATAACGTTAGAGAAATGTGCTGCTGCATTTATTTTCTTACGGAGAAACGTCCTTTTATCATCATCATTATCATCTAAATATACATAAGAGATCTGGACGTAAACCGCTGAACAGGTGGACTCAAGTTGGCAAGCAGAGAGAGAGTTGGAATCCGTTCCCATGAACCAAAGAGGTTTATGTCATTTGCCAAGTGTTGGACCGCAAAATCGTCTTCCTCTGGCTGGCCATTTTCCGCTGGCCAGTGACCTTTGACACTGGCTGTGTGTGAACTTTGCATGCCGTACTTTTGCAAAGCTGAATGAAGCAGTGTAACAAGCGAAGGATTTCGCTGATAGCAGAAGACACAGTTCTCAGTTGTGACACACACCCGTTACTGCCAAACCCAGTTGCCACCAACAGTCTCCCCGTTGCTGGCTGATAAACCGAAAAACAGATTTCCGCATTGTTATCCACCGTCAAGATTTGTCATGAATCTGTTCCAATCATTTTGTCAGGATTTGTGGAGAATCTGTCCCGATCATAGGTTCATCATTGTTGTTTAGAGATTATTTGCCTCGCATGTGAAATTTACCGAAGTTCATTTTTTACGAATTTTAACGACAGAGCTGCAAGGGTTATGCAAGCAAGAAACGGCCTTCGGAGTCAGGCTGGTCCGTTGGGTCAGTAGGTTCGGAGTCAGGCTGGTCCGTTGGGTCAGTAGGTTCGGAGTCAGGCGGATCCATCAGATCAGTTGTTTCAGAGTCAGGCTGGGGCGTCAGATCAGTTTGTTGGAGCGCGATCCTGAGAAGGGTGGGAATGGTTGGTACGAGCAGACAAGGTGGAATCCCCGTGTAAGTCACTCATTTTATTCTTCAGAAAAGAAAAAGAAAGGGAAAAAAAATACTGGTGATTTTGTTTCATTTTGTTTTGTATTGTTGTATTTTCCCCATTTTATACAATAGACATGACAATCAACATTTTGCCCATGCATTTTGCACTCAGTAGGTTAAGACGAAGGACTGTGTGCATTGGCAACGGCCAGTTCGCATGCACTTTACCTTGGGATGTGTGTGTGTGTGTGTGTGTGTGTGCGTGTGCGTGTGCGTGTGTGTGTGCATATATTAGCATTATTATTGTTATTGTTGTTATGGTTATTATTATTATTATCATTATTATTATTATTGCTGTTATAGATATTATAATTATCTTTTTTTTTTTTTTTAGTCAGGATGACAGTAGACAATAGTCAGAGCTTGTTATAAGTCGAGGTAGATCCTGACCCTTTGACATTTCCCTTCGTTTCGCATGAGGTGAATTGCGTTCTGTCTTCGCCCACCAGTCTGCACAAACACATCACAAAGTGGCCGGTACGACTCATGATAACTGATTGTTCATGAGCGTGGTGACGACATCCTGATTCACAGACTCTTCAAAGGCCTCAGTGCTGCCACGCGGTCTGGCTGTCGTCACAGGGTTCCCGACTTTCTAGTGACACCAGCAAGTGGCCTGCAAATCGTTGGCTGTCTCCTACACCCCACCGGCAACCCCCGCCGCCGTCCCCGCCCCCGCCAACTCCCTCCCGTCTCCATGTGGAGGGTCGTCTGTTCCAGCTTGCGGCGGCTGCCTAAATATGTTTGGTTGGTTGGTTGGTTGTTGTTCTCCTTTTTTTTCTCTCTCTCTCTTCTTTTTTCTTTTTTCTCTTTTTTTTTTTTTCTTTTTTTCCCCTTTTTTTTTTCTTTTTTGTTCATGTTCTGTAGCAGCAGAGATGGTTGCCCGTTGGTGAGCCGTAAGAACTAGGGCTTTGCGCTCATAGATTTATTACATCATTGCCATCGATTTGCAGTGGACCCACGCCAGACTCCGCTCTGTAAAATCAGTGAAAGAGTGGGAAAAAAGAAAGAAAGAAAGAAGAAACGGACAAGAAAGTCGGCGACAGAGAGAGAGAGAGAGAGAGAGAGAGAGAGGATCGAAAATTTGTCAGCTCAGCTTGACGGTTATGAGTTTAAAAAACCCTGTCGGTGTCGAACAATGCACAAAGGCAATGAAGACAGATCAGAACAAACCCTATAGACTCCCGTTTTTGTCCAGTTAACAGAAAGAAAAGGCCGCAATGATCTGTATGTACGTGTTGTTTAAATCTAAAATGTGGTCATGTATATGACGGTGGTGAGGCCGAGGGGAGATTGGAACGGAGAGAGAGAGAGAGAGAGAGAGAGAGACAGGAAGGGGAGGGAGGGGGGGGGCGAGGTGTATGGGGGCACACTCATCTGCTGGCGACGTCGGCTGTGTGTGCGTGTATGCGAGTTCATGCATGTGCGTGCGCTTATATACGATGTACATGTGTGTGTGTGTGTGTGTGTGTGTGTGCGTGTGTGTGTGTGTGTGTGTGTGTGTGTGTTCGCGCATGAAGGGCGGGGATGGGAGTTGGGGGGGGGTAATGTTTCTTGTGTGTATGTACAATATTTCAACACAAAAGCCTGTGCTCCCCCAATGAGCGTGTACATATTAACAACGCAACGTCCACAACCAACCCGCAACAGTATAGTGAAGTGTACATACTTTCCGCGAAGTGATGACACAGTTTTGCCACTCCATTCTACCCCCCACTGCTCAACCCCATCCCAC
>CM065729.1:64651817-64654317 GCA_033310375.1 Conus canariensis
AAGACAATGATAATAATGATGATGATGATATTATTGTTATTATTATTATTATTACTATTAACAATAAACAAGTAGGGTAATTCTTGCTCCCATAAGAAAACCTAACTCGGAGTAATTTTTGTTCAAGACTGGAATTCTTATGGGAGCAAGAGTTACCCTTCTTGTTTATTGTTTACTGTTTACTGATCCCTGCCTCATTTCATTTTTAATTTTGTTGTTATTATTATTATTATTATTATTAACGAAGGCGAGAGTGACACAAAAGAAGTTACTAGCACAGAACTTCCAGAAAGCGGGGAGGACGGAAGGAAGGGGGCTGGAGGTAGCAGCTACTAGCACTGAGAGAGAGAGAGAGAGAGAGAGAGAGAGAGAGAGAGAGAGAGAGAGGGAGAGAGAGAGAGAGCATCCGGCATTCCAACGTGGACAGCACTGCTCAGCATCAGTCTCCCATTTCTGCATCTCTTCAAGCTATGCCACTGTCAGACTGGTAGGTCTTGGAAGAGGTGAGAAGAAGAGAAAACCTGCTGCAGATTTAAACTGCAAACGAGATGCGAAGCATATAAACGTACTCCCAGTTTTCCAAACCGCTTATAAATCGGCCAAGTGCTTTGTGAGATAAGAAATAAAGGCAAAATAACGGTTTTAACGGTTACTTAACCGTTGTACACTTTTGAAACTGGTATTTTAGCCCTCACTGGGCTAAAAGCCTGTGTACAAACCAAATTTCATCCAAATCGGACAATATGTCAAGAATAACGGTTTTTAACGGTCAGATTTTGAAACACTCCATGGAAGTGCCATTTGTGTGTGATAACCTTTCTATATACAAAATTTTATTAAAACCCGCCAATATATAAAAAAAAATAACGGTTTAACGGTTATATAACCGATATACACTTTTGAAACCGGTATTTTAGTCCTCACTGGGCTAAAGCCTGTGTACATATCAAATTTCATCCAGATCGGACAATATGTCAAGAATAACGGTTTTTAACGGTCAAATTTTGAAACACTATATAGAAGTGCCATTTGTGTGTGATAACCTTTCTATATACCAAATTTCATTAAAATCCACCTATATATAAGAAATAACGGCAGAATAACGGTTTTTAACGGTTGTTTAATCCATTTTCAGCATTACATCACTTACATATGGACAGAGGCTCCGATTTGTCACGAGATCATCCACACCGCTTATAAATTGGCCATGTACTTTCTGAGATATTCCGTAAAGAAGAAAAACCGTTACAGGCCGTTACAGCCGTTAGTAACGGCTATAGCGATAAACTAAAACATCGGGCATCATCCGTGGCCCATAATGAACATACCTACAAATTTTCAGAAAGATCGGCCCAGTAGTTTTGTCTGGAGCGAGTGGAACACATTTTGACCACGGACACACACACAGACACACAGACACACGGACACACAGACACACAGACACGGACACAGACACACAGACAGCATTTCTTCGTTCCCATTCTAAAGTACTCCCTGTTCTATAAGAACTGGGAGTACAAAAACTTCCTTTAGCGAGGGAATTGCTTCCAAACAGATCCAGTCACAGGCTTCGGGAAAATCGAATGTAGCAACAGCAGACACTGGCGCTTTTTTTTCCCTTCTTTTGTTGTTGCTGTTGTTGTTGTTGTTGTAAATCTGGATTTCTGTCCACCTGGCGACGGAAGCGTAAAGGCGTATCATAGTGGCTGTCCTTTATATCCTGAATGCAAAACCTTAACTCCCGGTGACGCACAGTCTGGACGGACTGTTCTTCTCCATGAACTCCGTGAAGAGTTACTGGATCGCCTCACTGAAGAACTGTCCTCCAGCTTCCTCCAGGTCAGTCGGCTGTGGGCCAAGGTCCGAGTCTCCGCAGATGCCTTCCCTGACAGCTCTGCAATGTTGTCAGTCCACTGGGTTGTCCTTTTCCCTGCCTCCTCCCTTCTCTTCCTCCCTCAACATATCCCTGGAGGATTTTTTTTTTTTTTTTTTTTTTTTTTTTTTTTGCTGTCCCAACCTCTGCGCCACCTCAGAGGCAGTGCACCCACGCCGCTCATTCCGACACCCCGTCCACAGCCACAGCCCGGTCGGCCCCGCCGCAGCCCCGGCACCGGCAATCCACAGGGAGCAGTCAATGTCAAGTCGTCAAGAGGCAACCCACCGGAGGAGACACTGCACTGCTGCCGAGTCACTTCGGTGGTGTTCAGTGGCGCCTGTTCTGATCTAATATACGGAGGACACCACCCGCTAAGCCCCCTACTGACGACAATAATTGCTTAATCGCGGAGCCGGCGTGAGTGAGCTCTCCCTCCGGAGGGCGCCACCACGTCCGTCCAACGACAGTCCCCATGGACTCGCCGATACCGGTGACCCCGACGGAACCAAACCAAGGCCACAGACGTGGAGAGGACATCAAAATTGAAGTCACCATGAGAGCAGGGCATAAAGAGCCACAGAACCTGAGGCTTTTTTTTTTCCTGTGCTGATCGATGAGAATGGG
>CM065729.1:64664317-64666817 GCA_033310375.1 Conus canariensis
TTTCTTTTTCTTTTTTTTCTTTTTTTTTTTTTTTTTTTGGTTAACTCATAATGTCTGTTCTTACATTTTATTTTATCTTAGATTTTCTTTTTCTTTTTTTTTTTTCTTTTTTTTTGCTAACTTGCGCTGCCTTTTTCCTCTTTCTCGCTCTTTTTTTTTTTAACAGAACAGTTTAGAAGCGTGTGTGCCATGTTTTTTTTTTTTGTTGTTTGTTGTTTGTTGTTGTCCTATTTTGAAACTTTTTTTTTACCTGCAGTTTTCTATTTGTTTCTACGCTTCCGTACTTGTTCTTGCCATGTCCTACTTCTTGAAACATTGTCTAATGTTCTTAACGGCCCCTATTATTCTTTTTTCCACGTTTGAATGTGGTTTTTTTTTTCCCTGCCCTTTTGAACCCCCCCGCCTTGTAGTGTCAAGGCACAGCAGACGTGGTTGTAGCGCATATGGATCAGTCCGCACGCTTTGACACCTGTAAGATGCGTGTAAGATTTTCCAGATTTTCCTACAGGAAGGTATAACCGAATGGTAAAGGTTGTAAGTGTGTAAGATTTCCAGCCGTCCCCTACATGAAGACAGAAAAAGAGACGCCCGAAGGTGCGAGTGGGAACCCAGAGAAACATTCTCTTCAACTGCCGAAGCAACCAGCTGGGAGCTATCCTGCACCACCCTTGGAAGCCTGCGCTGTGTCCACATAGGCTGCAGGCACGCACAGGGCATTCCATTAAGACGTCAAAGGAAGTGACTGCTCCCTGGCAGATGCCGTTGTGTAATGGCCACTGGATGTAACACGACAGAACCTCCACAGAAGCGTTCCCATGGGTGTACCAGCCCCTATTTCATGACTGCAGAGCCCACCGGCGAAAAACGCCACCGTCAAGCAACTAACTGCCGTGTACGTCCCGCAGCCTCACTCGTTGCTGTTCCGCTGACAGGTGAAGACAGTACAACTGCAGACGCGGACTAGCTTTCACCGTGTGGTCTTACGTGCCCTCTGAAAGGGATACCGGGTTACATGAAGGTCAGCTACATAAACGAATCACCAAACATTACAGGCTGCAAATGTGCAAATATTTTTTCAGCATTTTCTTTCGTTTTGAGCAAAATCGATTTTCCTTTTAAAAAAAGTGCGACCGTTGTTGCTTTGTAAATCGGTGAAATGTGCTAATTGATGTTTCATACAACTGTTGCCACAGATTCAGAGGGAACATTCACACCCACTAATGATGCTGCGGCAAACAAGAATAACCATCCCAGAAGAACACGTATTTGAAGAGTTGGAGGAGATGGGGGAAGAGTATAGGATTGGAGGGGAGAGGATCTGTCGAACACTATGCTAACACCACCAGAACGACAACCCAAAGGATGCGCAGTGAAAATGATATTTTTTGTGTTTTATTTTGTTCGTTTTTTTTTTAAATTTTATTTTCTTTGTTTGGGAGGGGGGTGGGGGTGGGGGATGTCAACTGTACGCAGGAATTGAACGCGAAATGTCCGATTGCCAACATGATGTTCTACCACTAAGCCACTTAGGAACCAGGGTTGCTGTAAAAATTGTTTCTGTATACTTTCACATAGAGCTAGATGTGGACCCATGACTTAAAAACACGAAACAGACTCAGACTGATCGCGGTGTGTGTGTGTGTGTGTGTGTGTGTGTGTGTGTGTGTGTGTGTGTGAGTGTGTGTGAGTGTGTGTGTGTGTGTGTGTGTGTGTGTGTGTGTGTGTGTGTGTGTGTGTGTGTGTGTGTGCTAGTTATTGAGTAACGTCAGCAAAGGAAGTCCCGTTCTTTGTGTGCTAGTTATTGAGTAACGTCAGCAAAAGAAGTTCCGGCCTTTGAGTTCCAGCTCCTACGTCAAGCTGAGTCTGTGTTCTGACTTCTTGGACAATGCGAGGAAAACAAAAGTCATAGCCTGAATGACGGATACTGAGCAATTCCAGCAAAAGCTAGTTCCAGCCTGTGACTCGAACTCGGGCTCATTTAATGTCGTAAAACCTATCGAAAATATAAGGACGCTAAACCTAATCAAAGCAAGGAAATTAAAGATGAAGTAGGTGAATAGGTACGGTCTTGTTCACGAAAGAGCATCATAAATACGATCTTGTTCACGAAAGAGCATCATAAATACGATCTTGTTCACGAAAGAGCATCATAAGTACGATCTTGTTCACTAAAGTGCATTATAATTCTGATCTTGTTCACGAAAGAGCATCATAATTAATACGATCTTGTTCACGAAAGAGCATCATAGATACGATCTTGCTCACGACAGAGCAGAAAAAAATGACATAGTCACTGCGCGCTTCGTTTTGAAAATAACGTGATAGTAGCATGGAACCAAGGGATGTTATGTGTCTAAAAAGAATTGACTTGAACATTTAGAAATCAATGATGTATTAACACAAGCCGCCCTGACTCAGTGGTTAATGTGGCGAATTGCGGGCTGAGAGGTCGTGGGATCGATTCCCATATATCAGTCATTATTTTGTTTGTGGGACGTTT
>CM065729.1:64676817-64679317 GCA_033310375.1 Conus canariensis
GTGGGGGAAAAAACGAGCGCAGGCCAACAACCCCTCCGTCATCACAGTAATGACTTGGCACAAAGATTTGAACTTACGGGGGGAGGGGGGGTAGGGAGGGGGGGGTTGAAGATGAAGAAAATGGGAACATAAAATTAAGAAAATATATTATCAATATGAAAACTCTTCACTAGCTGCATGAGGGAACCATCGTAATCCCTCTTGAAGGCAGATCTAATTGTATTGCCTGCTCCTAGGCCTTTCGTCCGCTGGATCGGACTCATCAGGGAGACACGGCTGATTGTGTCTGACTTGGATATGGTGTGCCTCCTGGCGTAAAATAGCAAAAAGAAATTACACAATGTTCAAATTTACTTCAAGTATTAAAAAAAAATGTACCAACACCGATGAACAGATGATAAATCAATTAATCACGCCCGCCACCCCCAAATGTTCAAGCTTCCCAATCTGAACACCATTCGACAAAGCGATGTGTTTACGTGTCCGTCACTCTGTGTCTTCGTTTGTGCACGGCACGCACGCTCGCACATACTTTGGTTTGTTTTGACAGCGACTCTGTAAAAAAAAAAAAAAAAAAATTCCAAAAGCGGCAACTGAAACAATACAGCAGCAGTAGCAGCAGCAGCAGCAGTAGCAGCAGCAGCAGCAGCAGCAACAACAACAACAAAAGCAGCAGTAATAGCAGCAGCAACAAAACAATATTGTTTGTAATAATGATGACAATGACGATGATGATGATGATGATGATGATGATGATGATAACGATGACGACAACAACATCAACAACAACAACAACAATATTGACGATGATGATGAGGAGGAGGAGGAGGAGGAGGATAAGATGATGATAAGATGATGATAAGAATAAAAGCAATATTGATAATAATGATAAAGAAAACAAGGACCAAAAAAATTAAAAGAAGAAGACGAAGGAGGAGAAGAAGAGGAAGAAAAAGAGGAAGAAGAGGATTATAATCAGAAGGACATTGTGGAGACCGTAGACCTCCGCCGAGATGGAACAGATCCTGGATCAGTCCCTGGATCCGCTTCCCCGCGACATGGAATGGGCCGCTGGCCATCTAGCCACCAACTGTCCGTCCAACGGGTACAGTGGCTTTTGCCTCACCCGCTGAACAGATCCTGGATCTGTCCCTGGATCCGCTTCCTCCGCGACATGGAATGGGCCGCTGGCCATCTGGCCACCAACTGTCCTTCCAACGGGTACAGTGGCTTTTGCCTCACCCGCTGAACAGATCCTGGATCCGTCCTTAGATCAGGATCGGCAAGGGGGGAGGGACAGAGAGAGAGAGAGAGAGAGAGAGAGAGAGAGTGAGTGTGTGTGTGTGTGTGTGTGTGTGTGTGTGTGTGTGTGTGTGTGTGTGTGTGTGTGTGTGTGTGTGTGTGGTTGGGTATGTTGTTCCAAGGCTGCAGATTCCATTTTTCTCACAGGCTAAGTTACGATCGGTTGTAGTGTGATGTGTGTGATCAGAAGAGACAAAGAAACAATGCAACAGACATGCGATCGGTTGTAGTGTGATGTGTGTGATCAGAAGAGACAAAGAAACAATGCAACAGACATGCGATCAGTTGTAGTGTGATGTGTGTGATCAGAAGAGACAAAGAAACAATGCAACAGACATGCGATCAGTTGTAGTGTGATGTGTGTGGTCAGAAGAGACAAAGAAACAATGCAACAGACATGCGATCGGTTGTAGTGTGATGTGTGTGGTCAGAAGAGACAAAGAAACAATGGAACAGACATGCGAGAAAACAGCCTCATGAGGAGAAGTGATGATAGCAAAGGTGATGATGACAAGAATGGTATTGGTTATTATAGTTAATAATAACAGCAACAACAACAACAATACTATTACTACTACTACTACTAAAAATGATGCTGATGATGCTGATGATAATAATAATGATAATAGTAATATTGATAATAATAATAACAATGACAATAGTAACAACAAAATAATAATAACAAGAATAACAATAACAATAATAATAATACAAGAATTAAATACTGATAAATATGCGTTCGGACATCTCTTTCCAAACCAAAGTAACACGAATGCGAGGCCGCGTGCAGTATATATATATATATATATATATATATATATATATATATCTCTCTCTCTCTCTCTCTCTCTCTCCTCCAGCTGTACCTACCCCCCTCCCTCCCACTCTCTCCCTCCCCCCCCCCCCCCTCCCCAGGTAACCAACCTAACGATCGACTGAGTTGATCAGTCATTCAAAGGGCGCCAACTCCCGTCGTCCTGTTACAAGATGGCCGCCCCTTTCCTTCCTGCCCACGTCACCGCTTCGATGGACAAAACGTGTCGGCCTTGTTTGAGACGGCCACTGATGAGAGGGGCTGACAGAGAGGCGGGGGGTGGGGGTGGGGGGGGGTAGGGCAGGGGGGGGGGTAGGGCAGGGGGGGAGAGAGAAAGGGGAGAAATGGGTGGTGGGTGTGAGAGGCGAATGGCCGTGAACGGAA
>CM065729.1:64694317-64729281 GCA_033310375.1 Conus canariensis
TCTCAAGGCAGCCCATCAGACGAGACGCTGCATAAGAAGGATGCATACTGTCTGCTGCTCAGATCAGACCTAGTGAGTATTGTGAGACTGAGGACAGGGCACTCCAGATTGAGACATCACATGTTCACAAAATTCCACATTGGCGAGTCTTCAAGTTGCAAACAATAGGACGAATAGTCCAGTTGGTAGAGCGCCGGACTCGTAATCCAAGGGTTGCGGGTTCGAATCTCCGCAGGGCCGTTTCGGTACAGGGGGATTTTTCCCTCGGAGTTAACGTTAGTTCTGACTCCATTTCCCATACAGTCCTTCGAATGAGACTATAAACCTCGAGGTTCCGTGTGTGAACGCACGCATAACATCTTGCACACACGTAAAACCCCATCACCAACTTTCGGAAGAGAAGGTCAGTTTGGCCGTTGGTATGGATGACACGTTACACCTAGCATGCACCTTCCCCGAAGATGGAGTATGGCTGCCTTAATGGCGGGATAAAAAAAACGGCCATACACACAAAACTCCACTCCCTTTGTTGGGTAGATGGGATTAATCCTTGCCTGTCCATATAGGGAGTGTCAGCAGGAGTATCAGCCTGCGTACGCAGAAGAAGAAGAAGAAGGAAACAAAAATGATTGGCATTTTCCAAGACCGGCGTTCCCATCAATCGTCATTTTGTTGGGATGAAATGGGAGAAATCTGTCCAGTAATGGTTATGTTATGTGACCTATGGCTTTTACATCCACTTTGCGCCCAATTTAAGGAGATAAGTGATTGGTCGTTCTTCCGTTTTCATTGAAGCTATGTACGACTTTGTTGTGGTTTGATCTTTCTCTCTGTTTGTCCTGTCTTTCCACCCAGGGAGACATCCCTCCTTTGATGTCTTCCTGTGGACTGAGGCTGCAACTCCCGCATCAAAACAGAATGGTTCCTTCAGTGTGAGACCGCAGCGTGAGAGACCTTGTAAACCCGTGGTCAAGATTTCTGAAAGGGAAACATCAGATTTTGTTTTAAGTTTTAAAACGTCTGGGTGCTTTCTAGTAACAATGGCAGTTGTTGTTCTTTCTTCTTTGTTTTGTTTGTTTGTTTGTTTGTTTGTTTCATCGACAGCATTCAGCAACACACAACTGGTCGACACGTTGTTCACTCAAGCACCGAAACGTTCAGCTGAAGTGAAATGGTTCTCAATCCGAGTTACCGTTATTTGTCTTCTTGTCAAAATCGAGATTATGAGCCTGACCTTTGCCCTTGGTCACGCAAATTCAGAAATACAAATTGACATCAGGATTGTCCCAGACCTCTGCCCTGTAGTCATAGCAGACGAACACGCCTCGACAATTTTTCCCCATGACGTCCAATGGCGATGGCCGCTTCATTTTCCACATCCTGCCGAAAGCCGCATGCGTCACGTGAAGAATCGACGTGGGCTGCATAGTAGACGAAAAGGTTTGCTGCAAGTCAAATTTTTTTTTTCAAACATGTTTTTAGCCTTTCAACAGTGACGTTAGGTTTATTGATTTGTTCAGCAGGCAACCAATTGTACCCTACGATGACAATCTTAGATTTCTGAACAGTTTCAATTTTAGGCCAAAATGCAGTTACACAAACAAGACAGACTGCAAAGTAAACACATTTCATGCACAATACAAAACTGACAAGTGAATTATCCGCAAACATGTCGTCTTCAAACGTTACAAACAACAGATAACACAGTGGAACGCGCGCGCGCACACAAACTGAGAGAGAGAGAGAGAGAGAGAGAGAGAGAGAGAGAGAGAGAGAGAGAGAGAGAGAGAGATCGCAGCCAGCGTGAGAATGAATTTAAATTTGACTTTCGGAGTTCCATGAAATGGGAAGGTTAACCAGCTCACCCGTTTTATGGTAACGGAGTGCGGCTGACAGAAAAAGATTCTTTTATTTACCTGAGCTGTTTTTGTGACTTTTTTTAGTCGCAGCTACTGACAAAGAGGTAAACAACAAAAAAAAAGTTGTACCGTCTCTTCACACAGCCGCTGGCTAATACCAAAGTTCACTGTTCAACTCCCTCCCGACCCGAAAAGTAGGTGATAAACTTCAAACTATCCCCCATTGACAGCTGGGCTCAGGCTGGTCCAATCTACTTACTGACCGTGGGGGGACAGACCAAAACGTACAAGAACGTCCCTTTGGTGTCGTTCTCTCTGTCCCAAGTTGGTGAACAGCTCGCTGGGGTTGTGTTGAAAACGAGACAAGGACTAGTTCAATATTTCGAGCGTGGACAATGCAAGGTGTTGGAGCCCAACTATCGCCCAGACCCTCCCCCGATGACCGTGTTAAATAAGGGGGGGACAACAGAGAGCGCCCTGGATTCTTCCTCCACACAACATGTCCATTGTTCTCTTTGTGGTCCGGCCGCCAAACCTTCATTGTGACGGGTATCTGGGCAAAACCATGACGGTGGAGTCTACAACCTAAGTCCGAGGAGCAACAAATACAGAGTACACACTGGAAGAGTCTGTTTGACACCAGGAGAGAGACATTTTCTTGTGATGTAAACATTTTGTCACGGTGTAGCAGCGTTATGAATGAATGTGTATTGTCAGTCACATTGGAACGGACACGGGTCGCTTGCTACTGATTTATTTTTAACTTACGTTTTGTTTTTAGAGCAGAAAAGAATAATTGACTCTTGTTCACCGACGGAGACGGACGCATGATCGCAGAGCTCCGCTGAACCGGTTTTCTTGTTGTAAGACTCACTGTAAACAAATCACGCGATGAGCTGTATGTGATTGTCTCAAAAAAGACATGGTGCTGCAAAGCTTAGTTTCAATGTGATGATAAAAGTGCTGTCAAAATATTCTCAAATAATTTTTTTCTCTTCCTTCGCCGAATTGTGATGAAATGCCTCGTCCCAACAAGCGGAAAAATACGTCAAGATCATCAGATGTGAGTACTCAAAATAATAACTCACTGGAAACATCAAGTGCCAATAGACAAAAAAAATCAAGATCTTCGTCATCTAAAAGACCAGTGTTAAGTAACAACGGACAGCAAAGCCTTGTTAATTTTGTAGGGAGGTCAGGAGACATGACCAGCAGCAATAAGACATTTACAACTGAGGGGAGCAACGAACAGTCAGGAGATCAGTTTACTGTCTCAGAACAGATTGCAAAGTTACAAGAGACACTGACTCAGAAACTTGAATTCATTCACAAAGTGATTGAAAACAGTGAAACCAAATTATCGGATAAAATTACACAACAAATTGAAGGGTTAAGAAGTGAAATCTTTGATCTTCAAAAAGAGAACGATACCCTGAAAGAGATGATCGAAAACCAAGAAGATCTAATTGAAGACCTACAGCACGAAGTGAGAGGGTTAAAAAAATCATTGGAAGCGGAGAGGGAGCGAAGAAATGATCTGGAGCAATATCAGAGACGGGATTGTGTTCGCTTCCTTGGTGTTATAGAGAGCGGGACGGAAACTATTCAAGAATGTGAAGAAAAAGTATTGGAAGTAATACAAAAAGTAATGGGACTGGGCCACATTTCAACAAACGATATTAGTATTGCTCACAGGGTGGGCACCAGGGGGGAAAAACCAAGGCCAATAATAGTCAAGTTCATATCAAGAAAAACCAGAAACCAAGTGCTTCAGAATCGTCGGAAATTAAAAGGCAGCAGGAGAGGAATTGTGGAAGACCTTACCCCACTGAACATGACGCGGCTGAACATTGCTAACAAACATCCCGGAGTAAAGTGCACCTGGACAAAAGAAGGCATTATTCATGCTTTGACGCAAAACGGGAAAATAGTCAGACTGAGAGAAGGCAGCCTGTTAGGGATAGAGGAAGCGATGCAGACCGAGAACAGTAACACCACATCCTCAAAAATTCCGGTCCGGCCGAATCATTGCAAATCGCCCCCCTCTCAGCCTAACAGCAGACAAACAAATGCAAGGAATCCAGTTTCCAGCACCCCGAGGCTTCGCCACAACACGTCATGCAAAGGGAAAATATCTGCCTCTTCAGACAGCCAAGGAGAAAGAGGAAACTCAGACAGGAGGGGGGTCAAATGGACATCCTCGACGGCTGTGACGGCGAGTGAAGACCAGCATCGTCCTCAACTCTCAAGAATAGAAACTCGCTCATCAGACGACAGATCCTCGGATGATTTGGTGGATGAAGAAATGACACCACTGTAATGAACTCTGGAAAAAATAGTGAAGAAACGACCCTTGGACATACACCTTTACTGAAAAAAGTGACATACAGAAATAGTGAAGAAACGACCCTTGGACATACACCTTTACTGAAAAAAGTGACATACAAAAAAAGGAGGAAAAAAAAACTATTTGTGAACAGTCTGGAACAGTTGTGAACAGTCTGGAACAGTTGTGAACAGGATGATACCTTTTGTTTTCTTTGCCCCTCCCTCCCTCCGTTCTTCCCTTCCCCCTTTCCTCCCTTCCGGGCCCATGCCACCTTGCCCGACCTGATCCTCACCTGTTCAGATCTGCTCCGCCCCCATCCACTTTGACCCCACATTCCTATTGATACCTGTATTGTTACCTCAAGCGTTACTGAATCAACATCAACATGACTGCCCATGCCCTCCCCTTGCGACCCCCCTCCCTCCCCTTCCACCAATCTTTCGCCCGTTCCTCTCGTACATCCCTCCCCACACCTCCCCAACATATGACCACAATCTTAGGCTCGAAAACATTTGCAATCTGATGGTGCACCCCCCCCCTCCCCCCGCCCTCTGCCCCTTCCCTGCACTACCGTACCCCTGTCGCCCTTTCCAACCCATACTTTCCCGTCAGCACGGTTTTTGCCCCCCCCCCCCCCCCCCCCCTCCTCTCCACTATTTACACCCAAACACACACGCACAAACCGGGGGTGGAGGGGTGGGAGGTGGGGAGAGAGAGTCTAAGCAAAATTGGTAGCATTTTATTCTGCTTATCTCCTGCACCCTGCAAATGTTCCGTACCTCCCCTCCTATCCAGTGCGGTCGTAGTTTTCAGACCACGGACCCAAACTGGGCATCTTCCCCCTTTTTTCCCCGCTCCTGCTGCTCCCGTCCATCTCCCGCTTCCCGTGTCTCCCTCCTCCTCCACTTTTTTTTTTTTTTTTTTTTTTTTTTTTTTTTTTTTTTTTATTCTTGTTGATTTTTTCCCCTCCTGATTATAGGAGAGGAATGACACCTTCCACCCCCTCTCCCTCCCCAGGTTCCAAATATCCAAAAGGATTGTCAGTAGTTACTCTCAGGCTCACACACCTCCTTGAACTCCCTCCCCTCTTGTCCACCCTCGTCCCCGCGCCCAGCCCCCTTCCAATGGTATAGCATTTACTGCAGACTTTCGGAGGACTGCCAAACTTCGAGGCCTTGGAGATTCAGCATGTATATCTAAATGTATGTACAAGTATGTAAATTGAGAGCGGAGAGCAAAATGAATGACTATGGTAGAAAACAGCTCCATGTCCCCTCTCGTACCCGCTTTTTAAAAATCTGTTGCTTATCTTTTCATCTGTCTGTTTATTTATGCTAGACAGCCTACCTTTACCGCTTTTGTATCTCACTCCTCCGGTCTTTCTGTAACTAATATCTTTGGTAATTTGATTTCATTTGGCTACATTTACCTTTCTCTCTCATTTTTTCCTTCTTATAGATTTATTTTTCCTTTCCTTCATACCATAAGAGCAGGACTAAGATCTAAGATTTTTTTTTTTTTTTTTTTTTTTTTTTTTTTTTTTTAAGGATAACTTTACAGGGAGAAAATATTCCTGATGTTACAAGTTCACTAAGAGAGGAGAATGACGGCTATGGATAGACAGTGAGGATATGAGGATTACGATCCTCTCCCCACCCCACCCACGTATTTATTGGATTAGTTCTCATTTCGGTTTTTTTTTTTTTCTTTTCTTTTTTTTTTTTTTTTTTTAATCACCACTTCTTTGTTGCAATGTTTGCTACAATCCATAGCTTGCTGATACGAGTGTTCAATGATAATCATTAGTAACGCTACTGACTTTGAAAAAGTCATAGACATCATGCGTTTTTATATGTATACATGCATCTTTAGTGCACGTGACTGCCTATGATTGAGAGTCCCCCTTGCGCTTTTTCCCCTCCCCGTCCCGCGCCGAATAACTGCCTTCCCCCTTCCCTTTTCTCACTTCCTCTAATGTACTGAGCCGGGGGGGGGGGGGGGGGGGGGGTAGGGGGGGGGAGGGGTGTGTGTGGAGTATTTGATTTGACCATAGGAGTATGGATGGATCAGCGATTACGAATTTAAATGCTTACATAAACGTCTATTTGTATAAATGTGTCTATATATTTAATTCAGCTGTATGTGAAGGGTTGTCTAGTAGGAGGTAAGAACTTGATTACGTGCAGCTGTAGGTGCGCATGCTTATGTGCACACAGCTTCTCCATTTTCCCCCTTTTTTTTCCTCATGTGTGTGTTAAGGGGATTTTATATGCATATTTAATCCTTATATTGCAACCATGTCAGAGACAACAAGAGACACGGAAACGCGATGAATGAAAGATATGGTAGCGAGAATGGTAAGAATGTTCGAGTGAGAAGATTGGAAAAAATTATCAGTTTTGTTTCGCTTTGTTTTAACGATGGAATGCAGAATATTGATGATTATAGTGTACTTTCTGTAGGTGGCATGTTAAAGTACAATCTTTACTATCCACCACTGTAAATATGAAATGACTAGAATCACAGTTGCATCTATGAACTGTCAAGGTTTGGGGGACTTTAAAAAAAGAAGAGACGTCTTCCATTATCTAAGACAAAGAAATTATAATGTATACTTCATACAAGATACACATTTTGATCCAAAACTTGATAAATACTACTATGCAGAATGGGGGTTTACTTCCTTCTTTTGTTCAAATACTACTAATTCAAGAGGTGTGGCAATACTTTTTAATAACAATTTTGAATTTAGAATAAATGGCGTATATAGCGATAACGCAGGAAATTTTCTAATGCTACAAGTGCATACACTGGACTTAGATTTTGTCTTGGTGACAATATATGGACCTAATAGGGATAATCCTGATTTCTATGAACTAGCAAATAAGAAAATAAAAGAATTAAACTGCGCTAATCTTATTATTGCAGGAGACTGGAATTTAGTATTAAACCCAAACTTAGATTACTGTAATTACAAACATGATAACAATGTGAAGGCTAGAGAAAAAGTAGAGGAGATGATAGATGACAATTTCTTGGTAGATATTTGGAGAGAATACAATCCGCACTCACAACGTTTCACTTGGAGAAGAAGTAACCCATTACAGCAGAGCAGATTAGACTTTTTTCTTACTTCTGAGAATGTATGCAATTATATTACCTCCGCAGATATTTTGCCAGGATATCGAACTGATCATTCATTGATAACAATGGAAATGACGTTTGGAGAGAAAAGCAAGAAAAATACATTCTGGAAATTTAACTGTTCATTGTTAAAAGATCAGGAATACACTAACGAAATAAATGGTCTCATAGACATCATAGTTTCACAGTATGCTGCGACCCCGTATGATAGAAATAAACTACCGGAAATACCAACTTCAGATATTCACTTTACTATCTCAGACCAGCTACTCCTTGATGTTTTATTGATGGAAATTAGAAGTAAAACCATCGCTTACTCTACAATGAAAAAGAATGCAAATAAAGAGCTAGAAAACGGTCTAGAGAACGAAATTGAAGAGTTAGAAAAACAACCAATTAAAAACAATCATGTGCTCCAAGAAATAGAAAACAAAAATAGAAAATTAAGAGAAATTAGGCAAAAGAAAATGGAAGGTGTTTTAATACGCTCAAAGGCTAGATGGGTCGCTGAAGGTGAAAAAATAACGAAATATTTTTGTGGGTTAGAAAAAAGAAACTATATAAATAAACAAATGACAAAAATTGTACGAAACGATGGTACCCTTTTAGACAAAACAAGTGATATTGTCTATGAAACAAAATCCTTTTACGAAAAGTTGTATGAAAAAAAAGACATGATCAACTGTGAAATAGAAGAAATGGTACAAAATATACCCACATTGTCGGAATATGAAGCCAAACGTTTAGAAGGTGAAATAACGCTTGAAGAAGCCACACAGTCTTTGAAAAATATGAATAACGGCAAGAGTCCAGGATCGGATGGGTTTACAGTAGAGTTTTTTAAGTTTTTTTGGCGGAAAAGAATTGGTGAGCTGGTCGTGAGGTCTATAAACGAAGGCTTTATCAAAGGAGAAATGTCTCAAACACAAAAGGAGGGAATCATTATATGTCTCCCAAAAGATGATAAATCGAGAGAATATCTAAAAAACTGGAGGCCAATCTCTCTTTTAAATGTTGTGTACAAAATTGCTACAACATGTATTTCTAGGAGATTAAAGAAGGTTCTCCCAAAGCTTATTAGCGAAGATCAATCAGGATTTATGACTAATAGATATATGGGTAATAATATAAGATTAACATATGATATTATTCATTTTTGCAAAGTACAGAAAACTGCAGGACTATTATTGGGTATAGATTTTGAAAAGGCATTCGACTCTCTTGACTGGGGTTTCATGTTTAAAGTTTTAGACGCATATGGTTTCCATAAAGACATAAAAAGGTGGATCAAAACTTTCTATCACAATATCAAATCAACAGTTCTAGTAAACAGTCAATCGTCTCCATGGTTCGAAATAAAAAGAGGCTGCCGTCAGGGTGACCCGATTTCGCCATATTTATTCATACTCTGTGCTGAAATCTTAGCAATTATGATACGAGAAAACACAAGCATCAAAGGAATTCAAATAGGACAAACAGAACATAAGATATCCCAATTTGCCGATGACACCGAACTATTCCAACACGGAGACAGAGAAACATTTGAATTAACTTTCAAGGTATTAACAGATTTTGGAAACAAATCGGGATTACAACTTAATGTTGGGAAAACGTTTGTTGTTTGGCTCGGCAGAAAGATGAACAGTGACATCAAATTCATGCCACACCTCAAATTTAACTGGAATCCCCCAAAATTTAAAATACTTGGTATATATTTTTCTAATGACCTGGAAGATTGTGCACGGCTAAATTTTGATGAAAAATTCCAAGAAATAAAAATGTTATTAAATATATGGATGAAGCGATTGATAACCCCCCTTGGAAGGGTTGCTGTACTAAAATCGATGGTTCTGTCAAAACTAGTTCATCTATGGTTGTTACTTCCAAACCCTCCCGACAACTTTATTGAAAATCTCCAAAAAATTTGCTTTAAGTTTATATGGAACGATAAACGTGATAGAATTAATAGAAATACGTCAGTTAAAAATATACGCGACGGTGGAATGGGAATACCAAATATTTACTGCTATATGAATGCATTGAAATTAACGTGGTTTCGAAAATTACATAATAGTAATCATAAATGGAAACAAGTGTTCTTTCATTGTTTTAAAGACGCAGAAAACTGGACGCTATTTGGTCCAGATTTCTTCTCCAGATATAAACACACCAATAAATTTTGGAAGGACACTTTTGAGATATATCAAATGTTTAGAAATAAAATTGAACCTAAAACACCAGAGGAACTTTTAGCGGAACCAATATTCTATAATAAGAATATGAAAATTGGCGGGAAACATATATATATAAAAGAACTTGCAACTAAAGGAATATTCTGTATTGGTGATTTGATTGATAACTATGGTAACGCAGCTTCATACCAAGACTTCAGCTCAAAACACGACATCGCGTTAAATCCACTAACATATTTAAGTTGCATGATCTCCATTAACAAATACGTCAAAAGGACCAGTATAAAAATTGAAGATTCTAAAAGAGACAGTGAACCTAAGTCAATACATATGTTAATAGAAAATGTAAGGGGTTCAAGAAAATTCTACGACGTGCTTATAGAAGATAGAAAAAGACCACACTGTTGCAATAAATGGGAAACTATTTTTGAAAGAGAGATAGATTGGAAAAATTGTTTTGAAAAAATCGTCAAAATTAACGAGATAAAACTCAGATGGTTTCAGGTTAGAGTTCTCCATCGTATACTGGCGACAAATGTAGTTTTGAGAGAAATGGGAGTAGTACAAAGCAACAGCTGTAGTTTGTGCTTGAGAGAAAAAGACAGTATAAAGCACGGTCTGTGGGAATGCGTTCACACACAAAACTTCTGGAAAGAGTTTCAAAACCATCTCAAAGCACATTGCCCCAAATATAAAGTAGATTTAAACGAACGCATCATCATTCTTGGTATTGATCAAAACTTTAAAAGTGACTATGTTTTTGATTATATTTTGTTGTGCGCAAAATTTCATATATATCAATGCAGACTGGACAAAATAATTCCTACACTTAACTCATTCCGGAACAAGATGAAAATGAGATATAAGATAGAACTTTTTAACCATAAATTGTTGATGAAATCTGACCAATACGAAACTGACTGGGCATGCTATAAATCCATAACAGAAATTTGAGTAAAGATCACCTTATATTGTTAATTAAAGCTGTGTTTCACATATCCAGTCACTACCTCTTAATCCCTATTTCCACTATTCTCATTATGATACCTACCCCAAACCTCTTTATAGTTATATGTTCGGATCCATATATTGAGTCACAGAGAAAGTATAACCTAATATGAAACAAAACAAGCAACGAGTAAAACCAGATATATTTGTGTTAGAGAATGTGAGTGAGAGAGAGACGAAGCGAGTGAGTGAGCCTGAGATAAAATAAGAAAATGGAGTGAGAGGAGGGGAGGGGTGGGTTGTAGAAGAATGAATAAGACAGAAAAGATACGATCATGAAACTATTAGGTTAATTCAAAATATTTACTTCGCGTCATAGTACGTCTTCTTTTCTAATTCTACTTCTGGTGATAAACATTTTCTTATTAAAAATAAGTGTCTCCGCCGAGACCATATCCTAAATTCCTATAACCCTTAGTAACGTGTATGTATGTTACATTGTTATTCATTGTTATATATGTGTAAACATGTGGTGCACCGTTAAGTTTATTGGAAAATGTGTTTAGTAGAAAATGTATATATAGTAGAAATATTGAAAACACGTATGGGATATGCATGTATAAACCAACGTACTGCTCGATGGATTATATGATCGTAATAAAGAAATTTAAAAAAAAAAAAAAAAAAAAAACTTAAAAAAAAAAAAAAAAAAAAAAGAACGTCCCTTTGGTGTCGTTCTCTCTGTCCCAAGTTGGTGAACAGCTCGCTGGGGTTGTGTTGAAAACGAGACAAGGACTAGTTCAATATTTCGAGCGTGGACAATGCAAGGTGTTGGAGCCCAACTATCGCCCAGACCCTCCCCCGATGACCGTGTTAAATAAGGGGGGGACAACAGAGAGCGCCCTGGATTCTTCCTCCACACAACATGTCCATTGTTCTCTTTGTGGTCCGGCCGCCAAACCTTCATTGTGACGGGTATCTGGGCAAAACCATGACGGTGGAGTCTACAACCTAAGTCCGAGGAGCAACAAATACAGAGTACACACTGGAAGAGTCTGTTTGACACCAGGAGAGAGACATTTTCTTGTGATGTAAACATTTTGTCACGGTGTAGCAGCGTTATGAATGAATGTGTATTGTCAGTCACATTGGAACGGACACGGGTCGCTTGCTACTGATTTATTTTTAACTTACGTTTTGTTTTTAGAGCAGAAAAGAATAAATGAATGAAATTGAGACAATGACACATATACAAGGTATATTAGCACGCTTGTAATGTCTGTCTGTCTGTCTGTCTGTCTGTCTGTCTCTCTCTCTCTCTCTCTCTCTCTCTCACTCTGTGTGTGTGTGTGTGTGTGTGTGTGTGTGTGTGTGTGTGTGTGTGTGTGTGTGTGTGTGTGTAAGTGAAAGTGAAAGTGAAAAGTTTCTGTGCTGTGCGGATATTTGTCAAGATTTACGGCCAAATATCGCTGATATTTTTAAAGGCTTGCGAGGACAAGACCAACTTCTTACGCAAACCAGACAGACTTCTCGGGCATTATTCCCCCTTTTTTCATTCTTGTGGGGATGGGGGAAAAAAGGAGGTGAATGAATGAGGAAAAGGGGAGAGCAGAGCTGCTGATTCCTTCTGCAAACAGTCTTCCGTGTGACGGCATACACAAGCCAAGGGATTATTATATTGGATGCGTAATAGCCGACAAACGCTTCCCCCCCTGTCAAAACGATTATGGCCCTGCTGTGCATACTGAACTGCGTATAACATCTGTCCACTAATGATCTCCCCTGCCCCCGTCACTAAGCCTCTTCCCCTGACCTCTGACCCTCCCACGGGGGAGCAGCGGTTTACCCGGCACGCTACAAAATGTTTATTGACGGGAAACACGATTTGGGAAGTCGACGGACAAACAGAAGGGCTGAGCAGAGAACGGGGGCTAGCGTGCCTCAACGTCATTTGTCCCTCATCTGCCTGCAATTTGCCCGCCATTTGACCGCCTTCCACCACCTCCCACCCCCCACCCCCACCCCTGCCCCTGTCCCTGGCTGCCGCGGCAAACAGGGGCAAAAAAAGGAAGGAGGGAGTGGGTGGGGGTTGGGTGGGGGGGAAGCAGCTGCCCTCCCCTCCGTGACGGGCAAACAGAGTGGCAGTTAGCCTTCAACAGGACAAATCACGTGAAGCGACTCTTTCCCTCTCTCCTTTCCATCCCCCCCCCCCCCCCCCCCCCCCCCCCCCCGCTTTTCCTTCTCCATCATGATCTCTGGCAGGATTCACTAGCCTCAGCCTCTAAATTTGTGCCTCCCCCCCCCCCCCCCTTTTTTTTTTTTTTCAAAAACTTGCAACCCATTCCTCTGCCTGTCTCCTCCTGGCGTCTTGGCGGCCGCTTCCATCGTCAACAGCTAAACGATCTCCTCCAAGCACCTGATTCCGCTTGTTCTGGAGCCCGTGTTTCCCTCAGGGGGGCTTCATTCGTCTCGTTTAGACCTCTCCTGGATGTGGACGTGCCACTCAAGGTGGGGGTAAACGCGATTACCGGCCCTTGCCGGGCCAAACACGGCCCTGGCCAAATGAGAGGCAGGGAGCAGAGGCCGCCGGTCCGTCCGTGGCACACCGATACACAAATCACATCACCACCAACACTGGCCGCCCGTAATCGCGCGATTAGACGGTCAATTGGAGAAATCATTTCATTCTCCTCGTCAATCCAGGGATGCTGCTGGCCGCTGGCATCAGGCCCTTCATTTGGCCCGGTAATAGAGAGGCGAGGAGGGGGCTGGAAGAAGAAGAAGAAGGCGGCACACGCGGAGGAAGGAGCGAGAGTTGAGCGAGGGCCTTCCCCCACCTAATTGTTTCCGATCAGGGCTGGGCGGCCGGGCATTGTGCTCGGCTGGCGGACGCGGTAATTGTAAGCTCGATCCATGCGCCTGTCTCTAATCACTTTATTTATGACAAAAATATTTGTCACGAAACGAGACGCGTTGGCGAGTGCAAATAACCGTCTGGTAACCGAGTTGCCCGCCCTGCTCGTCCGTTCCGCCCAGGAGGTGGCGGCTGAGGACAGGGGCAGTAATCAGCACTGTGAGGACAAGCGGTTATCGGTTCCTGCCCACGAGGAGGCGCGGCAAACCATAGCTTTCTAATGAGGTTTTACGGGGGCGAAAATCGAGTGCCCCGATCTAAATTACTACCTGAATGCCGAATCAACGGGCGCTAATAGCAGAGGCGCTGAATCACGAAGGACAGATTGCAAAACAAGCGTCAAGACAACGACGTCTGCCGCTGGCCTGCAGGAACAGTCTGCAGTGCTAATCTGTCCGCACGAGCCCTCTGATCAGGGGGAGGGGGGGGGGGGGGAGGCAGAGAGAGCCTCCTCCTCCTCACTCAGGGCGTTCCCCTCGCTCCACGTATGCTTCCTGTCTCGCCGTTCTGCTTAATCAGAGGAAAACCACCAACCGGAGGTTTGTTCCACTATGATTATTTTTCCCCCACTACCTAACTAGTTACTGCTTTGTCAGACTGCCCTCAAGCCGTGTGTGGCTGTGATGTGGGTGTCGAGGCGTGCCCCACATTTCCATCACACACAAGGTGCAGATGAGCCCGTCTGACTTGCCAGTCACACACCCATCCATACACACTGGCTGACGTTCACGATTCCTGGAATTGATCGCAGACCGTGAGTCTGCCTGGTTCGGTTCTTGTGTGTCGCCATGACTCCCAACACTGCGGACAGCGAGGGGCGGCTGTTCCAGAGGCGGATCGATCAGGTCCTGGAAGGACTGGACCGGTGACAGGACGTGGACTGTGTTGTGTAGCACAGGACAGGACACAGAGGGCCGAGGAGATCCCTGGTTGTCCTTACAGGACAGGACACAGAGGGCCGAGGAGATCCCTGGTTGTCCTTACAGGACAGGACACAGAGGGCCGAGGAGATCCCTGGTTGTTCTTACAGGACAGGACACAGAGGGCCGAGGAGATCCCTGGTTGTTCTTACAGGACTGGACCGGTGACAGGACGTGGACTGTGTTGTAGCACAGGACTGGAAACAGAGGGCCGATGAGATCCCTGGTTGTCCTTACAGGACAGGACACAGAGGGCCGAGGAGATCCCTGGTTGTTCTTACAGGACTGGACCGGTGACAGGACGTGGACTGTGTTGTAGCACAGGACTGGAAACAGAGGGCCGATGAGATCCCTGGTTGTCCTTACAGGACAGGACACAGAGGGCCGAGGAGATCCCTGGTTGTCCTTACAGGACAGGACACAGAGGGCCGAGGAGATCCCTGGTTGTCCTTACAGGACAGGACACAGAGGGCCGAGGAGATCCCTGGTTGTCCTTACAGGACAGGACACAGAGGGCCGAGGAGATCCCTGGTTGTCCTTACAGGACAGGAAACAGAGGGCTGAAGAGATCCCTGGTTGTCCTTACTTCGTCAGCAGCCGCACAGCCTACTGCCTTGAGGGAATCATGATCAGTGATGGACGGTACACGGATGGTTAGATGTGTTGTCAGATGACCGCGCAAAGCGCTGATGACGTTAACACTTCCACAGACATTGTTTTCAACAAAGTCAAAGCACAATTCACGTTAATACCATCAAACACGTCATGTTCTGCAAATGCGAAGCGCCTATCCTTTCAACACAATGTTGTTACATAGATCAAAATTCTGATCACGTCAACACCACTAACCACTTGGAGTTCTGCAAGTCAAAGTACTGTTTACATTCAAATCACTAGACACATGCTGTTTTAACAGATTGAAGCACTAATTAAATCAGTACTACTAAGCACATGCTATTCTACAAATTGAAAGTTTTAATCACATACAGTTACACAGATCAAAGCACTGATCAGTTCTCTTACTGCACACAGACAATTCTACGAGTCACTGATCGCATTGATACCCCTACAGATATGCAGTTCTACGATCCAAAATACTGGTCACATCAACACTGCTACACACATGTTGTTCTACAAGTCAAGGTATTAACCATATCAATGCTTCTAAGCACATGCTATTTTAAAAATCAATTTAAGCAAATCGATGTTCCGACACACACGGCACTATACAAACCGAACCACTAATCACCGTGTATATTACTACATTATGCTGTTATGCAGATCGAAGCTCCTGTCACCTTTCTGTTTGAAGGTGATCGATAATTAACACTGGACAGTGTTTGCTACGCATAGAATACGGAACCCAAGTGTGCCGTTATTACCATTTTGATCTCTTCTTTCCGTCGATCTTTGTATTGTAGTAACTTGCACTTCTTTAGCCGTGACATTTCCAAGCTAAAAGAACCAATTGTTCGTTCGTTAGAGAACTATAAAATCTTCGTTCTAGCTCACCCGCCCTCAACCAGTTTCGGGCGGTTGCCCTAGAACGAAGATTTTATAGTTCTCTGCTAAGTAAGACTTAAAAAAAACATTTACAAACATACATAATGTGTAGGATTATCTGTTTTTAACACTAATTTAGAAAACTTTTGAGACTTAAGTTTTTGCTTAATCCTTCGTTTTTCTTGATCGTTTTCAATAACATCATTTTCTTTCATACATTCATCAAATGCGTCTCTATCTTTCATGTGAAATAAAACCACTGTCTTTAATTGTTCTCTAAAGTCTTTTAAAACTGAGTTATATTTTTGACATAAAATCCACACACTTATCCCAGCATGTCTTCCACTGAAAGCTAGTTTTGATAAAGTATTTCTTTTTCTAACTATGTCTCTCTCTGCCGAACAGTCATCTATAATAAATAGTGTCTGCGTTCCCTCAAACAATCTATAAAAGTGTTCTAAACACTCACTCAGTTTATTGCTGGGATCAACTAAATATATGTCATCATCCGTCCATATAAACCTTCTGTCGTGATATGCTTTGTTCCACTTTAATGTTGGACAGAAAATTACAATATGATCAAAATTATAACTATAAACTGTTTGTAATAGGTCGAGGACAAATATTGTTTTTCCACAACCAGTCTGTCCACAAATCAATGAACAATGAGGGGTTTTTGTCATAAAGTTTAACATCGGCATTGACACCAAAGTCGTCTGCTCCATAGTTTTAAAACAGAATTTAATCTAATCCAGTTATTGTTTTTATCATACTCTCTGTCAAAACTTGTTCAGTATAATAAAAACCTATAAGGTCCAAATGTGTAAGATTAATCCAGTTCAGTTCTGCAAGATCGTTTCTATTTAGACTAATATCAATTTTGTTGCTTGTTGTCATGACCTTAATATCCTCGCCATTGTAAAGAACGACGACAGTAAATTTAAGTTTGTCAACGTCTAAGTTTTGCCAGCTAATAAGAATTCCTTTCATAAGATTGTCACTGACGCCCAGAGCTCCATTTCTCGCCTCATCTTTTAAGACAGAAATTTTAAATATCATTGTGAACGTGTCTCCTAATTTTGTGCGTGGAATGAACTGTAATTTTGTAGAAGCTTTCTTTAAAACCGATTCTCTTCTGTGGAGGATGTACTGTTTGTCCCCAAACGGCTTTATTTCGATCTCTTTCCGACTGTTGTCCTCTGGTATAAGACTTACATGTAAAGGGCCAGAGTTCAATGCTTTTCTGAAACATTTTTGACGGTCAAAAAATGTAAATGGGCTTAAGAATTCAAATTTTATGTCCCATTCTAAATATGGTTCTAAGTGCCATTTGTTGTCAGTTTTTCGAACTATTTTATATTCATACTGACCTGTATTATTTGCTTCTAGATTGCGTAGTTGTTCTAGTTTAGGAAACCTTTTGTTGTCGTCAACCTCTTTGCGCTTATAATAACCATCTTTAGTGTACTCAAAACCATACAAAGTGCCTATCTCACCGTTCTGTTCAAAGTCCTCAACGTCTGCAAGGTCTTTTAATTCTAAAGTTACACACCTCTCAGGCGCTAATGTAACTCCTGATTCTTCTGGTCCACGTGACATTTTTTAAAACAACGTATTATTTTATTTCTAAAACAATGTGCAGGTTATCACATTTCACGACTTTCCCTGTTTTATCTGTGATCTTTATATTAAATGATCTGACCCTCCCACAAGCTAATCTTTTAAACTGTAAATTAGGGAATTGTATAATTTCATAATCGCAATATGCAGCTTTCCCTGATGGAAGAGCTCTTAAAACAGTTGAGGGCCTTCCATCATATAAGTTTTCATCAGTGCTCAGCTCGTCCAAATGAACATAGAGTAATGAATGTAATGCAAGATCGAGCGGATATTCTCCCTCATAAGTAGTTTCGTCTGATGTAACTCTAAAACCATGATTGTCAGTTGCAAAGCCTAACATTTTAGCTAGCTCTACATCAAAAAGGTAATGGTTTACTTCTTCTTCTTCAGGTTTGAATGATAACATTATTTTCAAATTTGCATTGTTAAGTTTGAGAGTAATGTTGAAGTTACTCATTGCTTCTTTCAGCGAGCAAAACCCGTAATAACCATCAGGTATGGTTAACTGGCTAACTTTGTCTCCTCTTTTGTCAACTTTTAGAATCTTATTATTCTCCTTGGATTCGCTTATATTAAACCATACGACTTTGTAAAAAATTTCATGGAGTGCGACCCTTTGGGTTCCGCAGTTATTATCAATAGCATATTCTAAAAACGAAGGACTGTCTTGAGTTGTTATTGTTACAAACATTTTTAAAACAAATTTAAAAATGAGTGCATTCAAATATACTAATGCAAAATATTCTGTCGGGCCGCACTACAATCTTAAAAATATAACAACTGACACCCTTGACATTTCTGTGACTCAGTCTGACGCCTTTCAAGTAAAGGTTAGTACTCCATTGGATCGTTATCTTAACCCTCCTATTAAAAAAGACTACATCGCGAAAGTGTGGTTCAGTCATCCGATGCAGTTTTATCAGAACCAGTTAAACTTTGCTGTGTTTTGCGCATCAACTGGGTGTGGAGTGTCGTATGCTGATCATTTAAATCATCCTGATCCTTTGGTGAGGTCAGTGTATAGATTTCATTTTTATTACACCTTCAGACGTATTTTATCTGAACTGCAAGCGCCATTACCAAATGACAAAACGTTTAATCCATTCAGCAACAGAATAGATTACAAGGCTTTTGAAAGGATCTGTAACGAATTTGATATTGACCCAAAGACAGACTTTAGACAAAAGTTGGATCTTAATCATGGTTTAGGCACTCTTTATTATTGGGGCGTGCACAGAAAGTATAACTATGATTGGAATCCTCCTTACACATCTTTCTCTTCAGGCACAACTGTTCACCTCGGGTCCATAGAGCAAGAGCATAAAACAGCATGGACAACATTTATTTTGGACGCTTCTAAGGGCCTAACAAAAGCGGGAATAGAAAGAATAAACGACTCTATTCGTACTTATGTTTGGTGTTTGCTAGGTTCGCAAGCACAAACGAGATCAAACATAATTGATCCTTCTACTGGCTTTGACGCCCAAAAACAGTATTTAGCAAATTTAGAGGATTCTATTAATTCTGCAGTTGATTTGCCGTCAAGTATTAAAAGGTACCAAAATGTTTTGCAATACGCAAGATCGAAAGTAGACTTTGCTGTCGGCACTGGTTTATACATGCTGCCTTCTGACCTCAGACTCCAGATAGGAACAATAATAAACTATAATAATGAAATCCTTGTGGCTGGTAAAGAAGAGAAGGTCGGAAAAAACGACATAAATTCTAAGCCAGCAATAGCAATAAAAAAAGAAGTCCCACCAATCACCCCAAAACCCCACCCCCAACCAATCCCCATGGTGAATAAAAGCGACCCCCATGAATATGAAAAGACAGCACTTGTTATTGGATTAACTGCCCTAGGATTACTTGGTCTTTATCTTACTATAAAGTAACCCAACTATTAAGACAACTAATGTCCATAAGTGCTCGGCCATAAAGCCAACTACTTTGCTTGCAGTAGACAAAAGCCAGCTAACGATCCCCCCTAATATGCCAGGTAAAGAGTCTATGGCCTTAGTGGCTAATTTTTTTAATAAACCCGCAAGATGATCAAGTTGTTTTTTTACCCATGATTTATCTGATGGTGGTCCTGGAGGCACTAACCCTTGCCCACCACCGCCGCCTGTAATAGCCATCACCAGTGTACTTATTGCAAATCCTAAGGCTGTTACAACACTTGCTAATGTGACACCTTGCTCTCTAAACAGTGTTCTTATTCGTTCTGCTAGCGTCGTGTCTTCATATAAAATTCTTTGGATAGTTTCTCTTATTCTGCTCACTTGAGTTCGTAATTGTTCTCGGTTAGTAGACAACACTTCTAGTCTTGCTGATCTCTCTTGTTCAAGATCTTTTAGTCTTCGGGTTATTCTTTCTTTAACATCATGTCCTAAGTTGTGGTCATCAGCCTCAACTAGTTTTTCTTTTTCTCTTTTTATATGCTCATCTAGTTCACCCAGTTTTGCTAAATTGTTTGTTAATTCGCCTCTGATGCTTCTCAAAGCATGATCAAGGGCCGTTATTTCTCTCATAGGTAGCGGCGGATCGTGCATAGTTTTTAATACTGTTTCTTCTGAAAAACTGGTTTCTGCTTCTATTATTTTGTTTGCTGTTGGGCTTAAATCTTTAAGTTCCATGTTTTGTATTTGGTTATCTGTTGGGAGTTCTTGTAGTGTGTTTTGAAGTTTAGCAACTGCTTCCCTATCTAATTTTGGTTTAGTAATGCCAAGGCGATTTTGTTCGCTCACACTGAGCCTTTGTCTAATTGTACTCTTTTTTAAAAACTTTGATGAGTCTGGTTTAGTTGTAAGCTGAACAAGTTGTCCTTCGTCGTTTCTCACAAACAAATGGTCATCTTTTGTTTCAAAATCATTAGGGTCTATAAATTCGGGAGGTTCTTGGCCTAAACTTTGATAAAATGATTTGACCTTACTTTCTGTTAATTCACGCCGCAATGATTGTAATGGATGTGTCACTCATGTCGTCTCCAGGATCAAAAACATCATAATCTTCAATGCCTGCCATGTTTTAAAAATAATTAACTTTTATTTTGTTTTATAAAAAAAATGTCACAAGCATATGGTTCATTTCTTGACCCACATAGAAGACTGAAAGAGCCCTTTGGCGTGAAGGGAAATAAGCAAAATATTATTGTTCCAAATAATCCATCTACTATTGATTCAGATCAAATTCTTACTGTTAAATTTCCAGACCTAGGAGCAGATGAAGTGATTGTACCAGGCTCTGCCCGACTTACTTTCAAAATAGAACTCGAATCAGCAACAGACGCAAACAGGACAGTTGTACAGAATCTGGGACGGGCAATCGTTAAGAAAATTTCTATAAAACTTGAGGGCAAGAAATATTTTCTTTACACAATGCAGACATATTTCTAATCTATTGTGATCTATGGCTAACCGCGAATGAAAGGGCTGACCTCGCGTTTCAAGGAATCGAAAGTGATGAAGCACTAAAACACAGAATAGATGCTGATGATGCTGCATCTGGCAACAAGCCCGAAGCTGTAAATTTTGCGTATGGAAATCGCTTTTCCATACCCTTGGATTTTGAGTTATTAAGCGCGCATGCACCATACTTTCAAGGAGCATTAAAAGACAGATTGACATATGAACTAACTTTTAATGAATACAAACGTGTCATTAAATCTACAGACACTAACGCAAAGTACAGCATTTTCGACATCTCGTTAGAGTTTGACATTGTTAGCAACCCTAACTTAGCAAGGCTGATTGAGCAACAATATCAGTCAAAATTAGCAATATATTACGAAAGAGTGATTCATCATACTAAATATCCTAAAAGCAGGGCAGACACTATATGGAACTTTAGTTTTAGTGCCACAGCAAGATCCCTTAAAGGTATTTTATTGCTGTGTGAAGATGAAGAACCATTCAAAAGACAAAGTGAAAAGTTTATCAATCCTAAAATAACGAAAGTACAATGTTCAATTGAGGGTAGTCCTAACCAAGTCTACGGTAGTGGGCTTAAACCTTATCATCATTTTGATGAAATAAGAAAATTCTTTGGAGGCGGGAGGTCTAGAAGTCCAACAGTAGACCTTGTGTCTAAAGATCTACACCTTCACAGTGTTAGACTTGATGAATATTTAACAACGAAATACGGTTTATGGATTGACCTAAGGTCAACAGAGGATAATCAGTTGCATGGGAGTGGGAGAACAGTTAAAGACGTAATAAACATTCAAATTGATAAAGAAAAAGAGAGTGATAAACCACTTAATGTACATTTGTTTTTAATATATGATGCGCAGCTGAATATTCAAGATAACAGATTAAAAGATATCCAATACTAAATTATTTTTATTTTTTAAAAAAAGCATGTCTGTTCAGGTTTATCCAAAAGTGCCCAAAGAAGAGATAGTAGGCAACTCTGTTGCTGTAGACATAAAAACTTTCAGATTAACCAACATTACACAAATGCAAACCCAACTAGAGCAGGACCTTTCAAAATACAGCAAAACCAAACGAAGGTATTCTGCTGTCTTTAATGCTGTTACATATGTTAATACTGGAGCATCGATCACTAGTGCTCTATCAGCAGGAACAAGTGTAGGTCTCTTAGCAACAGGCGTAGGTGCACCGGCAGCTTTACCTCTAGGCGGTTTGTCTTTAACTCTTGGCCTGTGTTCATTAGCTGTAAGTGCTGTCAGCAAAAAAATAAAAGCTAAACTCCAAAAGCACACAGCTATGGTTCAACTAATAACAGCTAAACTTAGTTCCTTCAAACTGATAATTGATAAAGCACTAGTTGACTCGAACATCACGGATGAAGAATTTAGTCGCCTACAGGCTGATTTTGAGGACTACAAAAGACAAAAGTTTGATCTTCAAAGAAAGGCAAGGGCAACTTTTTCTCAACAGCCAGACACCGACCAGATAAAAAAGGAATGCTTAAAAAAAAGTAAACGAGACATTAAACTCTGTTCTAAACAGCTCACATTAACAACACCAAAGGGCGTTTATACTTTAGTTTATGAGTCTAAGCACAAAAAGACCTCTGATATTGATTAATTAATTTAAATAAATATTTTGAGTTAGAAAAGAAGCTCAACATGGATAAGATATATGACAGTTTTGACTCTTGGTTAGATGCAATGGAAGAGGAAGAGCGTTTGTCAAAAGCTTTAAATGAGGTCGTTTTAGAAGTTATTGATCCAACAAACGTACAGGCAAGCGTTGTACATGCTATTTCTCAAGTTCCAAGTAAACTAACAATAAACCCTCCAGTTAAAGTAAGGTTAGTTGTTTTAATCGACTATATAACAATAAACGAAGAAAATCTAGAAGTCTGGGTCTCAACTAAACAGCAGACTATTCTTTCTTATAATGACTTAACACCTGGTTGGGCAGATCAACTTCTTACACAGTTTAAAGAAGCCTCTGAAGCAGCTAAAATGAGAGGCTCTGGTTGGTCAGAGGGTGAAGTCCTAGACATCAGATTAAGACAGGCTAAGTATGAGCCAATTGTAGGTAAGTCTTACATTCCACTGCCTCCAACATTAGTTGCAAAGAGAGCAGTTCTGAACATAAAGAATTCAGACGACAAATGTTTTATGTGGTGTGTTCTTGCAAGGCTGCATGTACTCCGCAAAAACGCAGAGAGAGAGTATCTAACTATCAACCTTACATCAATGATCTTAATTTCAGTGGAATATCCTTTCCTGTTAGCTTAGACAAAATTGATCAGTTTGAAGAACAGAATCACCCAATAACTGTTAACGTATACACATGGTCTGAGGAAACAAATTTGGTGCCTATCAGAGTGTCTAAGAATAGTCCGTCGATTGGTGAACCAGACAAAAATCATGTAGACTTACTCCTGATGTCTTCACTGGCAGGGCTACTGCACTACACATTGATACGAACAATGAGTAGATTATTGGCGCATACTACAACAGATCATGGCAAACAAGAATTCTGCAGAAAATGTTTAACAAGAATTCCGTCCGTTCAAGCTGCGAGCGAACATGTAAAACATTGTCTCAGTCCAGTTGACTGCAATACAGAACTAATTATGCCAAGAGAAGGCAGTAAGGTTAGTTTTAAGAATTACAAAAAACTCCAGAGGTCTCCATACGTTGTTTACGCAGACTTTGAATCGCTTATTGTTCCTTATGAAGGACCTGCTCCAAAACATTTACCAAAAACAGTTATAATGAATAACCACCAGATTTGTTCATTTGCCTTCATTATTGTCAGGTCGGATGGCGTCCATTCAAAGCCAGAATTATACAGAGGACCACATGCAGCAAAACATTTCTTAAAACGCATGCAAGAAGTTCGTAATGTCTGTTCTAATAATCTAGTCCTATCCGATCTTAAGATGACCTCTGAAGATCAAGATCGCTATGACTCAGCCACTCACTGTTGGATTTGTGGTTTAGAGCTAACACCTAAAAGTTTAAACCCAACAGTAAGAGATCATGATCACATTAGCGGAGAATTCAGAGGAGCAGCACATAACAATTGCAATCTTCAACTAAAGTTTGATCCTAGGACTTGGAGACTTCCTATATTCTTTCATAACTTGCGAGGTTATGATTCTCATCTTATATTGCAAGCAGTAACTAGCGATTTCAGGGTGTCATGCATTGCGCAGTCATCAGAAAAGTACATGTGTTTCACTTTAAATAATTTATCTTTTTATGACTCTATGCAACACCTGATGGATCATTAGAGTCACTAGCAGGATCATTAAAGTCCTGTCCAATAACAGAAGAATATTTTGACCCAACGGTGATTAGAAAGGGCGTTTATCCTTATGAGTACATGAACAGCTGGGAAAGGTTTGAGGAGACAGCCCTTCCGCCTAAAGGCGCGTTCTTTAGTAGTCTTAGAGGAAAGGACATCAGTGATTCTGATTATTCTTATGCTCAAGAAGCGTGGCAAAAATTAGACTCTAAAACAATGGGAGACTATCATGATTCCTATTTAATGGCGGATACTTGTTTGTTGGCGGATGTTTTTGAAAATTACAGAAAGACCTGCATGAAACATTATAGTCTAGATCCTGCGCATTATATTTCTGCGCCTGGGATGAGTTGGGACGCATTCTTAAAATTTACTGGTGTACAGATTGACCTGTTGTCTGACCTACCAATGCTTCAGATGATTGAAAACGGATTGCGTGGCGGAATTAGTATGGCGTCTCACCATTACTGTAAAGCAAACAACAAATACCTAGACAACTATGATCCAAGTAAAACTTCTAACTATCTTATGTATTTAGATGCAAACAATCTGTATGGTTGGGCTATGAGTCAATCACTTCCATTACGTAACTTTAAAATGTACACAGGAGGTGTAAAAGACATTCAAAAGTTTTTAAAATGGCTTCAGAGTCTAGAAGCTGATCAACAACGGGGCTTTATTCTAGAAGTTGATTTAGAATATCCTCATGAACTTCATGATTACCATAATGACTATCCATTAGCGGCAGAAACCCTAAAAGTGTCAATGACAGAACCGCTTAAACTTGTGCCTAATCTTCGTGACAAAAAAAATTATGTCTGTCATTACAGACTTCTCCAATTTTATTTAAGACATGGTTTAAAGTTAACAGCAGTTCATCGTATAATTGCATTTGATCAAGAACAGTTCATGAAACCATACATCATGAAGAACACTGATCTCAGAACTAAATCCGCAGATGCTTCAGAAAAAGACTTTTTCAAGTTGATGAACAACAGCTGTTTTGGAAAGACTATGGAAAATCCGCACAAGCGCAAAGATGTCAGATTGGTCACTAGAGAAAACGATGCAATTAAGTTGACTTCAAAACCAAATTATCAAGACTTCAGAAGATTTCATGATCAGCTTTTTGGAATAATGATGAAAAAAAAGAAAGTCAAATTGGACAAACCTGTTTTTATTGGGTTTACTGTTTTAGAGCTGTCGAAGCTTTTGATGTTAGAATTTCTTTACGACTACTTTAAACCCTTGTATCCAGAGTCCAGAGTTCTGTACACAGATACAGATTCCTTTATAATCGACATCCCTACTGAAGATTTTTACAAAGACATGGAATTAGAAGTGGCTAAAGGGCATGCGGGATGGTACGACACATCTGATTACCCTAAAGATTCACCTTTGCATTCAGTTATTAATAAGAAGGTTTTAGGTAAGATGAAGGATGAATTATCTGGAGGTGTGATCAAGGAGTTTATTGGTTTAAGGTCGAAAATGTACAGTCTTGCTAGCCAAACAAAAACTGTTAAAAAAGCAAAGGGAATATCTCGCAGTGTTGTGCAGTCAAACATATCACATGACAATTACAAAGAAGCATTGTTCAAAAAAAAGACTTTTCATCATGACAATTACAAACTACGATCTAATCTGCATGAGATTAACACAACAGTTGTAACAAAACGGTCTCTTGACAGCACTAACACAAAAAGAGTATTTGTTAATCCAGAGTATTCATATGCAATTGGGCACTGGAGAATAGTATAATCTTCATGGAGTTTCTGTTTGGTCAAGTGTTATCAGAAGCTCAACTATATCATTATCCAGTATAGCCAAATCATTATTATTCATTACTGCTAAATGTGCTTCAATTTTTTTTATCATTTCAAGATTTTGATTTTTCCATATCAAAATATCAGAATCTAGGGATTGGGGTAGTAAGCGATTGTCTGGCATAAGATTGTCAATGTTCTTAAATATTTTTTTGATAATAATATTATAAGCAGATAATTGACGTATTAATTTTGAAAACTCTTTTTTCTTTTGAGCTTCCATTTTAAACTCAAATGTATTTGCCTAAATTAACTAAGCGACTGGAACTGTGTCTGGCGGGATTATCTGCAGTTCTTCCTTCACAAAAGATCTTCGGGGGCTGGTCGTTTTGTTGTGTCAGTTTCTCGTAAATAATACACGGGCGGATTCATTTTCACAATTTTTTTTATCTCATATGGATCAACACTCCAAACTGGATCTGTTGCCCTGATGCGAGTGTCCCCTTCCGCTTCTCCCGGTGAATAAAGGTATCTCACTTTTAAACCAAATGGTAATAGTTTACTGGATGAGTCTTCAATAGCAACATTTATTCGTTTGGTTTTGATTGCTTGTACTGGTTTTAGCCCTTTAAATTCTTCATTATTCATTGCGCGCAAAACTGAGGGCAGTCTTTTTACCCATTCTGTGTTGCGAGAATTGTCAATCAGCTCTCTGTGATACTGGTAGGAGAAAAGTCTTTCAGATAACTGTTTGTTAAAGTTTTCAACCAAAGCCTGTGATCTGTGAACACCCAGAATGCCTCTTTTAATGCTAACTCTATGTTTTAAACAATAATTGATTCACTTGACCTTTAAATTCTTTTCCGTCATCGACTTGAATCATGCGAGGATAAGTTAAGGGTCCTCGTTGATATATCAGTTGTATAGCGACAGCAACAGCAGAAGCACTCTTTTGTGTTAATGGTTCCGCATCTTTGTATCTTGAAGCTATATCAATGACTGTAAGTGCGTACTTAAATCTTTTTCGTCTAACCGTATCATGGGGTAAATATAGAAGGTCCATTTGATGGGTGTCGTTTGGTGTTATATTCACAAAGTGTGGTCTCTGTAGTTTTTTAGGCGCTGGTAGATAAATTTGCCAAATCGCTTGTTTAGATAACCATTCTTTTGCTGTTTGTTCACTGACTCCCGCTGCTTGGCTAAGCTTTTTAATTGCTGTGATTCCCTTCCAATATCCTTTTGGCGAATAATAGATCTTGTTCATTTTTATTCAGCCAATACTTTGTGCAACAAAATACACAGCGGTCATACCAAAGACAATAAACAATATTTCTTGCATCTTTTGTTTTTCTGATGGTTGATAAAAATCGCTGAATTTTGGTGGGGGCAATGTTTCAACTTGTTGGCCTGTTACTAGAAAATATTCTTTTATTGCCTGGTCAACATCTTTAAATGTGTAAGCTGCATGTCCCTGTTGTTTAAGTCTGTCGTTAATAAAATCTAACTGCTCCATTCTTTGCTTTTCATAGGTGTCTTGTGCAGCGGCTAGTTGCTCCATAGCTCTGTTATGTCTTTTTCTCTCATCGTTATTTTGTAGTTTACTAAACGCATAATTACTTCCGCTGAAAGCAAGCGCGTTGACCACTGCGCCGCCTATCATCATTACGAGTGAAGCCATTTTTATAAATGTATTTTTTTTTTACATATTTATATTTTCTGGAATTATTCCTTGCTTAACTAGAAAATCTTTCGTAGCAAACGAAGCTGTAATGACAGCAATCAACTTTGCTGAGTCTTCAAAATCTAGCTTGCCAAGATCTGCTGGTTTTATTCTTAACAAGCTTTTACCAAGCATTGTGTATCCTACACTTAGACCTCCAATAACAGCAGAATGGTATACGAGGTTGGCAACAGTTTTTTCGGTGCTCATTTTTTAAAAATAAAATAATATTTATTATTAATAAAACATGAACTGCGATGATTTACTTCCTGAACTTATGATTACAAATAATCAAGTTGATGACCAAGCTATTATGCGCCAAAAGGAAAGGCTGTATTCTTTGGCGGCGTGTGGAAAAACAAAACAGTACCTCGGAAATGAATTCAGCATAGAACAGATTCAACAGATGTCGCCGCAAGACATTGTAAAGTATCACAACAGGTATGAAGCGCAACTGGGGTCAAGAATGGTCAAAAGTGTCGGACAAACTGTTCTTAGTTTGTACACTAAACTCGTTAGTAGATTTGCGCCCATTGATTCTGAACAAGATTTTATGTATGATTTAACGCAGGATCCAGTTTTAACAAAGTCATTAGAGTCTCTAGGATGTGATCTATATTACAGATTTGGAACATTATTGTCGCCAGTAATTATGGGGTTAATTACGTTTAATCATATAGATTTTATTTCTCTTAAAAATGACCGAGCAGAAAACGTTGATGGAGAAAGTGACCCGTGAAAAGAATCCTGGGCGCGTTGAAGCAGGGAAAAAATTAGCAGAGTGGAACAAAAAAAGAAAATTAGAGTTACAACATATAACTCATAATGAAAAAACACCAGTTGTGCCAGAGCCACAACAAGAACAAGTTGTTTCAAGTCCCGCAACATCATCATGGATTATTTGGATTAAAAGAGTTGGCATTTTTGGCGTCATTGCTGTTGGTGGGGGTGGTTATTACGTTTATAAAACATATAAAGAAAGACAGCAAAAACCAAAGCAGCCCAAAAAATCACAGCCACTAAATACAAAATCTGAACAAAAAAGAATACCAGAACTGCCAACAACAAAATCTCATTTTGATCCATTTGATATGCAGTAATATTTCAAGAACTTAATAAATAATTATAAGTGACTTGAATAAGAACTTGATAACGACTTGATGACGACTTGATGAAAACTTAAATAAGAACTTGATAAGAACTTGATGACGACTTGATAAGAACTTAATGACGACTTGAATAAAAACTTGAATAGAACTTGAATAAGAACTTAAATAAGAACTTGTAAGAACTTGAATAAGAACTTAAATAAGAACTTGAATAAGAACGTGATGCCGACTTGAATAAGAACCTAGAACAACTTAATGACGATTTTTTTCATAAAACACAATTAATTGTTACATTCTTTTCCGGGGAGACAACTCCTCTTCACTTCTGAAGGGTTTGCTGCCTTTATGTAGTACTCTACTAATTCTAGGTCACGGCTTACCCAACTGCATAATTGCCGAGTCGAAGCGTCGCACTGTTTGCTGGTTCGTGTCGAGTTACACATAACGGAGTAAGGGCGTCGTTTACTGCAGGCCGTCACGCGGCATTGTATAAATTTAGGCGGCTAAATTCCCCACCGGCGTCGTTTAGTGCAGGCGTTAGCCGTCACGCGGCATTGTATAAATTTAGGCGGCTAAATTCCCCACCCTCAAATAATCTTTTTCCAATTTTATGTATTAAAATCTGCATTTTATATTTAAATCTAAAAGCATTTAAAACAAATATTTATTAAAAAGTAGTGGCTAAAAAGTAATGTAAGATACACTTTGTTATTTAGCTTTTGGTGTTGTTTTAACAAAATAAAAAACAACTTTACTCTAGGCAAGTAGACACCATGTAATTGTAAAGCGTTTGTTTGTGTACAGTATATATAAATCTTGAAGATAACAACATTGAGGATATGCCTGCGGTAGTTTTAAATACTTGGTTGTCATGGCATTGAAAAGTCTAAATTTGCCCCTGCCCTCAAGTGATCCTTCCCACTTTCGTATTGGGTCACTGGCGCGGCTATGAACGCCCGTAAACCCAAAATATGGTCACTGGCGCGGCTATGAACGCCCGTAAACCTAAAATGGTCGCCCTGGTGCGGCTATGGGAAGGACCACTAAAATGGGGGTGAGGGGATTGCCCAAATTAGACAAATAGAAAGCAGGCAAACAAGTATGAGAGGCATATCCTCAAAACTCTTCACATCTGGCCGTGTTATACGTGACCCTCTGGGTCTGACTTGGGGCCCTAGGGCGCCATAGGGTCTCAAGTGAGACCCAGAGGTGATCAGTAATGCGGCCAGATGTGAAGAGTTTTGCAGAAATTGATTTCGCATTTGATGAATGTATGCGTGAAAATGATGTTATTGATCAAGAAAAACGAAGGATTAAGCAAAAACTTAAGTCTCAAAAGTTTTCTAAATTAGTGTTAAAAACAGATAATCCTACACATTATGTAGGTCAAAGAAGGTGAAAAGCCCAAGAAACGCGAAGTTGGAAGACAAATAAACAAACAAACAAAAACAAAAACAACCGGTAAAGCGTCTGTTGAAACTTTTGTTGAATATTTGGTACATCGGAATACGTAACAATGCCACAGTCAGCGACAAAAGAAGTGACAATGTTACAGCTTTCGAGTGCAATATCATTCACAAACAACAGAATCATGTTCAAACTTTACGTGAATTATGTTCCACAATCGGAACAAACTTTACATTTTTAGTGGAGAATAATGCATCAGCATTCTTAAAAAGTTTTTTTTTTTTTTTTTTTTTTTTTTAAACTGAATGAGCGTTCACAAATAGTGAAATTTTGCAAAAACCTGATATCACTATTCGATATCATGAGGACATGTCAAAGAAATCATAAACTTACCACATTAGGTTTAGTGGATATTGATCGACAAATCACGAAGAAAACAGCAGTACTGAAAATTGTTACAAACTGTTACATTGTTCGTACATACCACAACCAAAAAAGTAACAGCTAATACCATTTTTATGCATCAAGCTGAAAATCGTAACGTTATTGTGTGTGTGTGTGTGTGTGTGTGTGTGTGTGTGTGTGTGTGTGTGTGTGTGTGTGTGTGTTTTGGAGGAGGGGGGGGGGGTCGAGATCATTAGTTTGTTAGATCTTTGTGGAAATCGCTGCAGTGTGACACTTGACGTTGTATCAAATGTTCTGTTATGCAGTTGGCGACCAGCGTTGGCGAGCCAGAAGAGGCCTGAAACAGCCAACCTTCGCTTTCACCAAAGGTGCAGAGGAGAGAGGGTCGGTGTCTCGCTTTGTTTGCCCACTGTTCGCCTTCGTCGGACTCGACAACTACTTCTAACCCACCCCAGAGGAAGATGTAAGCAACACCAGCAACTACAACGAAGGAAGACAACATTAACGACCACCACCATCAAACAACACCGACCAACCCCACCATGAACCTCTAAGCCAAGGCTTCCAAGACTACTGCGAAAGAGCGACTGTCCCCTAACAGCTTTTGGCTAAAGAAGTAAAAGCTCACCCTCTTCTTCTTCGGGACTCCCGATCGCTCGGAAGTTAACTTAAGCACATTGGAGGGATAGTTGAGTTTGCGTTGGGTCAGGCAAGGCATTCACGTGGCAGCACAAGCTTCGGCTGTCTGCTGAGCAGCGAGTCTCGCTGCTGCCTACACACAGCCTTGGCCCGCGCCTGCACGTGTGTGCTTCAAACTTGGAGTGTGACACTATAGCGGGTGAACGCGTGGGGTCATACACAGTCAGCAGGTACGAGGGCTGGACACAGAACCAGCCAACCAAAGGGAAGCAGTGGAATACCTTCAATATGCGCCATGGGAACTCCAACCATGAAAGTAACGAGATACTGACCTGTGGCCTCTTATCTCTTCTCTCCTAACCCACCATGCTGCTTTGCCGAGGACTTCAAATGAATGCCTGAGCTCGTGCAGTTGTTCTCTCCTATTTCACCCATTTTCCTGTCTATTTCTGAACTTTTCAGCAGAAAGAGACGAATGCCTCCGGAACCACCAACCATCAACCCACAACCATCACCGGACGCCATCCCTCTCTCAACTAGCCAACCACCCATTCACTCTAACCGTCAACAATTTTGGCGATAGAGCCGTTCTTGATCTAATGCACTTTCATTTGCCTCTTTCCCTTATCTTTTTCCTGCTCTTTTCCCACTTTCTTCTATCCTTCCCTATCTTTCCCCCCCCACTTCTTTTTGTTCCTTTCTTCCCTTTCTTTTCCTTCCTCTTCTCCCGCTTTCTATTCCTTCTTTCCCTCCCTCTCCTCTCCCCCTATCCCTCCTTCTTTCTCCCCCCCTTCCTCTTTTCCTCTTCTTTCTAATCTCTTATGCTCTTTCTCTTTTCACCCTCCTCTTTCCCTTCCTTCCTTTCCTTTCTCTCTTTTTCCTCTCCCTTTTTCCTTTCTTCCTTTTCCTTTTTTTTCCACCTTAACTTCACTATGGCTCTTGTCCCCCCCCTTTCCTTTCTCCTCTTTCCTCTCTTTTCTTTCCTCTTTCTTCTTTTCTTACCTTCTTTCCCTTCTTTCTCGTCTTTCTCCCCTTCCCTTCTTCCTTCTCTCCTTTCCTTCCCCCTTCTCTTTTCTCTTCCCTCCTCCCTTTCTCCATCTCCTGTTTCTCTTCTGCTTCTTTCTTCTCTTCCCGCTTCTTTCTTTCCTTTTTCTACCTATTCTCCCCCCCCCCCCCCCCCTTCTCTCTTTCATTTTCCTTCTCTCTTCACCCCCCTCCTCTCCTTTTCTCTCTTTCTCATTGCTTCTTTCTTCCTTTTCTTTCTCTTTCTTTTCTCCCCCCCCCCCCCCTCCCTTCCTTTCCTCTCTCCCCCCCCCCCCTCTTCTTTCCTTCCCTCCCTTTTCTCTTCTTCCCCCCCCCCCCTTCTCTCCTCCTCTCCCCCCCCCTTCTTTCCTCCCTTTTCTCCTCCATTTCTCCTTCTTCCCTTTACTTTCCTTTCTCCTCGTTTCATTCTTCCATCCCTCTTCTCCCCCCCCCCTCCCCCCCTTTCCCTCCCCCCTTTCTTCTTCCTCTTTATCTCTTCTTTCTTCCTCCTCCCCCCTCTCTCCTCCTTTCCCCACCTTTCCTCCTCCCCTTCTCTCTTTTCTCCTTACTTTTCCCCCCTTTCCTCTCTTCTCCCCCCCCCTTTTCCCTCCCCTTCTCTTCCATTCCTCACTTTCTCTCACTTCTTTCTTTTCTTTCCTTCTTACTCCCCCCCCCCTCTTCTCTTTCCTCTCCCCCCCCCCCTCTTCCTGCTTTCTTCCTTCTCCCCTTTCTCCCCCCCCCCCCCCCTTTTCCTCTCTCTCCTCTTTCCCCCTTCTTCCCCCCCCCCCCTCCACCCCCCCCCTCCCTCCTTTTTCTTTTCTCCTCTTTCCTCAATCTTCTCTTTCCTCGTAGCTCTTTTTCTTTTTTCTCTTTCTCTTCTCTTTCCTTTTCTTCTTCCCCTTCTCTCTTTTCTTTCTTCCTTCTGTTCCTCTTTCCCTATGCTCTTTCCTTCTTTCTTCTTTCCTCTTCTCTTTCTTTCTCCCCCCCCCCCGCTCTTTCTTCCTCTTCATTCTCTACTTTCTCTCTTTTCCTCCTTTCTCCTTCTTTTCTTTCTCCCTCTTTTTCCTTTCCCTCCTCACCTTCCCGTTCCTTTTCATTTTACTCTCTATTCCCTCTCTCTTCCCCCCTCTTGTCCCTCCTCCCTCCCCTCCCTCCCTTCCTCTTACCTTCTCCTTTCTTTCTCCCTCCCCCTGTTCTTTTCTCCCCCTATTCCCCTCTTTCCTTCTTTTTTCACCTTTTCCTTTTTTCCCATTCTTCTTTCTTCTTTTTCTTTCTACTTTCTTCTTGCCCTCCCTCTCTAACCTCTTTCACATGCTCTTTCCCCCCTCTCTTTTTTTCCTCTCTCCTCCTCCCCCCCCTTCCCCCTTTCCCCTTCTGTCTCTCTTCCTTTTCTCCCTCTATTTTTTTTTCCTTCTTTCTTTCTTTTCCTCCTGCTTCTTCCTTTTCCTCTTCTCCCCCTCTTTCCTCTCCCCTCCCCCCCCTCTCCTCTTTCCTTCCCTCCTTCTCCTCTCTTTTCTTCTTTCATTCTCTTCTTTCTCCCTTTCTCTCCCTCATTCTCCCTTTCCTTTCTCCTTCTCTTTCTCCCCTCTCCTTTTCTCTCCCCCCTTCCCCACTTTTTTCTCCTTTCTTCCCCTTCCTCTCTCCTTCTCTTCTCCTCCCCCCCCCCCTTTCCTCCCGCCCCTTCTCCTTCTTCTTCTCTCTCCTTTCTCCCCCTTTCCTCTTCTTTCTTCTTTCTCTCCCTCTTTCTTTCCTTTCTTCTTTCCCTCTTCTTTCCTCTCCTCCTGCTCTCTTGCTTCTCCCCCTTCTCTTCTTTTCCCTTTCTCCCCCCCCCCCCTTCTTTTTCCTCCCTCACCCCCCCCCCCCAACTCTCTTTCCCTCCTCTCCATCCCCCCCCACCCCCCCCACCCCCCCACCCAATCTATGCTCTTTCATTCTTTCCCTTCCTTCTTTCATGCTCTTTTCTCCTCTTTCCTACTCCTTCCTTTTCCTCTTTCTTTTCTCCTCCCCTTTCTTCCTCCCCTCCTTCTCCCCTCTCTTTCCTTCTTCCCCCGCTTTCTTTCCATTCTCCTTTCTCTTTTCTCCCCCCCCTCCTTTCTTCTCCCGCCCCTTCTTTCCTTCTCCTCGCTTTCCACTCCCCTTTTCTTCTTTTCTTTTCCTCTTTTCTTTCTTTCCTCCTCCTCTCTCCCCCGTTCTTTTCCCCATTCTTCTCTCCTCTTCTTTCTTCTTCTCTCATTTCTATCTTTTCTTCTTCATTCTCTCCCTTCCTCCTCTCTCTTTTCTTTCTTTCTTCCCTTCCTTTTCCTCTCCCTTCTTTCTTCTCCTTTCTTTCCCTCCCCCCCCCCCCCCCTTTCCTTTTCTTCTCCTTTCTTTCTCTTCTTTCCTTCTTTCTTCTTTCTCTCTCTTCTCTTTTTCTCTTCTTTCTCTTCTTTTCCTTTCTTTTTTTCTCTTTCTCTCTTCTTTCTCTTTTCTCTTCTCTTCTCTCTTCTCTCTTTCTCTCTTTCTCCTCTCTTCTCTCTTCCTTTCTCTTCTCTTCTTCCTCTTCTCTTCTTCTCTCTCCTTCTCTTTTCTCTCTTCTTCTTTTCTTTTTCTTTCTTCTTTTTTCTCTTTTCTCTTTCTTTTTCCCATTCTTTCTCTTCTTTTCTCTCTTCTTTCTTTCCTCTTCATTCTTCTTCTCTCTTTTCTTCTTCTTTCTTCCTCTTCTCCTTCTTCTCCTTCTTCCTCTTCTTCTCTTTCTT
>CM065729.1:64729381-64741881 GCA_033310375.1 Conus canariensis
CAAACCCCCCCCTTTTTAAACCCCCATTTTGATTCCCCTTTCCGTGATTTGATTGTATTTTTGACTTCTTTAAAATTTTTCCCAACTAAAAAAAACTTTTTCTGTTAAGAAAAAATTTTTTTCCCCCCCCTTTTTTAACCCATTTTGGGGGGTTTTGGAACAAATTTTTAATTCCCTTGTTTTTAAAAAAAAATTAAAATAAAATTTGGGTTATTTTTTAAAACCCAATTTAAAAATTTAATAATTTTGTTTTTCTTTTTTGACTTTTAATAACATCATTTTTTTAATTTTCCAAAATCGTCTTATTTTGTAAAAAAAACCCTTTTTTTTTTCCCCTTTTTTTTAAAATATTTTTTTGACAAAAACCAACATTACCCCTCTTCCATGAAAACCTTTTTAAAGTTTTTTTTTTTCTAATTTCCCCTTTCCAACGCAAAAAAAATATTTTCTGGCCCTAAAAAATTATAAAACAAACATACTATTTATTCACAAAAAAAATAAATTCCCCCATTAAACCTTTTCTGATACTTTGTTATTTAATGTGGAAAAAAACAATAATAAAATTTAAAAAAAATTTTTAAATTTTCAACAAATAGTTTTTCCCCCTTTTCCCCAAAAAAAAAAGGGGGTTTTTCATAAAATTTTCATCAGACCAAAAAGCCGTCCAATTTTTTAAAAAAAATTTTAAAAATTTAATCCGGGGTTTTTTTTTCTTGAAAACTTTTTTTTTTTAAAAAAAACCTTAAGGCCAAAAATTTTAAGATTAAACCCATTATTCGAAGTTTTTTTTTTTAAAATATCAATTTTTTTTTTTGCATTTAAAAATTTGGGCCATTGAAAAGAACCAAGTTAAAATTTGCAAGCAACCGAATTAAATTTTTTCAAAAGGTTTACTGCCCCAACCCTTTTTCGCCCTTTTTTAAAAGTTTTTTAAAATTTCTTGGGAAATCCCCCAATTTTCTGGAATAACAATTTTGTGGGGCCCTTTTTTCCTTCCTTTTTAAAAATTTACTTTTTTAAAAAACGGCTTATTCGTTTTTCCCACTTTTTCTTAAAGACTTAAAAACAAATTTTTTCGAAACTTTTTTCCCCAAAAAAAAAAGGGCAAAATTTTCTTTTTTATTCCCTTAAAAAAGGTTAAAATTTTGTCGTTTTTAACTTTTTAAAAACTACGACCGTTTTTGGGGTTTTTTTTTTTTATTTGGGAAACCTTTTTTCTAACCCTTTGCTTTAAAACACTTTTTAAAAAACCATAAAAATCCATCCCCTCTTTAAATAAAGTTAATTTTTTTTTAATTCCCCCCCACCCTAATTAACTCCTGATTCCTTCCATGAATTTTTTAAAAAACGTTTTAAATTTTTTTTAAAAAAACAGGAATTTTAAATTTCCCAAAAAACTTGACAATTTTTGGTTTTCCCCCAAAGCAATTTTTTTAAATGTTTGGGGTTTAAATTTTAAAACCAAATATACTTTTGATGAAACCTTAAAACATTCCCCCACATAAATTTTCTCAGGTCAGGTCCAAAAAAAAAAATAAAAACAAATGGGGTCCCCCTTTTTTTTTTGGATAATTTAAAAACCTATTGTCTTTGGTCTTTTAGTGCCACAAAAAAGGAAAATTTTACTTCTTTTTTTTTTGAAAAAACAAAACAAATTTTTGAATTTGGAATAATTTAATTCCTTTTTTTCCGAAAAAAATAAAAAAAAGGAACGGAAATTTTTTCCCCCTTTTTTCTTTTTTAGTTTTTTTTTCTCGGGATTCGAAAAAAATCCTTTAAAAAAATTTTCTGGGTCATTTGGGGTCCGGTTTTTAAAAAAAATTTTTAAAAACGAAGGTTTTTTTTGGGTTTTTTTACAAACAAAAAACAAAAAAATAAACCAAATAACAAAAAAATATTGGGGCCGCACTTTTAAAAAAAACCCCTGGAAATTTTTCCTTTTACCCTTTCAAAAAATTTTCCCTTGGACTTTCTAACCCTCCTTTTAAAAAAACTCATCGCAAAGGGTTGAAAAACAATCTTTTATCAAACCAAAAATTGGGGTTTTTTTCCCAATTTTTTGGGGGAGTGGGGTATTTAAAAAATTTTCCTTGGTGGGTCGGGGAATTTATTTTTTTACACCCGCGTATTTTTCAATAAAACCCTTAAAAAAGAAAAAATTTTTAACCCTTACAAAAAATGTTAAAAAGGCTTTTTGGTCGTCCAATTTATATTGCCAAAACCTTTAAAAAATTTTTTTAAAGGTTGTTTTTTTGGGGGGGCTCAAAAAAAATTAATTTTGGTTGGGGAACCCCTTCCAATTTTTCCTTGGGCCCTTTTTCACTTTGGTCCTGGAAAAAAAAAAAATTTTTAAACATTTTTTTTGGTTTTGGGCTCCCAAAAGGGGGAATTTTTTTTAAAAAAGTTTTTTTGCTAGGTTGGAAAAGGTCCTAATTACCCTTTTTCCCCAAAAAAATTTTGGGAAAAGGATTTTTTTAAAATTTCGGGTTATTTCGAAGGGTTTTTTCCAAAATTTTTTGCTGCAAAAAAATAATTTCTTGATGGTTTTGTGTTCGATGTAATGGAAAAAAAAATTTAATAAATTGGGGTTTTAAAGAAGAAAATGGGAAAAAACCATTTCTAAGACAAAAAAAAAAAATCCCCCCTTTTTAAAAAACCCCCAACCCAATTGGTTTAAAGCCCCCCAAAAAAAAAAACCTTTTTTTTTAAACTGCCCAAAAAAATGCTTTTTTTTTTTAAAAAAGCCCAATTTTCAACTAAAAAAGGCCGTAAACCAATACTTTCTTGATAAAAAACCCTGTCCCCCTTTCCTAAAATCTTCCTTAATTTTTTTTTTAAATAAAAAGCTATAATTTTTTTTTTTTTTCCCCCTTTTTTGGGGCCGGGGAAATTCCCACCACCCCCCTTTTAAAGCCATCCCCGTGTATTTAAAACCAAGGCTTTACCCAAAGGGACCCGTCCTAAAGGGGCATTCGCTCTACTTTCCAAAAAATTTTTTTTTTTTCTTTTATTTTTCCCTTGGTTCTAATTTTCTCTTAAACAACACCAGTCCACCCCCCAAATTTTTCTTCTTTTTTTTTTAACTCAGCCTTTTTCACACTCAATATTTTCTTTTCCTTTTTTTATTGCCCCAAAACCCCGGCAAAATTTGTAATTGGGCCCGTCCCTTTCAAACTAAAGGCCTTTTTTCCTCAAAGGGGGGAGGGATTTTTTAAAATTTTTTCTTCGAAAAACGGGTTCCCCCCCTTTTTTTTTTGTTTGGTTTAAATTTTTAAGTTCCATTTTTTTGTTACTTTGGTTCTGATTTTTTAAAGTTTACAACGCCCCACAATTTTTTTAGTTCCAAACGATTTTTTTCCTCCCCATTTTTTAAAAATTTTAAAAAATTTGGATCGGGTTTGTTGGTCTAAAAGTGTTTTTCGTCTTTTTCCCCAAAAATGGACTTTTTTTAAAAATTTGGTTATAAATCGGGGTTTTCCAAAACTTGATAAAAGATTTGCCTTTTTTTTCTGTTAACCCAAAGCGCAATGTTTGTGGTGTGCATACCCCCCGAAAAAACCCCAAATAATTCGGGGGTTTTTAAAAAAATTAATTTTTTTTTTTTGTTTTAAAAAAAAAGCACAAAAAAGGGGTTTTTCTTGACCCCACAAAAAAAAAGGGGGGTTTCTAAGGAAATAAAAAAAATTTTCCCAAAATCCTTTACAGGTTCAGATCAAATTTTCTTAAATTTCCAGAGGGGCGTGGGGGTTTAAGGGGGCCCGATTATTTTAAAAAGCCGAAAGAAGAAAAAAAAGGGGAAGACAGCGGGAGGGTGTTGTTTTTTAAAACGGGAAAAAAATTTTTTTTTTAAAAAAATTTTTTTAACTTTTGGATTTGGTAACCCAAGAAAGGGGACCCCTTTTTCCCGAAAGGGTGACAAAACAAAAAATAGATCTCATTCAAAACCAATAAATTTTTTAAAAGTTTTCCATACCCTTTTTTAGTTAAAGCCCATAAACCAATTTTAAAAAACATTAAAAACAATTACTAAAATTTTAATAATAAAAAGTGTAAAAAAATAAAAGTACAGCATTTTCGACATCTCGTTAGAGTTTGACATTGTTAGCAACCCTAACTTAGCAAGGCTGATTGAGCAACAATATCAGTCAAAATTAGCAATATATTACGAAAGAGTGATTCATCATACTAAATATCCTAAAAGCAGGGCAGACACTATATGGAACTTTAGTTTTAGTGCCACAGCAAGATCCCTTAAAGGTATTTTATTGCTGTGTGAAGATGAAGAACCATTCAAAAGACAAAGTGAAAAGTTTATCAATCCTAAAATAACGAAAGTACAATGTTCAATTGAGGGTAGTCCTAACCAAGTCTACGGTAGTGGGCTTAAACCTTATCATCATTTTGATGAAATAAGAAAATTCTTTGGAGGCGGGAGGTCTAGAAGTCCAACAGTAGACCTTGTGTCTAAAGATCTACACCTTCACAGTGTTAGACTTGATGAATATTTAACAACGAAATACGGTTTATGGATTGACCTAAGGTCAACAGAGGATAATCAGTTGCATGGGAGTGGGAGAACAGTTAAAGACGTAATAAACATTCAAATTGATAAAGAAAAAGAGAGTGATAAACCACTTAATGTACATTTGTTTTTAATATATGATGCGCAGCTGAATATTCAAGATAACAGATTAAAAGATATCCAATACTAAATTATTTTTATTTTTTAAAAAAAGCATGTCTGTTCAGGTTTATCCAAAAGTGCCCAAAGAAGAGATAGTAGGCAACTCTGTTGCTGTAGACATAAAAACTTTCAGATTAACCAACATTACACAAATGCAAACCCAACTAGAGCAGGACCTTTCAAAATACAGCAAAACCAAACGAAGGTATTCTGCTGTCTTTAATGCTGTTACATATGTTAATACTGGAGCATCGATCACTAGTGCTCTATCAGCAGGAACAAGTGTAGGTCTCTTAGCAACAGGCGTAGGTGCACCGGCAGCTTTACCTCTAGGCGGTTTGTCTTTAACTCTTGGCCTGTGTTCATTAGCTGTAAGTGCTGTCAGCAAAAAATAAAAGCTAAACTCCAAAAGCACACAGCTATGGTTCAACTAATAACAGCTAAACTTAGTTCCTTCAAACTGATAATTGATAAAGCACTAGTTGACTCGAACATCACGGATGAAGAATTTAGTCGCCTACAGGCTGATTTTGAGGACTACAAAAGACAAAAGTTTGATCTTCAAAGAAAGGCAAGGGCAACTTTTTCTCAACAGCCAGACACCGACCAGATAAAAAAGGAATGCTTAAAAAAAAGTAAACGAGACATTAAACTCTGTTCTAAACAGCTCACATTAACAACACCAAAGGGCGTTTATACTTTAGTTTATGAGTCTAAGCACAAAAAGACCTCTGATATTGATTAATTAATTTAAATAAATATTTTGAGTTAGAAAAGAAGCTCAACATGGATAAGATATATGACAGTTTTGACTCTTGGTTAGATGCAATGGAAGAGGAAGAGCGTTTGTCAAAAGCTTTAAATGAGGTCGTTTTAGAAGTTATTGATCCAACAAACGTACAGGCAAGCGTTGTACATGCTATTTCTCAAGTTCCAAGTAAACTAACAATAAACCCTCCAGTTAAAGTAAGGTTAGTTGTTTTAATCGACTATATAACAATAAACGAAGAAAATCTAGAAGTCTGGGTCTCAACTAAACAGCAGACTATTCTTTCTTATAATGACTTAACACCTGGTTGGGCAGATCAACTTCTTACACAGTTTAAAGAAGCCTCTGAAGCAGCTAAAATGAGAGGCTCTGGTTGGTCAGAGGGTGAAGTCCTAGACATCAGATTAAGACAGGCTAAGTATGAGCCAATTGTAGGTAAGTCTTACATTCCACTGCCTCCAACATTAGTTGCAAAGAGAGCAGTTCTGAACATAAAGAATTCAGACGACAAATGTTTTATGTGGTGTGTTCTTGCAAGGCTGCATGTACTCCGCAAAAACGCAGAGAGAGAGTATCTAACTATCAACCTTACATCAATGATCTTAATTTCAGTGGAATATCCTTTCCTGTTAGCTTAGACAAAATTGATCAGTTTGAAGAACAGAATCACCCAATAACTGTTAACGTATACACATGGTCTGAGGAAACAAATTTGGTGCCTATCAGAGTGTCTAAGAATAGTCCGTCGATTGGTGAACCAGACAAAAATCATGTAGACTTACTCCTGATGTCTTCACTGGCAGGGCTACTGCACTACACATTGATACGAACAATGAGTAGATTATTGGCGCATACTACAACAGATCATGGCAAACAAGAATTCTGCAGAAAATGTTTAACAAGAATTCCGTCCGTTCAAGCTGCGAGCGAACATGTAAAACATTGTCTCAGTCCAGTTGACTGCAATACAGAACTAATTATGCCAAGAGAAGGCAGTAAGGTTAGTTTTAAGAATTACAAAAAACTCCAGAGGTCTCCATACGTTGTTTACGCAGACTTTGAATCGCTTATTGTTCCTTATGAAGGACCTGCTCCAAAACATTTACCAAAAACAGTTATAATGAATAACCACCAGATTTGTTCATTTGCCTTCATTATTGTCAGGTCGGATGGCGTCCATTCAAAGCCAGAATTATACAGAGGACCACATGCAGCAAAACATTTCTTAAAACGCATGCAAGAAGTTCGTAATGTCTGTTCTAATAATCTAGTCCTATCCGATCTTAAGATGACCTCTGAAGATCAAGATCGCTATGACTCAGCCACTCACTGTTGGATTTGTGGTTTAGAGCTAACACCTAAAAGTTTAAACCCAACAGTAAGAGATCATGATCACATTAGCGGAGAATTCAGAGGAGCAGCACATAACAATTGCAATCTTCAACTAAAGTTTGATCCTAGGACTTGGAGACTTCCTATATTCTTTCATAACTTGCGAGGTTATGATTCTCATCTTATATTGCAAGCAGTAACTAGCGATTTCAGGGTGTCATGCATTGCGCAGTCATCAGAAAAGTACATGTGTTTCACTTTAAATAATTTATCTTTTTATGACTCTATGCAACACCTGATGGGATCATTAGAGTCACTAGCAGGATCATTAAAGTCCTGTCCAATAACAGAAGAATATTTTGACCCAACGGTGATTAGAAAGGGCGTTTATCCTTATGAGTACATGAACAGCTGGGAAAGGTTTGAGGAGACAGCCCTTCCGCCTAAAGGCGCGTTCTTTAGTAGTCTTAGAGGAAAGGACATCAGTGATTCTGATTATTCTTATGCTCAAGAAGCGTGGCAAAAATTAGACTCTAAAACAATGGGAGACTATCATGATTCCTATTTAATGGCGGATACTTGTTTGTTGGCGGATGTTTTTGAAAATTACAGAAAGACCTGCATGAAACATTATAGTCTAGATCCTGCGCATTATATTTCTGCGCCTGGGATGAGTTGGGACGCATTCTTAAAATTTACTGGTGTACAGATTGACCTGTTGTCTGACCTACCAATGCTTCAGATGATTGAAAACGGATTGCGTGGCGGAATTAGTATGGCGTCTCACCATTACTGTAAAGCAAACAACAAATACCTAGACAACTATGATCCAAGTAAAACTTCTAACTATCTTATGTATTTAGATGCAAACAATCTGTATGGTTGGGCTATGAGTCAATCACTTCCATTACGTAACTTTAAAATGTACACAGGAGGTGTAAAAGACATTCAAAAGTTTTTAAAATGGCTTCAGAGTCTAGAAGCTGATCAACAACGGGGCTTTATTCTAGAAGTTGATTTAGAATATCCTCATGAACTTCATGATTACCATAATGACTATCCATTAGCGGCAGAAACCCTAAAAGTGTCAATGACAGAACCGCTTAAACTTGTGCCTAATCTTCGTGACAAAAAAAATTATGTCTGTCATTACAGACTTCTCCAATTTTATTTAAGACATGGTTTAAAGTTAACAGCAGTTCATCGTATAATTGCATTTGATCAAGAACAGTTCATGAAACCATACATCATGAAGAACACTGATCTCAGAACTAAATCCGCAGATGCTTCAGAAAAAGACTTTTTCAAGTTGATGAACAACAGCTGTTTTGGAAAGACTATGGAAAATCCGCACAAGCGCAAAGATGTCAGATTGGTCACTAGAGAAAACGATGCAATTAAGTTGACTTCAAAACCAAATTATCAAGACTTCAGAAGATTTCATGATCAGCTTTTTGGAATAATGATGAAAAAAAAGAAAGTCAAATTGGACAAACCTGTTTTTATTGGGTTTACTGTTTTAGAGCTGTCGAAGCTTTTGATGTTAGAATTTCTTTACGACTACTTTAAACCCTTGTATCCAGAGTCCAGAGTTCTGTACACAGATACAGATTCCTTTATAATCGACATCCCTACTGAAGATTTTTACAAAGACATGGAATTAGAAGTGGCTAAAGGGCATGCGGGATGGTACGACACATCTGATTACCCTAAAGATTCACCTTTGCATTCAGTTATTAATAAGAAGGTTTTAGGTAAGATGAAGGATGAATTATCTGGAGGTGTGATCAAGGAGTTTATTGGTTTAAGGTCGAAAATGTACAGTCTTGCTAGCCAAACAAAAACTGTTAAAAAAGCAAAGGGAATATCTCGCAGTGTTGTGCAGTCAAACATATCACATGACAATTACAAAGAAGCATTGTTCAAAAAAAAGACTTTTCATCATGACAATTACAAACTACGATCTAATCTGCATGAGATTAACACAACAGTTGTAACAAAACGGTCTCTTGACAGCACTAACACAAAAAGAGTATTTGTTAATCCAGAGTATTCATATGCAATTGGGCACTGGAGAATAGTATAATCTTCATGGAGTTTCTGTTTGGTCAAGTGTTATCAGAAGCTCAACTATATCATTATCCAGTATAGCCAAATCATTATTATTCATTACTGCTAAATGTGCTTCAATTTTTTTTATCATTTCAAGATTTTGATTTTTCCATATCAAAATATCAGAATCTAGGGATTGGGGTAGTAAGCGATTGTCTGGCATAAGATTGTCAATGTTCTTAAATATTTTTTTGATAATAATATTATAAGCAGATAATTGACGTATTAATTTTGAAAACTCTTTTTTCTTTTGAGCTTCCATTTTAAACTCAAATGTATTTGCCTAAATTAACTAAGCGACTGGAACTGTGTCTGGCGGGATTATCTGCAGTTCTTCCTTCACAAAAGATCTTCGGGGGGCTGGTCGTTTTGTTGTGTCAGTTTCTCGTAAATAATACACGGGCGGATTCATTTTCACAATTTTTTTTATCTCATATGGATCAACACTCCAAACTGGATCTGTTGCCCTGATGCGAGTGTCCCCTTCCGCTTCTCCCGGTGAATAAAGGTATCTCACTTTTAAACCAAATGGTAATAGTTTACTGGATGAGTCTTCAATAGCAACATTTATTCGTTTGGTTTTGATTGCTTGTACTGGTTTTAGCCCTTTAAATTCTTCATTATTCATTGCGCGCAAAACTGAGGGCAGTCTTTTTACCCATTCTGTGTTGCGAGAATTGTCAATCAGCTCTCTGTGATACTGGTAGGAGAAAAGTCTTTCAGATAACTGTTTGTTAAAGTTTTCAACCAAAGCCTGTGATCTGTGAACACCCAGAATGCCTCTTTTAATGCTAACTCTATGTTTTAACAATAATTGATTCACTTGACCTTTAAATTCTTTTCCGTCATCGACTTGAATCATGCGAGGATAAGTTAAGGGTCCTCGTTGATATATCAGTTGTATAGCGACAGCAACAGCAGAAGCACTCTTTTGTGTTAATGGTTCCGCATCTTTGTATCTTGAAGCTATATCAATGACTGTAAGTGCGTACTTAAATCTTTTTCGTCTAACCGTATCATGGGGTAAATATAGAAGGTCCATTTGATGGGTGTCGTTTGGTGTTATATTCACAAAGTGTGGTCTCTGTAGTTTTTTAGGCGCTGGTAGATAAATTTGCCAAATCGCTTGTTTAGATAACCATTCTTTTGCTGTTTGTTCACTGACTCCCGCTGCTTGGCTAAGCTTTTTAATTGCTGTGATTCCCTTCCAATATCCTTTTGGCGAATAATAGATCTTGTTCATTTTTATTCAGCCAATACTTTGTGCAACAAAATACACAGCGGTCATACCAAAGACAATAAACAATATTTCTTGCATCTTTTGTTTTTCTGATGGTTGATAAAAATCGCTGAATTTTGGTGGGGGCAATGTTTCAACTTGTTGGCCTGTTACTAGAAAATATTCTTTTATTGCCTGGTCAACATCTTTAAATGTGTAAGCTGCATGTCCCTGTTGTTTAAGTCTGTCGTTAATAAAATCTAACTGCTCCATTCTTTGCTTTTCATAGGTGTCTTGTGCAGCGGCTAGTTGCTCCATAGCTCTGTTATGTCTTTTTCTCTCATCGTTATTTTGTAGTTTACTAAACGCATAATTACTTCCGCTGAAAGCAAGCGCGTTGACCACTGCGCCGCCTATCATCATTACGAGTGAAGCCATTTTTATAAATGTATTTTTTTTTTACATATTTATATTTTCTGGAATTATTCCTTGCTTAACTAGAAAATCTTTCGTAGCAAACGAAGCTGTAATGACAGCAATCAACTTTGCTGAGTCTTCAAAATCTAGCTTGCCAAGATCTGCTGGTTTTATTCTTAACAAGCTTTTACCAAGCATTGTGTATCCTACACTTAGACCTCCAATAACAGCAGAATGGTATACGAGGTTGGCAACAGTTTTTTCGGTGCTCATTTTTTAAAAATAAAATAATATTTATTATTAATAAAACATGAACTGCGATGATTTACTTCCTGAACTTATGATTACAAATAATCAAGTTGATGACCAAGCTATTATGCGCCAAAAGGAAAGGCTGTATTCTTTGGCGGCGTGTGGAAAAACAAAACAGTACCTCGGAAATGAATTCAGCATAGAACAGATTCAACAGATGTCGCCGCAAGACATTGTAAAGTATCACAACAGGTATGAAGCGCAACTGGGGTCAAGAATGGTCAAAAGTGTCGGACAAACTGTTCTTAGTTTGTACACTAAACTCGTTAGTAGATTTGCGCCCATTGATTCTGAACAAGATTTTATGTATGATTTAACGCAGGATCCAGTTTTAACAAAGTCATTAGAGTCTCTAGGATGTGATCTATATTACAGATTTGGAACATTATTGTCGCCAGTAATTATGGGGTTAATTACGTTTAATCATATAGATTTTATTTCTCTTAAAAATGACCGAGCAGAAAACGTTGATGGAGAAAGTGACCCGTGAAAAGAATCCTGGGCGCGTTGAAGCAGGGAAAAAATTAGCAGAGTGGAACAAAAAAAGAAAATTAGAGTTACAACATATAACTCATAATGAAAAAACACCAGTTGTGCCAGAGCCACAACAAGAACAAGTTGTTTCAAGTCCCGCAACATCATCATGGATTATTTGGATTAAAAGAGTTGGCATTTTTGGCGTCATTGCTGTTGGTGGGGGTGGTTATTACGTTTATAAAACATATAAAGAAAGACAGCAAAAACCAAAGCAGCCCAAAAAATCACAGCCACTAAATACAAAATCTGAACAAAAAAGAATACCAGAACTGCCAACAACAAAATCTCATTTTGATCCATTTGATATGCAGTAATATTTCAAGAACTTAATAAATAATTATAAGTGACTTGAATAAGAACTTGATAACGACTTGATGACGACTTGATGAAAACTTAAATAAGAACTTGATAAGAACTTGATGACGACTTGATAAGAACTTAATGACGACTTGAATAAAAACTTGAATAGAACTTGAATAAGAACTTAAATAAGAACTTGTAAGAACTTGAATAAGAACTTAAATAAGAACTTGAATAAGAACGTGATGCCGACTTGAATAAGAACCTAGAACAACTTAATGACGATTTTTTTCATAAAACACAATTAATTGTTACATTCTTTTCCGGGGAGACAACTCCTCTTCACTTCTGAAGGGTTTGCTGCCTTTATGTAGTACTCTACTAATTCTAGGTCACGGCTTACCCAACTGCATAATTGCCGAGTCGAAGCGTCGCACTGTTTGCTGGTTCGTGTCGAGTTACACATAACGGAGTAAGGGCGTCGTTTACTGCAGGCCGTCACGCGGCATTGTATAAATTTAGGCGGCTAAATTCCCCACCGGCGTCGTTTAGTGCAGGCGTTAGCCGTCACGCGGCATTGTATAAATTTAGGCGGCTAAATTCCCCACCCTCAAATAATCTTTTTCCAATTTTATGTATTAAAATCTGCATTTTATATTTAAATCTAAAAGCATTTAAAACAAATATTTATTAAAAAGTAGTGGCTAAAAAGTAATGTAAGATACACTTTGTTATTTAGCTTTTGGTGTTGTTTTAACAAAAAAAAAAACAACTTTACTCTAGGCAAGTAGACACCATGTAATTGTAAAGCGTTTGTT
>CM065729.1:64746881-64754381 GCA_033310375.1 Conus canariensis
CCTGGAGAGAAACGGCGGCTGCCTCATCACGTCCCTCCAACGACCCCAGCGGTCAGGTGAATGAGTGAGTGAGTGAGCAGAATTTGGCTACTTAAGAAAATAGATCTAGTTGCAAAGTGAGGCGACTGCAGGCAGAAATCTAAACAAATTTGAAAAATTATTGATAAAGCTCCGCAAAAAAAAAAGAAAAGAAAAAAAGTTGACAAACAAATCACAAGACAAAACACGACGCGTTTCGACCTCTTAGGTCTTCTTCAGGCAATATACACAACACTCAGGACAACGAAAATGAACGAGACTTCAGGCAATATACACAACACTCAGGACAACAAAAATGAACGAGCAGTCATTTATCTTCATCCTGAGTGTTGTGTATGTTGCCTGAAGAAGACCTAAGAGGTCAAAACGCGTCGTGCTTTGTCTTATGATTCGTTTGTCAACGTTGTTTTTTTTTTTTTTTTTTTTTTTTTTTTTTTTTTTTTTTTTTTTCGGAGCTTTATCAATAATTTTTCAAATTTACTTACGAAAAGACAAAACTATTCTTCAGCTTACGCACCATGTCTGCATGACAAATTGTATTGTACTGTATCTTAACTGACTAACCTGGATATGGTGTCCAGTTTGTATGACTTTACTACAGTTACCATCCTTTTAGGTTGTCCGTCACATGTGGATACAACAATATGCCGTCATTATCATTCAATTAACTTATTTACTACGGCAGGTCCATCACCATGCATGTATAGGTCATCTGCATGAGAGATGCTGATATGCCTAAATAGTTCATAACTCAGCGTGGCACTCGCGTTTAACGACAACGTTAATTTGAAATGTGTTTTAGTAGCCATGATAATGTCACAATATCCTTCAGTTAAATTTGTATTTGCTTCATACCTTTATTTACATATTCATAATTTTTTTAACAGTTGCAGAATTAATTGCCCCCCCCCCCCCTCTCTCTCTCTCTCTCTCTCTCTCTCTCAAAATGTCTTGGTGATTTGCAGAAATTAAGAAAGTTCAGTTCAGTGGTTTATTTTTACGTCTGTCCGTCATAGATATTATCAGACATAAAGCCGCTAGGCAACCTACACTAACACTCACAAAATATCTCTGTAATTTCCAAAATCAAAAAGTTTAGTAAAAGTGTTTTGTTTAACGTCTGTCCATCGCAGATGATGTTAGACAAGAAGAAGCAGCTCTACAATCTATTCTAAGTGATTCTCATATGACTTTACTACAACCCATCAAACATATTCAAGATATTAACATCAGTTGAAAACTTCGTAACAAAATCTAGCAACCTCAGTTTGAGCAACCAACGCTGCAATAGTAGTAATGCATGGATCATACACAGCATGGCCTATGTTTTGATAGTGAGTATTGTTCAGATTTTTTCCCTTATCCACGGTTGGACTGAAACCGACAAAAATATTACAGAAGTCCCCCAAGTTTGAATAAAAGCGGGAGGAGAGGGAGAGGGGATTCATCTTCCAAAATTTTCAAAAATCAGGGGAAAGGGGGGGGGGGGACTTATTTTTCAACATTTTCATAACAGGCTTGGGAAGGGGAGTGGGGGTAAAGAGGGACTCATCTTCTAAAGTGTCATAAAAGCGGGGGTTGGGGGGGGGGGAGAGAAGATAAAGAGGGACATATCTAGATTTTCATGAAAGCGGGAAAGTAGAGGAGGGGAGGGGGTTATCCAAATTCTTGTAAAAGCGGGGGTGGGGATGGGGTGGGATGATGGACTCTCTTTTATCATGATTTTTTTTTTTATATACGTATGTTTGGCTTCAAATATTGGGGGTGTGGGTGGGAGGGCGGAAGATAGTGTGGCTACCCTTATATTTTCTTTCGTCAGTCGTTTGTGTTTGTTGTCTCCCTTTGAATGTATACTGATGAAGTGTGCGCGCGTGTGTGTGCGTGTGCGTAAAAGATGCTTTATCTGCACAGAGTGCGCGCATGCACGCACGCACGCACACACACACACACACACACACACACACACACACACACACACACACACACACAACACTCAGAGCAAACTTCTCTCTCTCTCTCTCTCTCTCTCTCTCTCTCTCTCTCTTTCTCTCGTATTTACACCCACACGCATGCGCGCGCACATGCACACACGCTCTCTCTCATTCTCTTTCTCTCTCTCTCTCTCTCTCTCTCTCTCTCTCACACACACACACACACACACACACACACACACACACACACACACACACACACACACACATCCTCTCTTTCTCGCTTTCTCTCTCTCTGCATCTTTCTCCCTTTCACTTACACACACACACGCGTGCACACACACACGCGCTTGCTTGCTTGCTCGCGCGCACACACACACACGCACATAGAGGCATGAGCATACACTCTCTTTCTCTCCCTCTCTCTCCTCACGCACGCACGCACGCAAGCACGTACACACACACATGAATACACACTGTGTGTGTGTGTGTTGTGTGTGTGTGTGTGTGTGTGTGTGTGTGTGTGTGTGTGTGTATGGAGAGAGAGAGAGAGAGAGAGAGAGAGAGAGAGAGAGAGAGAGAGAGAGAGAGAGAGAGAGAGAGAGAGATTTCACGATACTCTCATTTTCGCGTGCTGAAACACACACACACACACACACACACACACACACACACACACACACACACACACATCCTTGAGCTTATACATGTATCAACGACAAGCCAGTGCACATGAAACGGGAATTTGTGAAACCAGCTCGTGAGCGACGGTCAGAATTCTTCGATGCAAGTCACGGTCTTTCGTGTTCGTGTTGCACGTGACCCAATTGTCCCGCCTGCTGTATGCGCAACCGGTGTGCGCACACATCCGATGCGGAAGCACTGGGGTCGGAACAACAGTGAGAAGATGGAGCGCGCGCCACTACCTCGACGCCAAAAAGCGAACAAGTTCATTGTCAGTGGTCTTCGCAGAAGTTTCTTACTGTGCCGACATTGATGTTGGGCATTGTGTACATTCATCCATGTGTGTTGCTCTTGCTCGCAGAAGTAACTTTCTGAAACATGTATGGGTAGTTCTACACACTGGAGAAAGCAGCAGTTCTGGATCTGGATCTGGATCTGGATTAGTACGTCGCTAAAACATCCATTTTCTGGCATAGGCGCGACGGTGGGGGGGTGCGCAGCGTGATGATATTATCGGCTTCTGGCTTTTGCCAGAGCCGACTTGAAACTGTCGACTGACTTTTGGTGTACGTCTTCCAAGCAAAAGGGCAAGCTTGTAACAACAGGGCCACAGGTCAATAATAGTAAAAAAAAAAAAAAAAAAATGATGGCTGACCTTCCAAATTGAAGATTGAAGGCCAATGTGAATATCGCTTGGTGTCGGTCGGGTCTCGCCTGTGTTGACAGTGATTGACAAGTACCCCAGACGGTAGGTTAGTATTCGTGTGTGTGTGTGTGTGTGTGTGTGTGTGTGTGTGTGTGTGTGATGTTGTTCTTGATGTTATTTCTGGAATTTAACATCTATCTATACTAAGATCAGACAGAAGTGTGTGTGTGTGTGCGCGCGCGCGCGTGTGCGTGTGTGCTATTGTTCTTGTTATTATTTCTTCTTCAGTTTAACGTCTCTCCTCATTAACTAGTATGAGATGGACATGCGCGCACATGTGTGCGTGTGTGTGTGTGTGTGGTGTGTGTGTGTGTGTGTGTGCGTGCGTGTGTGTGTGTGTGTGTGTGTGCACGCATGCGCGTGTGTGTGTAAAAGTGTGTGTGTGTGCGTGCTTGTGCGAGAACGCGGGGGATGGGTGGAAGGCGGCGGGGGGGGGGGAGGGGGGGAGGAATGTGTGTGTTGTGTGCGCGCTTGTGTGGGCACGCGGGGGAGGGGGGGGGGTACATGTGCGTGTGTATGTGTGTGTGCGTGCTTACGCGGGGGGTGGGGGGGGGATGGTGGCGGGAGGGGGTGAGGGAGACGTGTGTGGGCACGCGGTGGAGGGAGGGTGCGTGTGTGTCTGTATGTGTGTGTGTGTGCGTGCTTACGCGGGGGGGGGGGGGGGGGGGGGGGGGAGTTGGCGGGGAGATGCGGGAGTGCGGGTGTGTGTGCTTGTGTGGGCACGCGGGAGGGGTGGCCGCAAGCGCGCGAACGCGCGCACGTGCGCGTGCATTTTTTCTTTCTGAAAATGTCCTCATCTGTCTTTCCTTTCTCATTACGTCCTCGTCCATCTTTTCTTTCTCATTACGTCTTCGTCCATCTTTCTTCTCTCATTACGTCCTCGTCCATCTTTCCTTTCTCATTACGTCCTCGTCTATCTTTCCTTTCTCATTACGTCCTCGTCTATCTTTCCTTTCTCATTACGTCCTCGTCCATCTTTCCTTTCTCATTACGTCCTCGTCCATCTTTCTTTTCTCATAATGTCCTCATCAATCTTCCCTTTCTCACAGTCCCCTCATCCATGTTTCCTTTCTGATAATGTTCTCATCTATCCTTTCTTTCTAGTAGTGTCCTCATCCAGTTTTCCTTTCCGATGATTTCCTCATCTATCTCGCCTCTCTCACGATGTCCTCATCCATCTTTCCATTTTCATGATGTCCTCATCCATCTTTCCTTTCTCACGATGTCCTCATCCGTCTTTCCATTCTCATGATGTCCTCATCCATCTTTCCATTCTCACGATGTCCTCATCCATCTTTCTTTCCTTTCTCACGATGTCCTCATCCATCTTTCCATTCTCACGATGTCCTCGTCCATCTTTCCATTCTCATCATGTCCTCATCAGTCTTTCCTTTCTCATAATGACCATACTCATCATTCCTTTCTCATTATATCCGCACCCCTCATTCCTTTCTCATAGAGTCCACACCCATTGTGCCACACCCATGACCTAATTACTCATGTTTCCATTCTTATGATGTCACCATCCACATTCCTTTCACATAATGTTCACACTCATCATTCCTTTCTCATTATATCCACACCCCTCATTCCTTTCTCGTAGTGTCCACACCCAATGATCCACACCCATGACCTAATCACTCATGTTTCCATTCTCATGATGTCATCATCTATCTTTCCTTTCACATGATGTTCACACTCATCATTCCTTTCTTATGATGTCCACACCGGTCTTAGCTGTCTCACGATGTCCACACCCGTCTTTCCTATCTGACGATGTCCACATCCATCTTTTCTTTTTCGCGATGTACACACTCATCGTTCCTTTTTCATGATGTTCACACTCACCACTCCTCTCCCATGATGTCCACGCCCATCTTCCGTATCTCACAATGTCTGTACCCACCCTACCTTTTTCAAGATGTTCACACCCATATCTCGTCTTTCTCACGATGTTCTCATCTTTTCTTTCCCACGACGTTTCCACCAGTCTTTCATCTCTCATGATGTCGTAACGTATCTCTCCTTTCTCTCTATTTGGTCCAGATCCAGTTTCCCGTTGTCAGTGTGTCCTCATCCATTTTTACATTTCATAATGTCCTCTCCCTTTTTTTTTTTTGTCAGGGTGTCCATAGCCATCTTTCCTTTCTGTCAACACACGTCTTCCTTTTCTCGTCATGGCCACACCGGTCTTTCCTTCCTCAGGAAGTCTGCTTCCATCTGTCCTTTCTGACGATGCCCATATCCATGCTTGTTATGATGTTCACGCCGAACCTTTGTATGTTACTTTCTCTTTAAGAGGCACATTCGGGTGTGTCTTTCTTTTTTTTTTTTTTTGTATCCTTTCTCAGGATGTCATCAGCTATCTTTCCATACTCATGATGACCGCACCCATCTTTCCTTTTGTGATGGTTTCATAATCCATTTTCCCTCGTCTTTGGTTTCCTTCTCCATCTTTCGTTTCTTCCCATGATCCCCCCCCCCCTCCCCCCTCTGTCTTTTCTTTTTCATGATGTCATCCATCTTATTTTAGAATCTTAATGTTACACACACGCACGCACGCACACACACACATTCACTCACTCACTCACTCACTCACTCACTCACTCACTCACACACACACACACACACACACACACACACATACACACACATACACGCTTGTGCGCGCGCGCACGCAAGCACACACGCACACACACACACACACACACACACACACACACACACACACACACACACACACACGTATGCACGCACACACACACGCGCGCGCGCGCGCGCGCTCAGAGAGAGGGGGGAGAGAGAGAGAGAGAGAGCAACAAGAAAAGGGCACGCATACAAAGTCATGTAAACCAATGCATGTTGTACAAGCTGGACGATTGGCATCTCAGGACATATAAAACTGAGCGATGCTGAGTGCGTCGGCCAATGGATCTTGCCATAAGTAAACCTGAATTTCAACATCGGCCTGACGATTGATTTCTCTGTCCCTTTGTTTTTCGGTTTGGGTAGTTTGGACAGCGGCTTCGGTTTTTTTTTTTTTTTTCTCCAGTCTGCTTTCCATATCCTATGCCTTTATTGTTGTTGTTTTTTCTTTATCGGTTGGTGTAATTAAAGGAATGATTTCTCACCGAGATCATCAGGATCGCAAGTCGTTGACAGTCATCGTATACGGAAATAAAGAAATGTTTTGATGTGAAAACTCTTTCATGATACAACTCGCCAGTCAGCTAGGGGCACTGGGGGAGGAAAGGCGGGACTGCTGATCTGTTTCTCATTCCTGCCCCTCTGTGATCATTTCCTGCAGATTTCAGGCACGCTTAATTTCTTTTCTTTCACAAGTTGTATTTCATTAGCATTCCCTCGAAGTCGAATTTTGTTTGTTCTCTCTTTTTGGTTCATACCCTCCCCATTGCCCCCCCCCCCTCCCCTCCTCCACTTTTACACTAACATATGTAACTGTTAAACCACGTATTTGTTCTTCTGTTCTCCTTTGACCATACTGGCATTGCGAAATGGAATGGGACGTTTGACCTATAAAATGCACATATGTATCACATTCCGCAATGATTATGGACTTCAGAAGCTCGTGTGGAACGATCATCTGATCAGTTCCTTGTTCCATTACATGGCAGCGCGTGATGACGGCCATAAGCCTTTCTCTTCCTGTCTCCAGCGTCGGTTTTAGAACTGTCTCCCCCCCACCCCCACCCCCCCACCCCACCCCCGGCCCCCCTCCTTTTTTTCTGTCTTTCTTTCATGTGTAGATCTATTCCTTCTTTTGCAAGTCAACAAGACAAGACAAAGTCAGCTTTTCTTAATGGTAAGCGATCTGGGTGTACTGGTTGGACAAACCCTCGTTTCAACAACGCTCTTCTCTTGCTCGTCCACGTCGAGCGCAGAAGAATCGGTACCTTCAGTTCCTGTCTTAATGAAGAAGCTGTCTCTACTTTGATGATCGGTACCTTCAGTTCCTGTCTTAATGAAGAAGCTGTCTCTACTTTGATGCGCTCCCTTTTTCCAGTGTATACTATATTAAAGGAACATCTTTTTTCTGGTCCTGGCGATCCAGCATCAGTCAAGTCCAGAGCAGGGCTGCACGACGTGTGTTGGGATCCCCTTACCATGCTGGTGTTGCAC